>JAFIRS010000893.1:0-508532 GCA_018342105.1 Gonioctena quinquepunctata | reverse complement strand
CCAAGGTTTTCCCCCGCCATCAAAAGAGGGACCAACTTATTTGTTCCTGATGGCCTATCGATCCGCAGTACACGGGTCAACCGGTCAAACTCCTGCTAGTATTATAATGGGCCGAGAACTGCATGCCTTGACCGAAGTTTGGGATACCGCCAGGACAAGCCTGGGGAGAGGACTACGTCAAAACTTGGCAGAGAATGGACGACATCCACGAAAGAGTCTGGTTGAAATCCAGAGGCCAGCGATAAAATGAAGAGACCTATGACATCAAGGCCGACGCTGGAGGTTAGGTTGATGACCTGGTTTTGTACAACCCCAAACGTCTCGTGGACTATCACCAAAGTTGCGGAACTCTGGGAAGGCCCGTATAAAATCGTGAAAAGGATAAACGCCTTGTGTACCGAATCCATAAGCCCCCGAGGAAACCAAAGGTCGTCCATTTCAAGGTTGGCCTTACGCTGGAAACCAAAAAGTTCGCACCCTCAAGCCACCGGAGGATGATATGACGTTCAGAAGTTTATGTCCGTATTCAAACGGGCAGAAAGTTCTACATGGGTTACTAGGAGAGTCACGAGAACTTTTCGGGTGCCTGCTGATACCACTAGCCACTGTGTGGCAGAAATCTTCGAATGTCCAGGGGGGCCGCCGAGTGTTCTCCAAGAAATTTGGTCAACTCCAAACACTGGGGGGCAGAATCCAAAGTTGGTGGGGTGCTACAGTTGAAGAAAGGCCAGAGAAACATCTACTACCTGTTACCAGAGGCATTCCCAAGATAAACCGTCCTTGAAGATGTCTGGAAGAGTCTCCCAAACTAGAGATACTATGGTGGACCAGAATGGGTGGATCTAGCAATTCCAAAATTGTCCTGTGGTATTGATGGGTTGGACTGGAGAGTCATAAGAAGTATGCTGGAGGCGATATTCAGATCCAGCGGCGTCAAGATTTTGGTTTGCTGTAACCCTTCCACGACCGATCATGAAGACCGTGGAGTTTACTTCCATCGAACTTCACGGTGAATATGGGAAGTCATGCAGATATCGTCACACTCCAAGGATGAAATTTCCGGGACGAAATGTCTTTAGAAGGGGCAATGTAACGAACCTAGGCCGGACCTGTCGCCTCGCGCGTTGCCGTCGACAGCGATGAGGTCATCCCCGGAGATGTTCGAGAACAGTCCAGTCGCTCTGCCGTGGAGAGCAACGGTCGATATTGGAAACAATTGGAACATGCCGGTCGCCAACTACCCGATTTCGAAACATCGAGAATGATGTATCGGAGATAAATAGGCAACCCTCAAGTGGAGTCGGAACAGTCTGAACGAGCCCATACGATCGAGCTATACAGTGGCGTAGTAATATAAATTAAGTTGTAGATTAAGTGTGAAATAAATTATTAAAACCAAGTTAAGTTTATTTACGTTACAATATTTTATTTTATGTGGAAAAATCTTTAATTTTCTGAAATAATATCAAAACACATACACGAGAAATGGAATGATACTTTATCACATATATATATATATATATATATATATATATATATATATATCTATATCTATATAAAGTTGTGAAGGTTAGACGACTGTCTAAGTTAAAGAAGAATCCTTTTTAAATTCGGATATGCAGTCAACAGGAGTATGGAAAAAAAGTGTACTTTTTTTTCTATTCAAGCTTTCGAGTCATTCATTGTCTCTTCATCAGGAACTAAAAGTGAGGTTAAAAATCCCTTTCACTTGCAGCAATTTATAAAATACCATGTCACAACAGACAACACTCTTGGTATAGTCATATATAGTTAAAACTTTGATCAAAATTGATCAAGATTACTCAAACATAAGTGTATAAACATTTTAAAATTCCAAATCGGCTCTTATGGAGGTCATGTTGGATTCAAAGAGACCTTTAGTAACTTTATATTATTTTACTACTACTTATTTTATTACATTAGTTTAATATATTTCAAAAAGATCAAATACCACTTTGTGTCTAGGAACACAGTCTAGCTTGTGCTTACATGAACCTGGACATAGAGATTTGAATAATTTGAAATATCTGATATTTTATTCAAAATCTGATATTTATTCAAAACTCTTTATGTTTAAATTGATAATCTTTATGCAAATGAAATGAATAAATATTATTATTATTATAATTATATATATATATATATATATATATATATATATATAGAAGTAGATTTCTTGTGGGGATGCAGTCAGGTTGGAGGGTTTATTTCATACCTTTGAAATTCGTCAAGCTCGGCATTTTTTGCCTTTCAGGACGACTGAAATTTTAATGAATAACAATATGAAATTGTAAGTTTAAGGTACTTACTAACATGAAACTAAATAAAATTGATTAATATGAGGAACATCAAATATTTTTAGATTAAGGATAATTTTAAATCAATTAAAATTTTAAATTGAGTGATATATCATTATTTTTGTTCAATTTCAGTAAATATGTTAAAAATTTGACTGAGATTTTCAAAGATTCTTGATTCATTGTTTGACTATTTGAATTGATATGAACCATTTCCAAGAAAATTTTTTTAACATTATTAGCATCTAAAATGTTGATTATTAGCCATTCGAGTGGTCTTGCTGATTAACATGTTCCGAAGGTGCGCATGAATTAACGTTTTGTTTACAGTCACTCCTATGGGATATAATTCGACTATTGAGACTCCTGGAGGTTTGGCCAATATATTTTTTGGAACAATCCTTACAAGGGAATTCATATACAACATTTGACTTTTGCTAAAAAAAATATAAAAACTATTTCAAAATTCCACACCAAAGTGAAAAGTCCAATAATAAATAACCAAAAGTCAAATGTTGTATATGAAATCCCTTGTAAGGATTGTTCCAAAAAATATATTGGCCAAACCTCCAGAAGTCTCAATAGTCGAATTATATCCCATAGGAGTGACTGTAAACGAAACGTTAATTCATGCGCAATTTCGGAACATGTTAATCAGCACGACCATCGAATGGACTATATAATACATTCATATTATTCAAATAGTCAAACAATGGATAAAAGAACTGATTTGAACAATCTCAGTCAAATTTATACATATTTACTGAAATTGAACAAAAATAATGATATATCACTCAGTATTCAAAATTTTCCAACTTGATTTATAATATTATACAATTGTCACTGTCATACGAAAAATATTTTATGTTCCTCATATGTATTAATTTTATTTATTCTCATGTTAGTAAGTACCTTAATACTATACAATTTCATATTGTTATTCATTGAAATTTCAGTCGTCCTGAGGAAGGCAATAAACATAGCCGAAAGCTTGACGAATTTCAAAGAGTTTACTTGAAATAAAGCCCTCCAACCTGACTGCATCCCCACAAGAAATCTACTTCTATATTACCGCCAGTCACGAATACTTATCACTATATATATATATATATATATATATATATATATATATATATATATATATATATATATATAATGCAGTGAAAGTGAGAAGGAATAAAATAAAAACGGTCAATAAACAGTTCTCGTTTTAATTTCACTTTACAGTAAGAACATGAACTATTATTCATAGGTTTCTGGTGAAATATTTTTCAGTTACATCTCAGAACAATAAAGTAAAATCGTTCTTTTTCAGACTACGTCAGAATAACAAGAGATGATTCTACCTTTTTTGAATGCAAGAAATGTAAGAAGTCATACACCAGACTACCTTCTGTGTATAATCACGTCAAATATGAATGCAATAAAGACCCACAATTCAAATGTGTGGAATGCGGAATGCAATTCCATCGGAAGGGCAATATGAAAAGTCGCCTCGCTAGGAAACATACAATGACATGAATGAATTGCTAATATTACTTCTTCTCATTGTAACCATTACTATTCAAATATATTTACCAAAGTTACGATGTTTGTAGCTGGTAGATAAATGTATATATTGTAAGAATAAAGATGTACCGTTCTCCATTGAAAATATCGTATTGTAAAGCATGTTATTTCAGTGTAGCTACTAGCAATATATACAGTTTATAAGAATTACATTTCTACTTGGTAAAATGACAAATGATAGTCTGATTAGTTACTCAACACATGCAGTGGCTTAGGAGAGACCTATATTGCTTTAGCTTATTTCCTAAATGACGGAGATGTTAGTTTTCGACCTGAACATGAAAATGGGGGCACTCGTGTTTGCATCTTTTGAAAGGTACTCACCAGAATTGCAGCTGTTTGGGACGCGCAGTTGTTGTTTGACAATCGTTTGAGTGAATCGATGTGAGTGTTCTTGTGGAAATGGAAAAATAATATCGAAGTGACATAAAATATTTGTTTTTGAAAGGCAATACTCCTACGCAAATCGGAGACGAATGGAACGCTTTTCACCATCATTTACCGCCGTGAAATTTTGGGCAACTCTATCTAAACGTCCAAAAACTGCAATCGCTGACGATATCATCGCTTAAGAATACAAAATGGTGCTAGATGACCATCGAATTGTAGTGAGAGTGATAGCAGAGGATATTATATGACCAAATAACGTGTTTGCCACATATTGCAAGCAGAATTAGACATGAGAAAACTGCCGCGTGTTGGGTGCCGCGTTTGCTCACGTTAGACCAAAAATGTGTTCGAATGAACATTTCCAACGCTCTATTATAGCAGTTCAGGCGCAATAATCAGAGTTTTGATGCCGAATAATTACTGTAGATGTAACTTGGATACACCATTATACCATAGAAACAACTAGAACAGTCAAAACAGTGGACTGTGAAGGGGGAATTGGCTCCAAAAGATGCAAAAACTGTTTTTCCGTCTGGGAAAGTGATGCGACTGTTTTTGAAATAGTTATGGAATTATCTTTATTGATAAACTTCAAGCGGTGAAAACCATCACTTGACAAGCTGAAGGCTGATAACAAGAAAATGCGCCGTCTCACACCTCTGCGGTTGACATGGCAAAAATCCACAACCTACGGTTTGAACTGCTTGACTACCCTTCTCACTCAGCGCCCCAAGCGCCTTTTTTTCAATTTTTCAATTCCCTAAACTAAAAGTTGCACTCGGAGGACACCTTCGTCAACAATTATTTTGCAGAGAAAGACACCGAGTAATACTTGGACGGATTAAAGAAATCGGAGCATCGCCGGAATAAGTGTAAAGACTCACAAGAAGAAGACGAAAAAATAAACTGAAAAGCAAAAAATAAAGTGAACCTTTTTGGCCTTAATAACTGAGCTCCTGAACTAATGTAAGTAACTAATTTTGAGTCGACGCCAAACAAACATGCAACTTAATTACGTGAAGCGTAAAATGATGGCAGCAGGGTGCGCGGTGGCGGCGCGTTTCTTCGCCGAAAAATGCCGGGCGTTCTCGATTTCAATATCAGCGAGACAGCTACCCGAACGAACACACACGTGAGGGCAGACGTCGTTGCGAGTGGTCGCGCAGAGAGTAAATTTTTGGAATATTATTGTTTATCGCTGGAGATTTCACGTTAATTTTCATGTTATTTCGTTTTCATCATATTTTTAAAGTAATTTAATGACCTTCATTACTTGCTTGTTTGGCGCTGACTCAAAATTAGTTACTTAAATTAGCTTAGGACCTCAGTTAGTGAGACTAAAAAAGTTCATTTGATTTACTAACGGAACTGTCACAAAAACTTCCACACCCTAAGGGTTGCATTCATAGAAATACCGAATCATGTATTTCTTTATCCCTTACAAAGACCTCAAAATTTCAATGGTGCTAACTTGAAAACAGAAGGAACCCCTATACAAACTTTCACCCTCCATTTCACCCCATTAGGGAGTTGGATTTCTAAAAACACTGAAATACATATTTCTTCTATTTGTAACAAATACTTCAATAGGTATTCAATTTTTATGGCCCCCAACTTGAAAATCAACGGAATTCCCATACAAACTTCCAATCCTAATTTAACCCCCATTTCACCCCTTTGGGGTTAAATTTTAAAAACCTTTTTATTTTAACGGAATCCCCAAATACCAATTTTCATGATCCTAACTTTAAACCAACTTTACAGACTTTCAACATCATTTTACCCTTTAGGGCTGGATTTTCAAAAACCCTGAAACACATTTATCTTTATTTGTGAAGAAGAGCGCAAATACTGATTAACATGACTCTAACTCTAATTTCAAAGCCAACTGTACTTTTCACCTGCCATTCTCACCCACATTTTCACCCCTTTAGGGATGTAATATAAAAAAAATATGCTGTCAAAATTTTAGCTCTTAGGTCCAGCAGTTCGATCAGTTAATCAGTGAGTCAGTTAGCCAGGACATGTAATCATACAGGGTGTAATCTAACCTATTGCACACCCGTGAATGACGATAGTATAAAGACATTTTAAAACAAATTACAGTTGCTAAAAATCTGAAAAAAAATAAAACATATTTTGTTTTTTGTAAAATTCGACAAAATTTTGTGTAGCGCCACATACCTCATTTCTGGTGATCTACTCAGATGAAAACTTCGGTAATTGTCGAATGCAATAAACATTCAACTCGACACTTGAACCGATTGTGTGGTAAATGTACACATTGCAGGCTGCCTGAGATAAATATCAAATTTCATAGTGAAGAAAACAACTAGCCTTGTTGTTTCCAAACTGGTGATAAAGTCAGAACTAGTTGACTTCATACTCTGCTTTGAGGTTCTTATCAAAATTATCACAGCCACTTGTAGGAAACAAACAACACGAACAGTGGGATACATTCGCAATTGAATATTGTTTTGAAAAATACGATATATCAGACATTCCGAACACGTGAACTGAACACTGTTGCCAAGCATCAAGATTCTCGCATGTACGGTTTACAAAGCTGTCTACGAACGAAAGTTTACCTTCGATTTCGATTAGTTGAGTTTTTTCACTTATAGATGTCTCTTCAAAAAGAATCTTGTTACACAGTCTCTTAACCACTACATTATTTGTCTTTCACACCTCTATTATTATGATCACCCTTAAGAATCATAATCCTTCTATCTAACCATTGGGAGCTGTCATTCTTCAGATAATTTTGTACTTGTTCATTTCAAGATGAATTTTGATATTACCAATCTAACGAATTCATTGTGTCTTTCCATCCCTTTGCAGGATGGCAATGACTTATATATCACCATGTCTTGATTGATATTTTTTTTCTCCACATGTGAGTATATAACCTCTTCGCCGGCCATTACAGAAATTCCTTGCTTAGCAACAGAGCTTTAAAGTATACAATGTCTTTCAGCTTATTCCTTGTATATTACTGAAGATTGGACTATTCAGTCACGAAACATGTATAATCTAATTTAATTATCAACAAATAAAGTGTGGAGACGTCTTTGAGTCCACTCACTTCGAACTGTTACATATGGTACAGCTTCAGCTCACTGGCTTGATGTGTTTGCGTCAGTTGGCTTTGGAAAATGAATTTATGTATCCAAAGGCAAGTGAAATAATGAAAAATATTTTTATGGATGTCTTGACGATGCTATGACAGTGGAAGAATTATTAAAAAATCGAAGGCATATCCACAGTATAAGTAAGTGCAGGTTATTTGAGAAAATGTCTTAGTAATGAAAAAGAGTTTTTGAGTCAATTTAAGATAAATAAGGATGTGTAATTAGGAATACTGCGTGTAGGAGGAGACGAACAAAATAAAACTCTTGGTGTTATTTGAAGTAATCAAGATTTAATATTATATTACATTCGGGAATTCAATGGGACAAAACAACTCACAAAGCACACTATTTCATCAATAATTTGTCAAATTTATAATCCTCTTGGGATTATATGTCCTGTTATAATTGATATTAATTCGAAAATGTTAATTGAAAATTTATGGAAAGAACCCCGCACATTTTTCATGGGAAATGGCTTTCCGTGAATTTGGCAGAATTTTTGGTATGTTGTAGTTTTCGATGGGCTGATCAAAAGTGTCAATAGCCACAAAGCTCAAAAACAGACAGTTTTCAGATATGGAGCTTCAAAAATGTATTTTTCCATTTTTGCGGCATTTGCTCATCAATCGGAGGCTCATCAATCGGAGAGCTCTCATTTTTGGATGGGATGGGATTTGGATGTTCGGCGCCCAGAACCCGACTGAGAAATGGTTTTCCTCAGTTATATCGCACCGCCCTCGATGATTTTTCGAACACTGCTCCACATTTCATCTACAAGATAACGCCAGAATGATTCACATTTTCGAGCAACGATATATTTCGGGTATTAATTGATTCCGAATATATCTGATGTCCAATAATATCAAATATGTTTCCCAAAATGTTCATAACGAGCTCCAGCGAGCTCTAATAGGGGAAAATGGGAAAGCCATAATCATATATCCTCAGATATAACAATTGTGATCACTATTGATGTCATTTACGTATGATATGTGATTTGTTTCTCACGAATCTCGATAATCTGATAATGGGGTGCCAAGTCAATTTCCTCAGAATGGCTCGAAATGGATGATAGCATCTCACAGACAAAATAATCCGTGAAAATGTCTTAACTTTGATACCTTATAGCACTTCCTAGGTAGGATGGGAGAGTCCAGGTGTTGTGAACAAACTATGAATGGAACTCTCAATATTCACTCCCGAATTCTTGAAAATACTATATTATTTAATAAATCTTGCATTAAAGTTCACACATTCGAATGAATAATATCTATCAATATGATCTTTGGCAAAATGAATGAGTAGATCAATCAAAAACAATATAATAATATGAGTAATATACATAATAATAATAATAATAACAATAGTGATAAAAAACAAAAAACAATCATAAACTATCTTAGCAATCGCAAGAAATCATGTAACACAATCATAAATCATCTCAACAATATAAAGGAAAAATCAAGCCTTCTACGCCATGTCAACTCCTATCTAAGTACTCTTTCGTATGTTGGGTGGATACTACCTCATTCATTTTTCATCATATAATTGGGATTTATCTGGTTCATTCTATTGGCAGCATCGAGCACATTGCTTAATAAACTGGTATTCGGATATTTGACTCCTTGGTTATTTTTTTTTATTTTTTTTTATGTTCTGGTTCCCACGAAAAGGGATATCCTGTAATGTTCAGAGAACATCGTGGGAACCAAGGGAAAGAAGGTAGGAGTTGGTGTTCTTCTTAAATTTCTGAAGGTTGTATGCCTCAGGGAACACCTCCCTAGGCAATGAGTTCCAAAGCCTCGCTGTTCGTTGGATGAACGAGTCTTTGGAAAGTGATGTTCTGCAGGTCTCCAAAGTGACCACGGAGGGGTGTGATGACTGAACTTGACGGGTTAATCTCGAAGAGACTGCCAAAGCAGGAACGATTGTTGATATTTCAGAAGAGCATCGCCCATGAAAATATCTATAAAATAGAGACAAATCGCCAACTTTTCTACGGTGTTCCAGACAAGTGAGCGAGTTTGTAAGCGAGGCATCACCGACGAGACGAATTGCCCTTTTTTGGACAGAATCCAATAGGATATGTTTAGGTGCCGCACTCCAAATATGGAAACAGTATTCCAGGACAGGTCGGATCTGTGCCTTATAGATCATAAGCAGCTGACTGGGGGTGAAATAGCTCTAGGCACGAAACAAAAAACCAAGTTTTTGGGATGCACTTTTGGCAATGGACCCTCACGTGATTTTCCCAGGAAAGGTTATTGCTGATAGTAATACCAAGCATCGATATGGATGACTTCAGTGGTATGGTTACTCCTGACAAAGTTATGTTAGGCACAGTGAGATCGGCTTTTCTAGAGAAAAGACATGCTTGTGTTTTGTTTGCATTGAATCCTACCAAGTTATCAGATCCCCATTCGAGAATTGTTGCTAAGTCCATATTTATATTATTAACATTTCTTCCTCGTTCATTTCTGGTTTCTCGGGCTGATATAGGGGCCCTGGAAGAGAAAGCGGTATGGAGGGTACTATCATCGGCAAAGCTGTGTACTGGACATGAAGTTGCTTTCAACAGGTCGTTGAGGGAAGTAGAAATAGTGTTGGTGCGAGAATAGATCCTTGCGGAACACCAGCATTTATGAGTAGAGTGTCAGATGAAACTCCATCGACCACTACTGGAGAGACCTGTTTGAGAGAAAACTAGCAAGCAGAGAACACAGCTGAGGGGCAAGCCATAAGACGGAAGCTTTGGCGAGGAGTCCCTGGTGCCAAACTCGATCGAACGCCTTGGAGATATCTAATGCCACAGCTAAAGTTTCTCCATACTTTCAATAGATAGCGCCATATATGTGAGACGTAAGCGAGCAGGTCACCAGTTGATCTCTGATGGCGGAAGCCATATTGCCTATCGTTGACAATTCCTGAGTCTTCCAGATATTTCATGAGCTCGATGTTGATGGCTTTTTCCATGACCTTGAAATAATAGATAGAAGTGGATAGGTCTGTAGTTGCTACGTAGGGCCTTTTTGCCTTTTTAGGACTGGCTGTATTTGCAATTTTCCAATTGGACGGAAATACCCCCAAATTGTAAGAGTGGTTGAACAACTTGCAAAAAAACAGGTGTTAGTTCGGGGCACATTTCTTGAGAACAATCGGCGGATTCCGTCAGATCCACAGGCTTTGTTGGTGTTGAGACCCAGCAAAAATCTTTCTGATAGTACGTTGGCGAAAGGTGATCTCGGCATGTGACTGTCAATAGGTGTAATGTTCGGGGTTGTTTTCCCGATGAATCCAGAGTGGAATTTCCAGCAAATAGGTGCGCAAAGATATTGGCTTTTCCTGGGCAGTCGTTGCTAGTGTTCCATCTTCTTTGGTTAGAGGAGGAAATGAGCTGAAGTGAAGTTTCTTCCCAAAAGACCAAAATGAACGGGATCCGCTAGGACATTCAACAAGTTTTGATCTTATTTTGGCATTGTGGGCGTCTTTTGAGCATTCTATTGTCTCTTTGCATATGCCTCTATCCTCGACATATGCTGCTCTGGTCTCAGGGCCCGGATTTTTTAGCCATCGATGGTATGCTGCCTGTTTGGAAGCCACAGCTCTAGAGCAGTTTCTGGTAAACCAGGTCTTATCGGATGATGTTCTTCTTCGGTATTCGGTATGTAAGTTTGCATCCCCAACATGATGATTTCAGAAATTGTCTCAGCACATCGTGTTGGATCTATTGAAGAGAAACAAACTCTCTTCCATGGAAACGCTGAGAAAAACATACGAAGACCTTCCCAGTCGGCCGAATTGTAATGCCACATGAGACGGGGTGGTATTGTGCAGCTCGATGGTAAATGGAAAGAGCATGTTGTGGAGATGAGGGTGTGATCAGAGTTTCCAAGTGGGGCACAAACTTCTATTCTATACGGGTCAGGATTGGTGGTGAGGTGAGGTGAGTATTGGCAGACTGGTTGTTGACATCAGAGATGCGGGTTGGTAGCTCGACCAGTTGTTCTAGACCATGAGTGATGGCGAAGGACTCGGCTTGACGACCTGCATCATCTGTTTTGTTAGAGAATTTGAGCCAGGCAGCGTTATGTACATTAAAGTCTCCCATGATTATGGTTTCAGCTGTTGGATGGTTCTCCTGAATGTAGTCCAGTTTGAGTGATAAAAACTCAAAGAGGTCGTTATATGAAGGTTCATCAGGTGATAGGTAAAGGCAGCAGAGGAACTTAGTCAGTTTGGTATCAGATAGCTTGAACCACATCACATCAAAGTCTTTCGGTTCCAAACTCTCTTCACGCTGGCATGAAAGGTTAGCCTTAGCGTAAAGGCAGACTCCACCTTTGAACCTGAATCGAGAATGGAGTTCGTAACCAGGACAAAGCATATGGACCTTGTTGGTGGACGAGTTTACTTGTGTGTCTGTTAGAGCCAGAATATCCGGTTTTTTCGTCTGTAGGTGATGGTGGACGTCATTGATGTTCTTGGCGAGCATAACCAAGAAACCATATAACTCTAGCAACGTGAGCACAGCATCCGACGGTCCTGGCACCCAATTTGCATGTGCAATAATATCCCTGTATTGACTTCATTTTCGTCGGTAGTGTACACAATCCAGAGCTGATACTTTGCTGCGTTCCGTAATCTGGAATAAACTCTTACTCTAAAAAAATCCAGGTTCCTCAAGTAACTCATCGACTTATTTCTCAACTCATTTCCTGCAGCTCTCTCTGGAGTTTATCCTGTACATATAATGGTGCTCAATTAACCTGGTAAACACCGATAGTTAGATCTCTCAGGTAGTCCATACTTTTCTTGGGAACTGTGGCACCTGGTGTTGATTCAAGAGTAACCATCTTCCATTCCTCAAATGAAGCCGATCCACCTCTACCCGAGTTTGCACAACTTTGGAAATTATGATCGCCGAAGGAATTCCTCTGCGACCCGTTTATTTGCTCCTTCCATGAAGATTGTCGGACATATTTATTGATGATTGCTCCAGCTATACGGTATAATCCGACATTTGTGAACATGTGGCATATTGATTGTTTTAGGAGAAAACTGAAACATACGCTTTATGTGGCCATTTCAAGATTCCACTATCCATCTGCATGTAGAGTTGATATATTTATTCCTAAGAATATTTACAAATCAGAAAACGTGAGATCTTGTCCAGATCATTCAGATTAGGAAGGTTGTTTACTGCGGGTATTACTGCCAGGTTTGAGGTTCATCTCCAGACTTCATATAATAAAAAGACCACAATTACAAATTCTTCTTCAACAACTGAGAGATAGAGTAACTGTTACACAAAAATATGAAGATGAAAACAGTTTTACCGATGCAGATTTCCAATGTCTAGCACCAGTAACCAAAAATCAATTCCATGAATTGTTCGAATTTTGTGTTTCTGTTTATGAAGAAACATCTTTCAGGTGCATCAGTGAGAAGGATCTCTCGTTATTTTTGTGCAAACTGAAACAGGGACTGTCGGACGAGTTTTTGAAAGTGAACTTTGGATATTCAAGCCGTGAGTAAGAAAGTCCCTTATGGGGCGATTCGTTCCTCAAAACATTGGTTTGAGATCAAATACAAGAACTGACTTCATAGCAGCACATGTCACCCAATTTGGAATACGCTGTATAACCCAGAGTCAAACATACCCAGGGCTATTGTATGCATTGATATACCTAAAAGCAGCAATTGTCGCGTCTTGCGTGAATCCTATTGCGTGCACAAAGGAAGTCATTTGGTTAAACCTGCTCTGTTTATTGCCTCTGGGTTTCATTTTGGGAAAACGAAGCCTATATTCTCCAGACTATCATAATAACAATGCGAAGATGTTATGCCATGAGATCGAAGACGATAGAAATCTGTTGAAAGTATGGTTTCAGGAGGGTGATATTTTTATTTTGGATAGAGAATACCGAAACATCACACTCTTCCTTGATAACATAGGTATACACTATGAGATACCTGTTAACCTAGCATGAGGACAAAGTGAACTCAGTACGGAAGGAGCTAATGAATCCAGATTGGTAACAAAAAAAAATTACAAAAATTACAAATTGAAATGACACTACGAATCATTAATTCGTTTTTGCTTCAAAGATATGCCTATTTATTGATATGGCTCATGATTTTAGGAATGAACTGGATACATTCAACATATTTCAGTTTCCTCCATAAATATTTTGGGAGCACAAGTAGATAATGGAGTGATGAGAGCAGCATACTTAATTTCGCCATCAGATTTCTTTCGAAAATGATTGCCCATCAGATATTGCCTCATTCGCTATCCCAACTTCATTTTCCTACCGCTCCGTCAGTGACTTGCTGTTCATCAATGTCGTCCCCAATTTGCTGTGAACTTATCACAACTTCTTCAACAGTGTAACGTTGATCTATAGATTCATTATGGTCTTCTAGCAGACCCAAAGCGCAATTTTCGATGTCAATCTTTGTCTCTTGATTGTTTGATACTTGGAGATTTGTTTCTACTGAAATGATATACTATATACTATATACGATATACTATATACTATATACTATATACTATATACTATATACTATATACTATATACTATATATTATATACTATATACTATAACTATATAATTATATACTATATAATTATATACTATATACATATACTATATACTATATACTATATACTATATAAATTTTATACTATATACTAATAAATTTTATAAATATATATATATAAATTATATAAAATAAAATATATATATATAATATATATATATATATATATATTATATATATATATATATATATATATATATTATATATATATATGAATTGTTATGATATGAAGTATATGTTACATATAAAAAGAATTAAAATTGGATATAAAGATATTTTTACCTTACATGTTAGGTGTAGATCTAGAAATTGTAAATGAAATTGTATCATATGTTAGAATTAGAAAATATGTTTCAAGAAAGTGTGCGAAAAGTGAAATACAGATGAGGAAAACAACAAGTTATGGTTGCCTGGGGAAAAAAAATAAGTAGTCAAAAAATAATTTTGAAAAGAAACGACAAAAAAAAAATTATCGTCGAGAATCAACGCAAATAAGCAGACAACAAATGTAACAACAATTTTAACCTCAAATTCAAATCAAGAAACTGCCTGGCAAATATACGACCAAAGAGCCACTTATCTCCAATCCAAATCAGATCATATTGCCAATAGATGACATAACCAGCAACAAGGGGTCCAACTCAGCTAACTTCACGCCCAGTAGCCATTGAACACATTGAGTGCATGAACTGAATTTACAAAAGTTATTTCATCAACAAAAACTAAACACAGTGAAATGTTTCGCACTAGATACTTATTGTGGTTCTTTTTAGTAACACCGATTCACAGTGGTGAACTTTCTTCCGTGCTAATGATTATAATATAAATATAACCTCTGAATATTTACTTTCAATATTCGCTGATTGCGCATGAGTAAGCATATGATGTTTTGAATTTTGATTGTTACAATTACATTAATCATAAGGTAGATATCGCAGGAATAGGTATTTGAAATATTTGAAAATTTATTGCATTACGTGAATGATCTTCGCAAATATCAAGTTAGTCGTATCAGAAAATGTTCTATTGAATAGATACACACAATTTGGATATGATATACTTGTTATTCTAGGTCAATTCGAATGCGCCACTTGTGGAAAATCCTACAGGAATTGTCGGTCATTATGGAGACACAAGAAGCATGAATGTAGCCAACCGAAAAAATTTCAGTGTCTCTACTGTGGACGATATTTCAGGCAGAGGTATGATATCAAGAGACATGTTAGGAACCTGCATCCCGAAAAATCATCAGAGTTTGAAAATGAATATAAAAACTACCATAACGCTGTGGAAAGGATCCTTCAGAGGTAGTTCCTTGAACCCATGACCACATAAATGATTCCTTATCCTTTTAATTCAACTTGGATATAGAGCCTACTCCGAATAACTTGTTGACTGATTCTTCATACAGTGCACAAAGGAGCAATATTCATGCACAAGTTACTGGTTATTAGGATATGATTCACATAAAACAAATGCATTCATCTGGTGAAATGTCTAAAAAATTGGCAGTGATAAACAACATATGAATCCATTTTTGAGGTCTGAAAAGAATTCCGATTCTTCATTGTTGAAATATAAGTTCACACTGTGACAACAAAACCTAATAAACAGAATGTTCTTTGCAGGAGAGTTATATTTTTTTCTGTTTCATCGTGTTTCAAAACGAAACTATATCATTCAAATTAAATGTTATAACTATACAAGGAATATAATATTACTCCCACTGACATGAGAATTCAATGAAAATAATACTTTTTTCATGACGGTGAGTGGTGTTTGGAGATAATTATATATTTCAAATATTTTATTAATTGAAAATATATTTTGGCAGCCCCACTGGGGTGCAAAAATAAGTTATGCAACAAAGTATTTTTGAATGAAATGGAAATAACATGTTTTGCTGTTCTTATAATTACCACTCTCATAGATAAAATTATTTAATTATTCAGAGTTTTTTTTGAAGCCAAAGAAAATCCTTTATTGACAGATTTCGCGGTAGTGTGGAAGTCCCCGAATCCATGAGTCCGTGCTCCTGCAGCTTAGATGTACCAACTAAAAACTCCACCCAATAGGCTAGTCTATTCGTGACCTCCGATGACACTTGGGCCTTTTGGTCAATTGAATCTTGCCTGTAGTTTCACCTTACCGTACCTAGTTCGGTGAGTTTGCGCCTTGTGCAAGTTTGAACAAATCCTTCACTGGGTCTGTGCTGTATAGTTTTGGTTCCGGTTTTCCAAAATTACTGTCTTCTGCGATCCAGAGCGCCGCATTTGCACAGTATGTGTGGTACTGTTTCTGGATCATGTTTGCATAATGTGCAGGTTGGATCGCTATTGAACAGTTCTATATTATTGAGGTGCTCATTTACTGGCGCATATCCAATCATGAGCCTCGTTATGATTTTCAATTGCTCCCTTTCCGAAGTTATTTCGTCTGCTTCATTTTTCGGCACGGGCCATTGATGTTTTCTTTTCCGTGTCTGTTCCCTGGTATATTATTCCAGTAGTATCATGTTTTCCCCGGACGCACGTGTTGATTGCTTTGGTACCCCTGAGCCATACTGGACCCGATTTATTTTCCGATCATCTTCTAGCGAGTTTGTTGGCTTTTTATTACCTGCGAACCCCTGATGTCCTGTCACCCAAATCAGTTCGACGCAGTTTGTTCTGCCAGTGTTGTCAGTTTCTCCCTGCAGGTTCTCATACCAATTGGGACGTCATTTCCTGACTACTCAGAGCCTTCAGTGCCACCCAGCTGTATGAAAGTATGTGAATCCGCTCCTCTAACATTGTTCTTTTACTATAGAGAATGGTGTTCAGTTCAGTGTCATTCCATACAGTTAGTTTTGGCCGGTATAGATACCCTGTATGATTTGTCAAAGGAGAATCGTTTCGCAATTGGATCTGATATCATGTTGTTCAGTATTTTCCTCGTCTGAAGGCACCTAGCCTGCCTCTCCTTGCACAACTAAGTGAAGGGGACGCAATCCCAGTAGTTTCTATATGGCTGCAGTGGGCGTTGATGGCATGGCCCCTGTGAGACCTACACAGGCAAGTCTTTGTACCTTGCTTAGTTCAGTTTTAGCGCTCCTTTTGGTTTTTATTGGCCATCACACCAAGGGAACTTATGTTAGGCCGGCTTCACCACTAGGGTACCATGTGTGGTTTCAGTCCCCATTTTTACCCAAAAGAAGAATCTGGCCACAATTAGTGTGGTCTCCGCTTTCCTGGTCACTTTAATCAGATGTGGGTTCCAGGTCAGTTTCGAGTCCAATATCATATCACCTCGAGATTTTTACCTCTCTCCTACACTTTCTCCTCGAAGTTTTATGGGCCCTGGTCCTTTTAGTTTCCGTTTTCGAGTGAATGTTACTATGAAGGCCTAGTGACCCTAGTAGTCCGTCCATGACAAGATTCCACAAGATTGGGGAGATAACTTCCCCCTGTGGTCATTGTCTGGCAGTTCACTACATTCACCTCCATTAGGATTGTGTGAATTATCCTGTTTTTTAGCATTCAGTCTATCTAGGCCACGCAAGGTTCCTCGAACTTTCTCTGCATGAGAGACCTGATGATTGAGTTTATAGGGATATTACATTAAGCTCCTTTTATATCTAGAAATAATGCATTAATTGTTTTTCAGCGTGTTTTCAACTCTCGCTAGCAGTTTGTCGACTGTTTATGTTGAGCATCTGGTCCTGTATGCGTGGGGGTCTTTCTACTAGTGCCCTTATATGCCTATTCACCAACCGATGCAAAAATCACCTTCCTCGACCCATTTTCTTCCCTGATTATTATCTTCATTGCTGCCAGATCTTCCTAACACAGGTTCATTAACGGTAGTATTTTTTTATGGTTTTTAATGAGTATAGAGGTCCGGGGGTCTCAACTGATCTTCTCTACAATAGTTCCCTACTTTCCCCTACCATACCATCCTATTTCTCTATAAGAACCACTTCGAAGTTCCTCATAGCACCTGCAAGCTGAGGTGTCCCTGAAATTTTGCCCTTTAAGCGATACCGTATCTTTTGGGACCCCGGTGCCATCCACGACGCGGCGCTCATAGCTCAGACTTAGGGCTGTTTGCCAGAGCCTCGTTGGTCGAGTCGTGGTCACCAACATGAATGCCTACAAGATGTTCCATTTATCACGCGGCCGCGGCTCATTCACCCTTAACCACGAGAAGGTGGGGTTGGACTTCAAGGAGCTAGTCAGGAAGTAATTTTTACCTCTTGGAATTCAAATGTCGGGAATTCTTCTCCAGTACTTTCCTTCCCCTGGAATGTGATTTCATCCCCGATACTCTTCGAAATATGATCTGTTTCATAATAGGCCTAGTTTTTACCGCCTGGGTTTCAAAATTCAGACATGTGAAAAATAAATTCTCAAATAAGAACATAAAATGAATATGATATATTTTGCCGTTCATTAATTCAGAATGTCATGTTCACAACAAGAAACAACTGACCAAATCCCATGTTCATAGCTTCAGCGATTTCGGCTGGCGATGATGAATCAGTCAATCACGATGTTACTTAATGTAACCATATCATTTGTAATTTTTGTGAGTTCAAAACTCCGGTCATTGGCCATTGGCCTCAATCTCATAACGAGTTCAAGCCAACATTTCGAATAACAATGAATAAACAACGAATGTTTCAATTTCACCTAATTTATTTTTCAGTTTCACGTCGACTCACCTGCCTCAAGTGCGGTTCATCTTATAAACATCGAACATCTCTTGGGCGACATCTGAGATACGAATGTGGAAAAGAGCCTACATATCCATGTCCATCATGTTGGAAAAAATTCAAATACCCGTCTGATGTTAAAATCCACGTAAGGAGGGGCAGGTGTCAGAATACGAAATTGGTTATCCACGACAGTTTCGAAGAAATGAATAAAACATAGTTTGTGACAAGTGTGATTATTATTTTTTATAATTATAAACAATAGTTTTTGGCTCCACAGTAATTTAGGTGAAATGAAATTGTAATTTTCATAAGAGGATAGTAAAAAATCGATAATTGTGGATTTATGAGTATTACCCCTCAGCTCCTAGTCAATATTACCGCTACGTTGTCACACCTCGAATTGAAAAATTTAAAATAAACTATATATGAAAAAAAAAGTATAAACTCGATTTGTTGGATATACAGATTATAGACCAAAAGCCCGCAAAAAAACTTCTTGAGGAGTAGGCAGTGTAAATAACAGAACAGCGCAAGTATGGCGGCCCGTAGGTGTCGGCGTTGCGCTGCACAATTTTTTTAATGTGTCAAAGAAATCGATGCTCCAGGAGAATGAGCTCGAAGCTTAATTCTTGTTTTATATTATGTACATAAGACAGCCCAAGTATGAAGAGGTTGTATGCAGCGTCTCAAACTTTTCGCCATACTCATTTAAGTGTAATTTTTCTAAAAGCTAATTTTTTCACCCAATGATAGAAAAAAATGTCTCATCACCGAGTATGACCATACCATACTGTTTCGGTGTCGCTAAGTTCCCGCCAAACTGATTCAAAATAGTCAATTTTTTTACTGACCACGTATCATAGGCACAAGTATGTTGGCCCGTTTTTATGACCCCCGTGGTCCATTCCGATGAATGGAAGCAATGCCATACTGATAGGAGATTTTCAAATGGCCACCATACTAAAAAACTTCAGAATATGCATAATATCATTAGTAAGTTTTGGAAAATACATTAATGAAAAAGTGATATGAAATTACATTTGCAACGTTTTATGAAAAATAAGGACCTATATAATTTATCAAAAGAAATGAATTGAAATTTAGTGTATTTCATTTCTTTTAATAAAATATTGGGATCCTAATTTTTCATAAACGTTGCAATTGTAATTTCACATCACTTCTTCGTTAATGTAAAGACTCTAGAATCATTTTTCGAAACTCACTAATGATATTATGAATATTTTGAAAAAAATAATTGTTTTTTAGTATGGCGGCCATTGAAAGACCTCCTATCTATCCATCAAAATCAACCACGGGGGTCATGAAAACGGACTGCCATACTTGTGCTTATATACACGGTTAGTGAAAAATATAACATTTTTGAATCAGTATGGCGGGTACTCATCGACACTGAAACAGTATGGCATGGTCTCATTCGCCGATGAGACATTTTTTTCTATCATTGGGTGAAAAATTAGCTTTGAGCTCGTATTTCAAGAGAGCATAAAATATGACACTCCTAATTGAGTATGGCGAACCGTTTGAGACGCTGCATCGGTATGGCTGTCTTATTTATACTTTGGCTGTCTCATTTATAATATAAAACAAGAATTAGCTTTGAGCTCATTTCCGAGAGCAACGTTTTTTTTGACACACTGAAAAAATTGCGCAGCGCCACGCCGACACCTACGGGTCGCCAAACTTGCGCTGTCCTATTATTTATAACACTAGCTTACTTCTCTGAAAGTTTTTGCTCTGAGCTAATCATACATGTTTGTTTTTGCTGGCTCTTGGTCTATTACTGTGTAACGTGTTTTTCTAGGGGCGTGGGTAAGGCTAAGTCAATATATTAGGAATAGTTTCCAACCTCAACCTTGAACTTCGGGCGCCATATTTCATCGTGGTTTACTCCACCTCCACAAGCAGTGTGATTTCGTCTACCGTAGAATTCCACTTTCCATCGAATGAGTGAGATGGAATTACTGTCGTTTACAATTTTATATAGTACACGGAATCACGTAGCAGGGTACCAACAGACGGACATACGGACGGTATCCAGGGGTCTGTTATTTTTCACACTATTGTGAAACTTGAATGACTGCAAGCTTTGATTATAGTATTATTTTCTGAACACCAATTGCTATTACTCAATAAACATTCCAGACCGACACACAGAGCTGTCCTCACACAAAATCGTCTGAATTCACCATTTTTGTACCTTCAGTTTAGAAAACTCAATTCATAGTTTCATTCAAGCTTTTATATCGATTTCAGTGGCCCACATATATTCGTATAAGCTCGAATGAATAAATAAACTCCTTCAAGCCTTACAAGTCTCCGGGCCCAGATTGAGTGTTTCCCATACTACTTCAGAGCGGAGTTGAATATCTAGCACCAGAACTGTGCAGACTGTACAGGCTGAGCCCAGCATTGGGATGGCTACCTCAAACCTGGAAAACTGTAAACGTGGTCTTCATTCCAAAACCTGGAAGGGACGGGACCAATGAGCCTATCGTCATTTCTTAGAAAAACTGATAGATAGAGACATGGGAAAACGCTCTTGTAGAACGGCCTTTACATCAAAACCAACATGACTGGTCCAAGCCAACATATTCGAGGAAACAGAGCAGGTTGAAATTTCCAGAGGTACCCCACAGGGGGGCATACTTTCCCCCCCCTTCTGTGGGACATGGTTGTAAGTGAACTGCTAATTTCTCTGAGTAACCAAGGGTATTACTCTCAAGGGTATGCAGATGACTTGGTCATCCTCATCAAGGAAAAGAATACTCGAACATCCTCAGAGCTAATGCAAAATGCTCTGGGGACAGTAGAGAAATGGTGTAACAGAGGGAGCCTAAGGGCAAATCCGAACAAAACAACACTAATTCCCTCCACCCGGAGAAGAAACATGGGAGATCTCATACCTCCCAGACTATTCGGTGAAACATTACAAGTAGTAGAGCAGATGAAATATCTAGGGCTGATTTTCGACAAGAAACCAACCTTCAACATGTAACCAATGAAAGCAAGATAACCTTCATGATGTGCAGGAGAGCTTTTGGAAAAACCTGGGGGCTCAAACCGAAAGCCATGCACTGGCTCTACCCAGCGGTAATAAGACCAAGAATAACTTATGGCTCACTCTTATGGTGGCCGAAAACAAATCAAAGACAGGCAAAAACCAACTTTGGCAAAATCCAGAGGCTTGCCTGTCTCTGTGTCACGGGTGCAATGAATAGCACTCCAACAGCTGCAATGGAAATAATCCTAAACCTTGAACGCCTTGACGTACATGTCATTGGAGAGGCCAGGATGAGTGCATACGGACTGAAACAAACAAAAAACTGGAGAATCCGAACAACTGGACATACCAGAATCACTCATGTAATCAACATCGAAGAACTCGAAATGATTTCAGACTACATGCAACCCCTATACTCATTCGACAAACCATTCAAAACACGAATTGATGGATCTGGATGGGCCCCGAGTATAGAATCACAATCAATTGCGGACATAGTCTGGCATACAGACGGTTCAAAGACAGTTGAAGGAACGGGAGCAGGAATACATGGGGTGAGGCCAAGACGGGATAACATAATGCCACTTGGCAAATGCTCCACGATATTCCAAGCTGAAACACATGCTATTATGGTATGCATTCAGAAGAATCTAGGAAGTGGTTATAGGAAAAAACACATCTACATTCTATCTGACTGTCAAAGTGCTATCAAAGCACTCAACTCTATACAGATAAAGTCCAAACTGGTCTGGGACTGCCTCCAGAACCCCGTCGAGCTGGCAAAACACAACAAGGTCACAGAAACTGCTCTAGAGCTGTGGCTTCCAAACAGGCAGCATACCATCGATGACTAAAAAATCCGGGCCCTGAGACCAGAGCAGCATATGTCGAGGCTAGAGGCATATGCAAAGAGACAATAGAATGCTCAAAAGATGCCCACAATGCCAAAATAAGAACAAAACTTGCTGAATGTCCTAACGGATCCCGTTCATTTTGGTCTTTCGCCAAAGCTGTGGGAAGAAACTTCACTTCCAGCTCATTTCCTCCTCTAACCAAAGAAGATGGAACACTAGCAACGACTGCCCAGGAAAAAGCCAATATCTTTGCGCACCTATTTGCTGGAAATTCCACTCTGGATTCATCGGGAAAACAACCCCCGAACATTACACCTATTGACAGTCACATGCCCGAGATCACCTTTCGCCAACGTACTATCAGAAAGATTTTGCTGGGTCTCAACACCAACAAAGCCTGTGGATCTGACGGAATCCCGCCGATTGTTCTCAAGAAATGTGCCCCGAACTAACACCTGTTCTTTGCAAGTTGTTCAACCACTCTTACAATTTGGGGTATTTCCGTCCAATTGGAAAATTGCAAGAGTACAGCCAGTCCCTAAAAAAGGCAAAAAGGCCCTACCTAGCAACTACAGACCTATCGCACTGCTATCTATCATTTCAAAGGTCATGGAAAAAGCCATCAACATCGAGCTCATGAAATATCTGGAAGACTCAGGAATTGTCAACGATAGGCAATATGGCTTCCGCCATCAGAGATCAACTGGTGACCTGCTCGCTTACGTCTCACATATATGGCAGCTATCTATTGAAAAGTATGGAGAAACTTCAGCTGTGGCATTAGATATCTCCAAGGCGTTCGATCGAGTTTGGCACCAGAGACTCCTCGCCAAGCTTCCGTCTTATGGCTTGCCCCCTCAGCTGTGTTCTCTGCTTGCTAGTTTTCTCTCAAACAGGTCTCTCCATGTAGTGGTCGATGGAGTTTCATCTGACACTCTACTCATAAATGCTGGTGTTCCGCAAGGATCTATTCTCGCACCAACACTATTTCTACTTCACATCAACGACCTGTTGAAAGCAACTTCATGTCCAGTACACAGCTTTGCTCGATGATAGTACCCTCCATACCGCTTTCTCTTCCAGGGCCCCTATATCAGCCCGTGAAACCAGAAATGAACGAGGAAGAAATGTTAATAATATAAATATGGACTTAGCAACAATTCTCGAGTGGGGATCTGATAACTTGGTAGGATTCAATGCAAACAAAACACAAGCATGTCTTTTTTCTAGAAAAGCCGATCTCACTGTGCCTAGCATAACTTTGTCAGGAGTAACCATACCACTGAAGTCATCCATATCGATGCTTGGTATTACTATCAGCAATTACCTTTCCTGGGAAAATCACGTGATGTCTATTGTCAAAAGTGCATCCCAAAAACTTGGTTTTTTGTTTCGTGCCAAGAGCTATTTCACCCCCACTCAGCTGCTTATGATCTATAAGGCACAGATCCGACCTGTCCTGGAATACTGTTCCCATATTTGGAGCGCGGCACCTAAACATATCCTGAGGCTATTGGATTCTGTCCAAAAAAGGGCAATTCGTCTCGTCGGTGATGCCTCGCTTACAAACTCGCTCACTTGTCTGGAACACCGTAGAAAAGTTGGCGATTTGTCTCTATTTCATAGATATTTTCATGGGCGATGCTCTTCTGAAATATCAACAATCGTTCCTGCTTTGGCAGTCTCTTCGAGACTAACCCGTCAAGTTCAGTCATCACACCCCTTCGTGGTCACTTTGGAGACCTGCAGAACATCACTTTCCAAAGACTCGTTCATCCAACGAACAGCGAGGCTTTGGAACTCATTGCCTAGGGAGGTGTTCCCGAGGCATACAACCTCCAGAAATTTAAGAAGAACACCAACTCCTACCTTCTTTCCCTTGGTTCCCACGATGTTCTCTGAACATTACAGGATATCCCTTTTCGTGGGAACCAGAGCATAAAATAAAAAAAAACCTTGATGTGGGTGCCAGGTCATAGAGGCATTGGAAGCAACGTCAAAGCGGACCAGCTAGCTAGACATGCATCTGAAACGCTATTCACAGGGCCAGAACCTGTACATGGGATTAGCAAAAACCAATGCAGGACCCTGTTCGACGAGTGGATAAAAAGAAGACACCAACAATATTGGGATCAAACTGTCGGGCAAATACACAGCAAAATCATGGTAGGGCATCCAAACCGGACCATGACGGCTGACCTTCTGAACCTGAACAGAACGAAGGCTCGTATAATAATAGGTCTGTTCACTGGACACTGCGGCCTAAGAAAACACCTAAACACCATGGGAGTACGCAGGGAAACCGTGGAGTGTAGGCTATGTGATGAACTTAGTAGAAGCATCTCTACATTGATGTCGCCAAAGCTTTGGATACGGTTTGGCATGATACGGAAATAGATTATTTCAAATAGAATAATATTATAATGGCTGATCTATATGCTAGATGGCGAAGCGTTCGGACAACTGACCATGACTTAGATAATGTTACTGAAGAGCAAATCCAACTAATCATCGTAGCGACGTCTGGACATAAATGTCTGGTGTAGGCTCTCATACTCGGTTGCCATATTTGTCAATTCAGTGGATTAACAAAATGATTATTAATTTGAATAAAGATTTTTAGTGGAGAGATCAGCTTGATTTGTTGAATTGACATTTCATTGAATTAATCAATACGACATAAATACTTGTATGAATGGATATTTTTGTTAAAGTAATCAGCAAATTTCGTAGATTTGATTATTCGATTCAACAACATAAATACTTGTTTGAATGGATATTTTTGTTGAAGCAAACAGCAAATTTTGTAGACCTGATTATTCGATTCAACAACATAATAACATGAAACAACATATCTGCCAAAACGAATAATAAATAGAGTTGGTCGATTGAGATATTTGGTTCATGCAAATTAGTTCAGTTGATTAAACTCTAAATTTGATCCAAGACTAAGGAATAATTTTACCCATTATGAGATTATATTTTGTCGTACATAACGACACTTTTCAAATAAATTTCATTTGATTCAATGATTTGTTTTTTTCTATGTTCATTTGATTTATTTGTTCACAATGTTGTATATTTGAACAATCTTCAGCGTTCATTCCATTCCATACTGGAAACTAGCCTCAATATGAAGTCTGCAGCATTTAACATTTGTAATATTTCCACCAAAACTTCCGAGTCATTACGTAGTTACTAATATAGGTGTAATTCCAGGTCGTCAAGGGGTTCTCGATGCAGTTGAATTCACCAACAACACTTGCCCTATATGTGCCAAAGTTTTCAACCGAGAGCTCATCTTCTACGTCACTATAGAGAAATTCATGAAGTTCATCAAATGTTTGAGTGTTCGAAATGCAAGAGACAGTTCAAACGGAACTATCTGAAGGTTGCGCACGAGAAGAGTTGCAATAGAGCAAATTTCCTTCAATGCTGGAGTTGCAAAACTCTCCACAAAACTCGTGAGAAGTTGATGGCTCATATGGAGGAATTTCATGATCTTGAGATCATCCAATAATACTCAGAGCATACTGTTATTGAGTTGTCTATACAATGAATATATCAAATTTGAATGTTTGGTAGTCAAATTCTTGAAAAGCAAGTTTCATATCCTCTTATCGGTACCTATACAGTGCGTTCATGGAGTGTGGAAAGGCTCCATTATCTTGAGAGTTAACCATTGTCGGAGGTAAAACTGGTTTTCCACCTTAAAAAAAAATCCTTTCTACCTCACAAGATATGACGTATCGATATTTTTTTCAATTGAAAAGGTATATTTTCATATCAATCTTTGAAAGTCCATATCTTTCTGAACTCAACCATACCACATACGTCGTATGTAACACTTCAAGTTACAGTATACTGAGTATAAAGGAAACCAGTGTTCATATTCCTTAACATTTTTTTCATTATTCATTTTGCAATGAAAACCTGAGAACTACTCAGTAGTTAGTATGAGTATTTTGCCAATCTTGAGTAGGCTATGGAAACATCCGAGAGCCCTAGCAACCAGACAATAAATTCTCAGTTACGGCGATCGTAAAAAAGTATGGCAGAAGTATGCGACATTTTTAGTGAAAAATATCCTGATCGAGAACCAATAAGCAAATCGACTGTAAGCCAAATATCACATAAATTCAATGAGATTAGCAATGTTGGGAATAAGCCTAAGAGTGGCAGGCCTACCGTTGCCGAAGATACCCAATTCAATGTATTACTGAATTGAAGAAAATCCTCATTGTTCAATTCTATCTGACAACATTGAGATGTGCAGGAAATTCTAAGAAAAGCCGAATTTCATCCATATAAAGTTGAACTTATACATGAACTGAATGAAGACGACTTCGGTAGACGCATGGAGTTTTGAAATTATGCAAGAAGTTGAAATCAAAATAATGGCTCTGAATTAATGTCTTATTTTCCGACGAATCAACTTTTTCTGAAAAATGGTACCGTGGAAACGAAAAATTGTCTGCCGTTATTGGGCAACAGAAAATCCCAATTGGACGATGGAAGCTTATACCCAAAATCCCCAGAAAGTAACTATGTGGGCTGGAATTCTCAGGAATACCATTATAGGACCATATTTTTTTGACGGTACTGTCAAAATTATTTGGAAATGTTACAAACTTATGTAGTTCCATATTTAACTGTAACATTTCCAGACATTAATCAACCTGGTCGAATAGTTTCTACTATTTGGTTCCATGAGGATGGAGCAGGTCCACATAATGCTCGACGATTGGTTAGAGATTGGACGACACGGTTAGATAGAATGGCCTGCTAGGTCAACAGATTTAACTCCCTTGGACTCATCTCTCTGGGGTTACTTGAAAAGTAAAGTGTACTCAAATCGACCTACCAATTTGGAAGACCTTAAAGGGAGAATTGGAACTGAAATTCAACGAATTACACCAGAGATGTTGTCATACGTAACCTGAGAATTCATAAGGCGTCTGGGAAGTTGTCTGCTAACTCAAGGAGCTCAGTTCGAGCATTTGTTGTAAATTTGTTTTTTGGTAATTTTTACTACTTACTTATGATATTTTCATTGCAAAATAAATAATAAATAAATGTTGAGAAAATGAACACTGGTTTCCTTTATACTCAGTATACTCGAAATGTTACATATGACGTTTGGTATGGTTGAATATGAGCTTTCAATTTTCGTAATAACAATATATCCTTTCAATTTGAAAAAAATATCGATGACATCATATCTTTGAGGTGGTGGGGAGAAAATGATTTTTGAAAAAAAGATGCAAAAAGAATACCAAATCGACCTGTCCGAGCTTTTCTTCGAAAATGATTAACTCGTAAGATAATAGAGCGTTTCCACACTTTATGAACGCACTGTATTATATCACCATTGACGATCTATCGTTTTTTGACAAAAAAGAGTGAAGCAAAAGCAACTGATTCATATGTTTCCTTGCAATATTTAAAATATGTTACAATGTGACTAGACCAGCGATTATCAATTTCCTATTGAAGTCACCCTTCTGGAAGCTTGAAACTTCAAGAAGGCGGTGCATTATTTTCCAGCAATCATAACAATATCAAAGTTAATTTTCTATTACTTCGAAATGTATGAATATTGGTCTATTTTTTCTAAATGACCTCGTTTTTCAGATTTATGCGAAAAATTATCCGTTACAATCATCATTTAAATTTGTTCACGATGAAACTTCAGCGTGGTTTGTGGACTGTATTTTGTAAATAACTGTTAGATCTAGACGATTTCCGGAGTGAAAACAAGGAGCTCTCAAATACTTTAAGAAACGGTCATTTTCCAGAACCCTTTTTCCACGCAATAATCACTGCCCATAGTAGCACAAAATGCGATCACATAAGACCTCATTTCCAGCCCATTTTGGCATGAAAACCCCCTTCCTGAACATGTAACACATAAAATGAAAGTTATTTTTAATCTTAGCATGTTGGTATCAACTAAGGAATCACCACCAACTTTCCGAATTCATACACAAATAGCTATTTTCACTTCATTTACAGGGGCAATAAATTAATGAGTGGATCAGCATATAACTGAGGGTGAAAAGCAGTTTCCGCAAAGCGACTACAGCTCCAATATCACCAAATGAATAGTTTGTTCAGTACTATAAGCTTCAAAAAATCCTGCTGCGAGTAGATCACCCTCATGGGTTTGGCAATTCAGAGTATTTGAGCATCTTATTATATTGACTCTAGTTGAAATCGCAGATCGAAGGAAGTATACACTTTTTTGGTAGTTTTCAATAGAAATATAATACGACCCACGAATAGTGGCTCCTCAGCTGCGCGTGAAATGAAAACAGAATAACCAGAAATAGAAATATATAGCTCGAAGTGCAAACTGATTTGCAATAATAGCACCTCTTGGACCGAAATGATAAGCTGGTCGATAAGTAAAGACTAACCTAGCCCCCTCCATTTAGATTTTGCCAGGGTCTGGGGATTTATCAGTCATGGTCTCCAGAACACAAAATACCGTCACTTCGAAAGTTCATACTTTATATATATGGGAATATGATCGGCAAATATATAACAAAATTTTTTTTATGGCGTGATGTAATGACGTCCTCAATAGGTAGTATTTTCATGGAATGTACCCAAAAAACAATCACAAGAAAATTCAAAGAAATTAATATTATTGTTATAATATTGACAAGACTTTGGTTTCTATACATCGCAAAATCTATAACCGAACTATCGTATTTCTGAGTATTTCTAAGCACATCATGATTTCTCAGTGAACAATAGATGATATATATATATATATATATATATATATATAAATATATATATATTAACAAAACTAGAGATATTGGGGTAAGCAGAAATAAAAAAGTAAACTCCTCAAGGTTTATCCAAGCTTACGGGAATCAGGAAAAATGCAAATTTTCAATTTCAGATTTTTTCTTTTAAGTTAGGGTCATTTCAGAATATCTATCAGATGTAGTTCAATGTCCAGCGTGGCATTAGCCGGAAAAGTAGTTGTTTTCTGTTAGACATTCACAAAAAATACTTCATTTTTATCGAAAATTTTTCAATTCACAGAAAAAATTTCTATTCAATGTTTAATTGAGAATGTTTCCCTTTTCAACATGAATACCCCACAAGAGGTTATCTTGAACGATGGAAGATAGTGACTAAAGTTTATCTTTCAGTCGCAGATGATTCCACATCTGATTTTATGAACATACTGTTCATATTTTCAAACAAATCAATCTACGAATTTGGGTTTCAGCATCTCACTGAACTTCAGAAAGCGTAGCTTAGTAGTTCAATCTTTGATAATGAGTTAAAATGCTTCATCAAAATGATAATATTTCCGTAAAGAAATATAAAAAATTAATGCTCTCCTTGAATATTTCAGAGGGAAAATTCCGTCCACTCATAAATCGACGGAACTCCGAGTTTGTTTTTTTTCTATGATACTTTTCGTTGCATCACGAATATTATTTATTTTTCTGGATATTGTCAGGTGATTGAAAGATGACCCCCATCATCCCTCGTGATGTACTATGAATATGATGATAATACAAAGTAGGAAGACCGAGGAGAATTCTGTAATTTTTTTAAGTTAACCAGCTTATCTCCGTACATAATAGTTCTACATTACAGTCCTATTACCTCAACATACCTTATCTATTACTCAACGCTACTAAAATGTAAAAATAAGATTAATGGTTAGTGTTCATGGCAAAATCATTAAAACCCGAAGCTCTTTCCTATGTCACAACTCTTCTTTTCACTTTCGGTTATACTAGGGATGAATTAACCAATGGTTAGAATGTGTAACACCAAGTTGAGTTGTGACATAACCTAAAGTGAGTTGTGGGAGATGTGCATTGGGGGTTTCTAAGGAAGTAACTGAATGTAATTCTATCATTGCTGGCTAAAATGAGTTGCATAAATAAAACTTCACATGTGAACATTAATTTTACACCTCCAATCAAATTATGGTATGTACTTGCAACCACAAAATAACAATCCTATGGAAAAAGGAATTATATGTTTAATTACTACTAAAACATTGCACCCAATTATAAGATCTGAATAGTAAATTCGTGCCTTATAATAACAAAATTCGCCCGAAGACTATTCTGATAAGCAATTATGACAGACATATTGAGGCTCTCCTCCAGTACAAGCTGTGACCATAACTTGCATTCGGTACACTGAACCCACTTTCTATTTCGTCTGCTGCTAGCAAAAGATTCCAGGCAACACAATACAAGCAAACACAACTATCTTCGTTCTCGTCGGCTTTATATGACTTTTTTTGCCTTCGGTTTTCCTAGGTTTCTCCTTATTCTCACTAAATATACTCTTCTTCGCGATATTCATCTTTTTATTGGAATCTATAGCGGCAATTCCATCTTTGACTGGTGTTTCTGTTAACAGAACCGATTTTATTTTTCTTCCATGACTCTGTTACCCTTTCTCGCTGGTACTTCAGGCAATGGTCTAATTGCTTCCGGCGAAAACCCCTTCGAGCTAGAGAAAAGAGGACAATGATCTTTGAATTTGAAAGCAACAGGGTCAATCCTATATCAGTTCCTTTGTAATATTTGCTTGAGGCAGATGTGTTGTATTCTCCGATTGCGGATTCCTCATGCTCAGGCATGTCTGCGTCTATGTTTGACGTAGTGGCCTCTAGTTTCGGGATATTCTTCAATAGCTTCATTGTCGTTCTGAAGTATAAGAATAGATATATTTGGAGTTGCAGCTCTTTCATCTTGATTTTCCGTAACTTTTTCCAAAGCTGGTCAGTTGATCTTATTCTCCGAAAATATATGTATTTACAGGTCACGTTCCTGTTGCAACGGAATCAGCAATAATATTCTCTGGCGTGATAGCCCCATTGAATGCAGTTTTTGTTATCGAGGAATATTATAGATGGACAAGACTTTGCCAGGATTTGAGCGCACCACTGTATTGATAGTCTTCTTTGAAGGGCAAAAAATTGCACGATCCATCTGCTGGAGCTTGTGAGTGCAATGCGGGAAAATGTGAGCAAAATAATACAATTTGCATCCACCCAGATCCATTTGATCCAACAGGTCCATTTCGAATGAAATGTTCTTGAAACCTTCGAAGTGGAAATATAAATAAAGGTGCTATATAATTACATATAGCATTTCCAGCTAAAACCAGTGTTACCAGGGTTCCCAGCAGATGTCATGGCACTGACTTTCTTCAATTTCCGTCACACAACAATTCTATCTGGTTTTTGGACCGTTGGTATCCCGGTCTCGTCCATGTTACATATATCTTCAGCATCAAGTGCATACGTGTTTAGAACACTTGTATAATTTACAAAAAAAGCACCTACATTAGTTTTTATTAAAGTTTGTGGCGCGAGCAATGCTCGTTGCCTGAGGTAGTCTCAATGACGAAATTGTATGGCGTTTTATGAATATTTTGAGCTATACTTTCCCTGCCTTTTCATTCCACGAATTTGGGATATTTTTATTATGCTATTTTGCTTACTTGTAGGATAAATTTGTTTGCTGCTTTTTTGCCATCCCATAATTAGAAACAGAGAAAAGTATTTCGATAGCTCAATTCGCAAAACTCCCAAATCCACCTATTTGCCAAATTGAGTTTTCCTACACATCAGAAACTAGGACTTCGTTATTTGTAACATAGTATGAATGGGATTAAGAAGGTTTAACTTGTATTTATTGTGAAGATTTTGTTAAGCGAGTGATAATAATTGATTTATTGTGTTAATTTCCTGAGGCATCAGGACGTCGGAATGCTAAGGGAGACGTGGAACGGATGAAAATTAAAATATCTTGAGCCATGAAAATAAATGCCAGTAATTTTAGCAGTGACGAGTTTAGGAGACTAGTGATGATGGTGACAAGCAGTTGTTGAATTTAATTGATAATCCTGAGTTTTTTAAATCATTTCCGTCCTATTAGTAGAAGATTTAAACCCAGAAACCGTAAACAGCAGCCTTCAACAGAATGACGTAATAATCAAAGTTTAATGAAGGATGCACAACGGTCAACCACTGGTGGACGTGTCAAATACCATCGGAGGAGCTGAGTACCAAAGTGATGAGAGTTACGTGGAGACGAATGAGGAGGGATTGAAAATTGAACAACCTAATTCACTGAGTACTCGAGCAAAAAATGCTTTGGTGCCAAATTCAAGTTCTGAAGATGAAAGTGAAAACGTCCTAGGCGTAAAGAGAAGAAAATGTCTGGAAAAGAAAGAAAATTGTGAATGTTAGGAAAGAAAAAAATGGAAGATAAAAAAGGTACTTTGAAATGCGAAAAACTTTATGAACCCGATACGAAATCAACATTCTTGTAAACTGAGTTAGGGTGTGAAAAAGATTCTATTGATAGTGTAGTATACGTACCAAAACAGACACAAGAACCGAAAACGGAAAATGAAATCACGACTGTCCTGTTTATTTTACTACCATCTTAAAAAGATCTGTCAAATAGTGTTTCTCAATACTTTGGGTATTCGAAAGTGGAGTGTTCAAAATTGGAAGAAACAAATTCATAACAAACATTCACATAATCAACACTTTTCATTCAACAAAGTTAGCGTTGGTACAAATTTTTATAATATTCGCCCTTTTCTTGCCAAAAACCAAGTACTAGACTATTTCCGTGAAAGACTGCCGAAAATGGAGTCGCATTATTGCAGCAAGTATACCAAAAAATTATGCCCACTCCCAATGTGAACCAGTAAAAAAGCTCTTTATGAATTGTACTTGTCAGAGTGCCAAGCAAAGAACGTGCGACATCCGTCTATCTGCAAGTTTTATAATACACTGAATATAAAGCACATTTCTCTGTTCCAACCGAAGGAAGACCAATGTCGGACCCATAGATTGAAACATCTTGATAACGAAACATTCAGAACTCGTATAGCCGAAAAAGATAAAGACAATGAGCCCTACGTTTTTACCATTGATCTACAAGCTGTGTTGAATGCACCACGTTCGAAGGTGTCTAGCCTGCATTATGAAATCAAACTTTGTAATCACAATATATGTATCTACAATTTGATTATACATCAAGGATCTATTTATGACATAAACGTGAAGGCGGCATGAACGCAGAAGAGTTTGCATCAGTATTCTGTAGATTTTTTAACGATAAGGTCATTCCAGAAATGAACTACAAAAGCAAAAAGATAATTATATACACTGATGGTGTACATACCAAGACAGAAACATTACAATAACAAATGCGTTAGTGAACCTAACAATCTCACAGGAAGTCACCATTGAGAAAAAATTCCTTGAGGTGGGCCATACTCAAATGGAGGTCGACTCGATGCAAACCCAAATAGAAAGGAAACTGATCATAACCATACCAGCTGAATAGGCTGAAGTTTGTAGATGAGCTCGAAAACAGCCAGGGCCTTTTGATGTCAATTATCTAGACCACAGCTTTTTTAAATCATTCGATTCTTTGGCCTTTTGGAAGTCTGTATGGCCTGGAAGGAAGAAGGGTGAACCTGAAATTACTGTCTTGCGAGCATTACGTTATACACCACAAGGCGACATATTTTATAAATTGCGGTTCGACGACTGAACACTTGGGCCTCGAAGAAAAAACCACAACATTCTTGCAAGAAGCATTCAAGATCTGCAGTAACTTCTTGAACATCGATGAGCGGTCAAAGCCAGATCTGCTGAATGTTTTGCCGACAGATTATCATGAATTTTACAAAAATTCATCCCACGAATAATCAAGTTAGATTACCATTCAATAAAAAAAATTATATTCTACTATTAAGCTTCAATATTTAGAAAATGACAACTTCTAAGTTCACTGTAGTGGTGAAAACTCAACTCCTTTATTAGAAGCTCTTATTTAACTTCCTTCGTTCGTATGTCACTCATTGGTTCTGTCATTCTTTCCGGTTCAGAATGTGAAATCAATTTTTGGAGCACTTGTGTTATAATCGGGGACAGTTGTAGAACCTGAAGACCCCACAACTGACCAGCCATTGTTATGACCTGAACAGGGTGTTGCTGCGATGTTGAAGTTGATTGGCTTTTTATAAACCGGTAAATAAAATCATCAATGTGAGTTCTAATAACTGGTACATTTTAAACTTGTGTGTATCTGAATATAACTTGAAGTACTATCAAAAGTTTTCATCTGACTAAAACATGATCTGATCAAATTTCATGAGTTACATACATGATTGAAAAGAATACCCGAATGGAATAACTCTCATTGTAACAAAACGGTTTATATATCCTTGTATTCCCCCATGCAGGAAAATTCTATAATCCATTATAACATACCAAGTTGGCTTTGTTTTATTTTTGAATATAATTACACTGTCGCTCCCACTTTAATGCAGCTGTGTCGCTTCTTTTTTAGGGTCTATTATGAATAGGTAATCTATTTTCTTATGAACTCATAGTTTACTGCAGTTCATAATTAGGTACGATTTTCTTCGTACATTTATTTTTCGGAACCCCTGTTTTTAAAATTCATGGCTTCCCACGTGTAGTATATAATTATATTTTCGTCTCCAGCAAAGATATATGGTGTGACTTTTTAAATTTTTTGGTGCAATGAGTTCGATACTCGTTTGAATAGAGTAACTTTCACGTAATATGAATTTTCATATCAATACTGGATTATTCCATTGTTTAAATGTGATCTTTCTAAATAAATATATTATTTCAAGAAATTTTCCTTTTTCAAGCTCTATATAGGTTACAACATTTGCCTACATCCGATTGAGCTGAAATTTGCCTGGTGTTCATTATTCCAGTGACATTGAATTAGGAAATTTTTGTTAGAGGAAAAAACAAAATGGTGGCTCCAAGATAGTGGACGAGTTTAAAAAGTTTTTTTATTGATTATTTTTCATACATTATTTGACGATGTACATTTTTTTCAAATACCAAATTTACCAAAGAAAAGTTAATAAAAATACCCACTAAATGGAGTTTTCAAACTTTCATATTAAAGAAGAAAAAACCGAAATATTTTTTTTTCTTCTCCTGTATAATTTCGCTGAAGTGACATAGGAGTTTGGCGAATTAAGCCATCGATTTTCTTCCTCTTTGAATAAAATTGTCTGATTGGGATACCCCACAGATAGGGGTTTTGATGTTGGATCTTTTTGCAAAGATTTTTATTCTTAATAAATCGAGACAATAACATATAGTTCAGGTTATATCAACGTGCAGCACTTCGAAGTCTCTGCCCAGTAATGTCACCTCTTCGTGAGTTAATTGGTAAATTTCTAAACTAGCCATGACTGATTTGTTTGAAAATATGAACAGGATGTTCATGGAATCAGATGTGGAATCATCTGTTTTCCTTTTCAGCCATGACTCTATCCGTCTTCCTTACATTTTGATTCGGCACTCTGAAACAATGAAAAACCGTAATTTTAAGTTATAACAATTTAGATGTATATCGAGGACAGTTGTCACAACTCGCCTAGGTGTTGAAAAACACGCTTTCGTCTATTCATGCCCATAACCTTAAAACAGAAATGAAATTCACCACGACAATTCAAAGTTTAATAATCAAGGCATATAAGGCATAGGATATTGAGAATTTCAGGCCTATATCAATGATGCCGGCAGCTTCTAAATTATTTGCACAAATTATATATTCAAGATTATATGGATATGTTGGGAATGGTATAACGCCTCAGCAACATGGATTTGTTACCAAAAGATCTGTCAATACAAATTTATTCAGCTTTGTTTGTTCAGGGTATGGAACACTTGAGAGTAAATCACAAATCGATGTAATATTTACTGATTTTAAAAAGGCTTTTGACAAAGTTGATCACGGTGTACTATTAACAAAGTTGAATGAGTTTGGACTCTCTGATAGCACACTCAAAATGTTTGGAAGTTATCTTGAAAATAGATTTTCAGTAGTCAAACATAATGGAAGTACCTCAGAAAAATATGAGGCTAATTCTGGAGTACCACAGAGTTCCAATTTGGGACCCTCAGGTAGTCTTTGTTATGTTTATCAATGAGTTGCCCTCAGTTCTCAAGTTCTCGAGCTGTTTATTATTTGCAGATGATCTTAAAATTAAAAAAAATGGAAACTATCAGAGACAGTGTTATGTTGCAGAAGGTCTTACAATATGTTTGCGAGTTGAGTTGTAAAAATAAACTATTCTTTAATCTGAAAAAATGCAGTGTTTTGAGAAGCCCAAAGTAAAGAGAGCCGATAATATTTGATAACATGATGCAAGGAGAGGGGTTGCACAGTGTCAGGGAAATGAGAGACCTGGGTATTACATATGATAAGAGACTATCCTTTTCAAACCATGTAAAAAATATAATTTTATCAGCAAACCGTATGTTAGGCTTCATAGTAAGACAAACATAAAAAATTTCCAATAAAGAAGCTATAAAGATTTACTACCACACTCTAGTCAGATCGAAACTTCAACTCGGATCAGAAATTTGGTTCGGAGAATATCAAATTGCAATTTTCGAAGTAGAAAAAATTCAAAATAAATTCTTGAGATTCCTGTACCACAAAAAATATCGTATATATCCCGACAGCAGAATAGTAAGAACAACACAATTGAGAAATGAGTTTAGGATATTGCCTCTGGACAATAGAAGAAACCAAAATATATTAATATTTCTATACAAAATACTGAATCATAAAGTCAACTCTCCTGAACTCCTTTGACGGATCAGATTAAATGTACCTGCAAGAGAAATTCTCTTATGTTCAATATACCCCTAATTTGCACTACTGCAAGGTCCCCGCTTATAATCATGTTGCGACTAGCCAATACATTCAACTTATTGATGGATATAGATTGGACAGTTTCATTGAATGCTTTCAAAGAAATCGTCACACAGTATATCAGAAACTTCAATTAATCGCATGTTTTAGACTGTAACCATACAATTCATGTAAATTCTTATTTCAAATCCTTTTTATTCATGTAATAAGGCCTTGTTGGCCTGTTCGAATAATAAATTAATGAATAAATAAATAAATACTATGGCAACTAAATTCTCCTGATATGAATAAGCTATGAAAATTAGGGTTGAAAATTTAACTTTTTTCTCCGTAGACGCCGTACACAAAAAACCGCTTCGGATACGTCACCGGCGCACACTGCATCGGGAGGGTTTCAAAGATGAGCGATGTTGCCAGTCTGCTAACTATCAAAGGTTCAGACAAATCAACGTTGTCACAACTCACCTCTATCAGAACCCTCATTGGTCTCCCCAATAAATCAGGATTTCAATGAAATATTGAATCTAAAAACAATGACGAAAAGGGCATATTAAAAAATAATTTTTGACATGTTGAAATGACAAATGAATACAATTTACATTACTAAGATATTTAAAGAACACAGTTATTGAAAATATGCAATGCACACTCGGGCACTCTGTTACCTGAAGTTAACCTTCCTTGAAGAGTATCAGGAGTCAGGTCCCCCTTGGTATGTATATCATGTTCTAAATTTCTCAAAGTTTATTTCACTAACAATGTTTAATGAACTGCTGGAATGAATTCAAAACTAAATAATAATTCTAGGACCGGTTAATCAACTTTCAACACAAAATTTTTCCAAGCTGTATTTTTTTAATATTTTGGCTTCTGCTTGACCGAATCATCTCTCCCCAATTAAATTAGAAAAACATTTGGGTGAGTCATGACCTACTCGTTGTTGAATTAGTTATAATCTACGGCATACAGTCAAATTATGAAGGAAGTTGTGACCAACTAGTCTGAATAAAAAATCCTACTGCAAGTATTTAACGTTCATGAGTCTGGCATTCCGAAGAAGTTACATGAGCTCCCTATTATATTAACTCATTGACAAAAAATATCTTATACTCTTTTTGAAATCGCATATCCAGGGAAGTAGATATATACCTTTTATTATTTCTCTTGGCAAGCGACTCAGATAAATGTTGTAGAGGATTATCTTGAGTGCCTGATATACAATTAATATCTCCACTTTCTTGGTGCATGGGTTTGAATGAGAACTTCTATTAAGTTAATAACTTTTGCTTGCGGATTTCGCAGATAATATTTTTTTTTCATTTGAAGCAAAATATCGGATAGCTGAAATCCATATTATGTGAAGAATTGCAAAAACAAACAGAACTCTACAATAAGAGTGTTGATAGAATCAATGATGTAGGACTTGGAATGGAAAAACACAACTGACTATCTTTGTGGATGAGCAAAGTAGAGAGTTGAGGAAAACCACTTATCAGAGATGGTTAATTAAAACGGATTTTGTAAGAATATTAGAAAACCATTTTTTTTTTGTCATGCCTATCAGTAGTTGAAATACTTATAACTCACCGCATGCGCTAAAATTATGAAGTAATCAAGCTGGAGGTGATTTATTGGTATTATCAATAATGAAAAATGCCTGACAGCTTCAGTGCCACCTTTGAAAGCTTATGTTATTTTTGATTCATGGAAAACGGTGAATATTTTGTAGAAACCTTCGTTTTCGGTGCAAAGCATAAAAAATTGTGAAAATGTGTCTATAGATTATATTGACAAAAAGAAAAGTTTTTTTTGTAATATCTGTATCAGAAATTAGAGTTTGGATACCCATGAGCTCTTTTCGACCATTGAGGGGAAGTATCCGAGAGCACCGTGCTTTCAGTGTGGATTCGTGTTCAGGAGATGAAAATACGTACCACAGAAAGGTTTTTCTCTACTCGCATGAATCTACCAAACTTATCATCTTCAACAGTTGACTGCTCCGCCTAGAAAGTCCTTCCTTAACTGTTCTCATTATGTAGGAGGTAAGCCACCTCCTTCATAAATATTTGTAGAGGGCGGAGCGATCAGTGACGTGAAATCTCTATACCCCTCCCATGTTTAGCTATAGGTGGGAAAGTGGTTATGCGCAATCTCCCGAGCTATGAGATTCATAAATCCTGGTACAAGTATTTTACGTTCATGGGTCTGGCTTCCTATCATATTGACTTATTTACATAAATAACTCTTTTTGAAACTGCAGATCGAGTAAAGTATATACATTTTATCATTTCTCTCATCGAGCGACTCAAATCAATAATGTAATGGATTCTCTTTATTGCCTGACAATCCACTTTACCAGATACAATCCCGCTCGTTTGGAATATTATAATAAGATATGCTCAGGTTTCCTTTCTCGCTGGAGGGGTTCGAAAGAGTACTTTATTTAGTGACTAACTTTTGATCCCGGATTTCGAAAAGGAACATATTTTCGTTATTTGATGCAAAATTATGATTAGGCAGTGATCACTTAGAAATTCCCGTGACAGTAAAAATTCGGAGGGCACGTCGAAAAAAGTTTCGATAAAATCAAGAAATCGTTTCAGTACTATTTACCGATGAGCGGGAGAAGTTTCTGCAATGTTCAGTTTCGATTCATCCGTTCAACATAGTTATACTGAGATTTTTTGATAAAACAAGGGATGGTTAGGTTTTCGTCAGTAAATCTTCGATGAATAATTTGTGATGGCGTGTCACATTCTTTTTCTTTTTCATAAGCGAATACAGACGTATGTGTCAATACTCATATAACTGTCAAGGTCAGAAACAAACTTTTACCACTACACTAGTCGACTAGCAAGAGTTCCTCCAAATGTTAATTTTATATACGAGATACGACGTGGTACGTTACACCACCTTATTTGTGTTTTATTTTGAAGGAAGAGATTTGGAATTTGAGATATTGTTTGTGCTTGAACACGTTTTAATATTTTCGAGTAATATATTTTTCATGATTATCCGAAAGTGCTTCGCACCTGCAATTAAATTGTTTCCAAATTCTAATATATGTTCAAACTGGTAAAGATACAGACAATTTATGAAAAAAAGAAGGTTGACAAGTGAATGTGCTGACGGCATCCTGAGTCACCAGACTAAGCCCTGACGTAACAATCAGTTGGATAATTGATCATGTTGTAGTAGCTCCTAAAAAGAAGTTTTGAAGAATAGCGTGCCTTTTTCATTTCATGATATATTTTTTGTTTAAGATATTCTTCTGAACTTTTCAAACACTGAACACTTCAGATATCATCATTTTCCCGAGAAAATAAAAAAAAAGTTGAGGGCGTTGATTCATTCCGAGGAAACATTCATTAATAATGGAAAATTTAGAACTACAATTCCATGATGTGTCAATTTTTCAATTAAACTTTACGTTCATAGAATGTCTTTGCAACTGTTTATAATGTTTATCAACTGAAATTATTCAGAATGTATGAAAGAAAAAACTTCCTTTTCTAACGAAATTTTGTATTGTTGAAAGTTATGGAAGTTGGGAATAGACAACTGGAATTCGAAGTCTATCTGAAAATTACTTGACTTGGTAGGGCACAGAAGATGGCTTATAGAATTGGGTGATATTTAAGCATGGTATAGAAGTAACAGTGACAATATGAAATATCATATGGATTTACATAGGTTATGTTTGGTTTGGTTATGTTTGCCTTACCCAACTAACATTATAGGAAAATTATACCAAGCAGAGGAGTAAAATGGCTTGAAGAAGTCCGAATTCACCTATCTCTGACCAAATATTCTACCTTCAACTACTAACCAACTCCAAAGTTATAATTCGAGTTATAAACATCGTAACTGAGACCACCGGATCCCCTTCAAAAACCATAAACTCAATAGGCGAAGTGCATAGTATGGGAATTACTCGTTATGAACTTCAGATATACCTTCACAGCCTCACGGGACAATAGAGTTATTCATTAGGTTAAATTTCACCCAAAGGTGACCAGCAAAATATGTTTAAAATAATTGAACTTTCCGTAAAAGATGGATGTGTTGAAATGATGACTTCGAAAATTTCAACACTAATGACTGCGGCGTCCGGAAACGTCCAATTAATGTTTTTAAGAGGTAGGCACAATTGGCAAACAAATTGAATTGGATATTTCCGAGCACGGCATTCTGCAAAGTAAGCATTCTAAGAGTACTTTGAGACTATGCGGAACGCGGCCATGTCAAACTTCAATTTTTGAGCCAATCACTACACGCCATTTGATATTTAAAATGTTATGATTGGCTATTTCTCTTCGGATAGAGATTCCCTCCTTACACTGAGATAACATTATCCTGGAGATTATTATGGCAAAATGTTCACTGAATACATTTATCGCGTACCATTTTCAATACCACTGATATTTGATGTTCGATTCCAGAATAAACACTTCAATTTCAGAATGAATACGTATCACGGGGTTTTGTAGTATATATCGTTTTCTTCGAGTAACTAGGCATAGGCTAGACAGAGATACTTGGTTTTACCATCAACAAAAAAATAATTTTTATGTTTTCTCCGTATTAGGAATTAAAATGATCATTCTGCTCAGAATATCGAATAACAACAATATACATTTATTATCCACGATTCCAATCCAATCAGAGAACGGATCGTCTAGACATATCGCATGAAAAAACATCCCATAACAACTTTGTATTTCATCACGTGACCACAATGTGAAAGGGTATAAAATCCCAAGATAAGTAAAATGGACTTCAAAGTCAGACTTTCGACTTTGCATAAAGCCTATGTGTTCTCAAAGTTGAAATTTTAGGAAAATGCGACTTGATGGGATAGACGCCATATTTTTTGGCCTGAAGCGTTTCCGCCATTGCAAAAATTATCCATAATTTTCTTGAATCGACTATATTTCAATGATAGATAGTCAAAAAATTGGTGTACATGATATGTATATACATACTTCATCTATTAAATTAGTTTCTGCAGTGTTTGATGAAAAAAGTTGAGGGAGTACACTTAATTTGATGAATGTTTTCCATACAAATTTGATATTTTGAAGGGACCCACTTGTTTAACATAAGTAAAATTCAACATTTTCACAGAAAAGTTTGAATCGCAAATAAAATCCAAACTAGATGTGGATGCGATACCATCACTTGCATACATCATTCTCTGCTGTACGTTTCTTGGCAGTTCTTTTTTCATACTCCATGTTCATCTTCAAAGATTTTACGAATAAACATGTAGGTTAAGATACACCATATGCAGTAAACATTTATTATCTTCTTCTAACTTTCCACTGTTTGTTTCAATATAGTGTTTTCAACCTAAAATAGGTAGAAATGACTAAATGTTTACCATCAGTCGACTATTCTGAAGGCAATTTTACCTATTTATGCCTTTGACTTATTAGGCAAAATGTCTTGATTGTCCAATTTTCGACTTCTGAATTACTTCCATTTTCTTCCCATATTGGTAAATTTAAGGTAATTATAACGTAAGAATAACCTTCGCCAATTTGGGCGCTGACCTATTTGAAGGTCAAAATGAGGTAAATTAAAATGATTATTGGGAGCTCCTAAAAAGAACTCAAAACGAACAATTGCTTCAGAAACGATTCAACTTCTAAGTCTTGAAGAATAGCGTGCTTTTTTCATTTCATGATATGTTTTTCGTTGTAAATATTCTTCTGTACTTTTCAAACACTGAACACTTCAGATATCACCATTTTCCAAAGAAAAAAAAAGTTGAGGGCGTTTATCCGTTTCGAGGAAATCATTCATTACTAATGGCAAATTTAGAACTACAATTCCATGATGTGTCCATTTTCCAATTGAACTTTACGTTATAGAATGTATTCGCAACTGTTCACAATGTTTATCAACTGAAATTATTTAAAATGTATGAAAGAAAAAACTTCCTTTTCTAACGATATTTTGTATTGTTGAAAGTTATGAAAGTTGGGAATAGACAACTGTTACTTGAAGTCTATTCGAAAATTACTTGACTTTACAGAAGATGGCTTATAGTAATGGGTGATATTTAAGCATAGTATAGGGATAGCAGTAACAGTGACAACATGAAATATTATATGGATTTTCATAGGTTCAGGGTCTATGTCGGTTATGTTTGCCTCATTGAGAGGAGTGAATATTTTGTATATATGCGTTACCTTTTAAAAATGTGAGTGATTTGTTGAGAAAAAAGCTCATTTAGATAATTTTTGTCTTGGAAATGTCTCCTTTTCGACATTAGAGGGGCAAATACTCAAAAAGTATCCTTTTCGCTTGAGATTTGTCTTCAGGAGACGAAAATGCGTAAATACCAACAAACTATCTTTCTCTACTCGCATGAGTCCACATAACTCACTATCTTCAACAGCGATTGCTTCACCTAGATAGAACAATAATTTTTTCTCTAACTGTTCTTATTTAGTTGGTGTTGAGCCATTGCCTTTATGAATATTCTTAGAGGGCGGAGAGATCATAATATGATAAAGCATAATATGATTTGCCCTTTGATCGAGAAAATGCCGACCATAGGCATTATTTTACTTCAAATGTAACTTTAACTATTTTTGTTAAAAACAATTTTCAGGAAACTATGTAGAAAAGGAGATAATAAAAGGATCTAGAGGGGATTTTCACTAATAACATTTTTTGGTAGGTCTATTGGGTGATAATAAGAAACGGTCTGAAAGTTTTTTATTTATTTTCAAAAATACATCCAACAGGCCCAAGAGCCCATTAATAGGTGTACAAAATTATTAATAGGTGATAAGAGTAGTCTTATACTAAGCATAATTAATACTAAGTGACTGAGAGCGTAATGTATAATTATCAATTAGGAAGTATGCTGAGAATATCACGCTTGAATTGTGCAAATGACAAAAAGAAAATATCTACATTGGGTGAATTGTTAACGCTCCTAGACATTGTTGATAAAGGTGAGTTGAAGTTATGCACAGTGTTAGGTACGGGTAAGTAAAATGTGTTACATGAGCGAGATGAGAAACGAGGTACATTGAACATCATTTGTGACAATAAAGTTGGACAATCTATTTGATTGTGTATAATTTGTAAATAAAGCACATGTCTCTCATTTCGCGATATTTCCTTAGTGATATCAAGTTAAACTCCTGTAGCAAGAGGTCATAATTATAGCCTCTAGCGGGATAAATACCATGTTTTTTATAATAAGCATATTTCAAGAATTTCTTCTGAACGTTCTCAAAAGTTAATAATAATAATATTTTTTTGTATCAAAGCCAAAATCTTATAACCGTTTTTTGAAGTCTTGGACAGTATATTCAGGATAGTCGGATAATTTATTGGTGATTGAGTCCAAGATGAGCACTACTCAACTTTTTTATATTTACGATTTTTTCGTTTTCTTCCCAGAGAATGACCTACGACATATCCTCGTTTCCTCAAGATTCCTTTTGAGTTTTATTTAATTTTATTTAGTTTCGAAAGGTAGGTGATCCAACAGATAGATGAGACTATTCAGTGACAGACTCACACAGATTACATATAATAGGTAGATTCAACTAAAACAAGACTATACTAAGTTACATAAAGAAAATATTGTAAAGTACCCTATAGGAAAAGGAATAATATTCTAGACTGTGGAAACAGATAGTTACAGTTGTTGTTTATGCAGTGTGACTACAATGAAAAATAACAACATTTAGGAGAATAGGTGAAAGTAGCAATGGTGTTAATAACGAAATAGAAAAATGTTTTACATATCTTCAAATTATCAACAAGAGAAATCATATATAAATTATAAATTATTCAGGGCAATAATGCGGGAGCAACTACTTGACAGTTATACTGCACAGTCTTCAGTTTTTTCTTGAAACTTATCAACCTGGTCGAGAAAATATCAAGGTCTTCATTAGTTAAACAATTACAGAATTTCATACATCTATACAGGGTGTCCCTGGACTTCCTCTTTTCCTCCCGGGAATGTATAGAAGGGGTCAAAATATTACCAGTACTTCATATAACTTTTGTTCCTAAAAGCCTTCGTTACCCAGTTACGGGCCCTCAAAGTTACAAAATGAAAAATGTCTTTCTTTGATAACTTTCAAAGTGAATATTCAAAATAATCTAAATTTTGGTGATTGACCAAACAAATGAATTCCTTCGATGAGCTTTCATGCAGGAGTCAGTTGTTTTGCTACAAAGTCAGGAACGGACTACCCCCGATGGTCCACACCCCAAAACTTTGAAATGACAGATAATTTTTCAATAGTTTCCAACAAAATGAGGTTAGGTAGACAATTTTCTGAATAAAAGTACACCTGTGGAAAGTCGATCGGAGCAACGATTCTTAATAAAAATGCAGTTTTACTCGACGACATCAAACCCGATCGTCCATTATTATTTGAAATGAAAAATTTTCACAGTATAAATACTAATGCTAACGTTAATTCAACAACATTTATAACAGGAATAATACAAAATATGCTAAAATAAAGTCGTAAACAAAAAGTACAGTACCTAGTTGAAAGTTTCATTCACAATGTAGATACTTTTTCAAATGAAATGGTGTTTTTGAACTAACAAGCTACTCCACTATGAAATATCGAATTCAGTCCATATTTTGTATGTACGCGTGGAATAAGCACGTTTCTTGTTGTATTATCTGAATCACATGAAACTCAACATTTGGATGTTGCGAATTCGTGTTCACAGCTTAAATGTTGAGGAGTTTCACTGATGAGTATAATTTCATGGGAGAAAATCTTTAACCCGAAGATAAATTCAGCTGAAAAAACGCACATCGGAGGACATAACTAATAAAAAGCAAACGAATAAACTACAAAAACGGCTGCACATGAATAGGTGAAAGATATCCGGTGAATAAATTTATGTTCCATTTCTTCCACAGATGGTGACAAAAACACTTTGTAGGAAGAAATAAAAACTGACAACTGGAATGCGTTTTGTTTTGTTTAGTGGTGCGTTGTCATTGTTTTGTCAATATTCTAATAGGACAGTTTGAAGTGCTTTGATATGGCCGAACAGTTTACATAAAACGAATATGCAGATATGCATGCATTGTATGAACGAGCATTTGGTGAAGCTGCAAAATCCCGTCGTCTGTATGCCGAGCATTTCCCCAATCGAACGTTACCAGCAAGAGAAACGTTCGAGCGTGTCGATCGCAGCTTGAGGGAGACAGGTATGTCTAATGGATAATTAATTGGAGCCTGTTGTTTTATTTAGATATTATTGTAGGTTCAGTTTTGCAAAACGAGATGGTGAGGGCGCTCCTAGGGCTGTGCGTACCGTTGTATTGGGGGAAAATATTTTGGAAGCTGTCGCTGATGATCCTTCAGTGAGCATCAGAAACCTATCAGAACAGTTCCATACATCCAAGTCCATTATTCATAGAATAATTAGGAAACAACTGCTCCACCCATATCACATCCAGTAGGTACATCCCATGACACCTGAAGATTTTCCAGCACGATTGGAATATGCCAATTGGTCCCTGGATGAGCAAAGAGAGGATATTACTTTTATTGCTCTAGTTTTATTCACTGATGAAGCAGGTTTCAGTAGAGATGGAGTAATCAACTCTCATAATCTCCACATATGAGTCGAAGAAAATCGCCATGGGATATTGCAAACCATCGTTATTTGGAGTTCATTCAGCACGATTTGAATGGACTTTTGAAACATGTTCCATTGCAAACCCAAAGAGATATGTGGTTTATGAATGATGGCGCTCCTCCTCATTTTAGTTTGATTGTGCAGGACCATCTGAACCAGATTTTCCCCAATAGATGGATTGGTAGAGGTGGGCCATATTCATGGCCACCGCGGTCTCCGGATTTAAATCCATTGGATTTATTTCTATGGGGGCACCTAAAAAGCCTCGTTTACGCTATACCTATTCACACCAGAGATGCCTTGTTGGATAGAATTACATTACATTGTGAACCCATACGAAACGACCCTGGCATGCTATTTCAAGTGCAGAGAGGGTGTTTGCGCCGTCTAAGAAAATGTATTGAGAGAGACGGGGGTCATAATCGAGCAGTTTTTGTAGCGGATTTTGCATTTCTGTTTGCTCTTGAGGCTTGCGATTGATTATTTACACCATGATTTTTGTAAGGTGAACATATTTGCATGATAAAAATTTGTTATGAACATTGTACCTATCATTTCTATTTCCATTACAAATTAATCTTTTCGAATAATGGTAGAAATCTCTGGTTGGATGTCGTCGAACAAAAATGCATTTTCATCAAAAATCGTTGCTACGATCGATTCTCCACACGAGTCCTTCTATTCAGGAAATTGTCCAGGTAACCTTGTTTTGTTGAAACATATTGACAAATCCCAGTCATTTCAAAGTTTTGGGGTGTGGACCATCGGGGGTAGTCCGTTTCTGACTTTGTAGCAAAACAACTGACTCCTGCATGAAAGCCCATCGAAGGAATTCATTTGTTTAGTCAATCACCAAAATTTAGATGATTTTGAATATTCACTTTGAAAGTTATCAAAGAAAAACATTTTTTATTTTGTAACTCTGAGGGCCCGTAACTTGGTAACGAAGGCTTTTAGGAACAAAAGTTATATGAAGTACTGGTGATACTTTGACCCCATATATACATTCCCGAGAGGGAAAAGAGGAAGTCCAGGGACACCCTGTATAGTGGTCAATTTGACATAAAATTGCTAGTTATTCTACCAGGTACGAAGAGTGGCCGATGTCGCACAAAATATCTAGTACTATTCAAGAGGAAAAATCTTGTACAGTATGGAGAGTCTATCATGTCATTAGGAATTTTATATACGAAACAGATGTCAAAGAATTGCCTTCTCAGGTATAGATTTTCAAGCTTGTAAAAAGTGACATTACATTCATATGAGAGGAAATGACGTCTTGTATTGAAACGAAAATTTAACGTAATTATTAATTTATGCTGTATTCTCCCAACTCTATTAATTCTGTCATTATAAAAGGGGTTCCATACTGTAGAGGCTACGCACGATGGAATTATTCAGCGTAATTATCGTTTCAGTGCGTCGAAATGATTTGGTAACCCTTAAAATTAAACCAAGGTTACGTGATGCTTTTTGGACATAGCCTCAATATGGGAGTCAAAATTCAATTTAGTATCAAGAATAACTCAAAGGTCTTTGATTGATTCAACATCATTTATTAATTGCCCGTTTATGGTGAGATCAAAATGAATCGAGTTTTGTTTCTGGTGAAGAGGATTGTTTGACACTTATCCGGATTTATTTTCAGCTTGTTCAATTCACAGTGAATAAAAAAATTATCAAGGTCTGTCTGAAGCATATCATAATCTTCCAAGTCAGTAATGGTTTTGTAGACCTTTAGGTCATCTGCGTATATAGCTGTATATCTGTTTTCTCAAAACATTCGCAGATGTCATTAATAAATATATTAAACAGGAGAGGATCGAGATGTGACCCTTGGGGAACACCTGATGTTACTAACGATGACGAAGACGTGGAATTATTCATTACGACATATTGCCTACGACTTTCAATATATGACGTGAGCAACTTCAATAGGTTTCCATGAATACCAAAATTTCGAAGCTTAACGACGAGGGCTGGATGATGTACCTTGTCGAAACCTTTCAAAAATTCAGTGTGAACTACGCAAGTTGACTTACCCTCTTCCATGGACGAAAAGATTTCTTGAACGTATGATACAAGATTGATAAGCGTTGATCTATTTATATGAAAGCCATGCTGCCACGCATTTATAACATGTTTAACTTGAAAGAATGAGTTTTTAGCCAAAATTGATTCAAATATTTTTCCAAAATGAGAAAGAATTGATGTAGGCCTGTAATTGGCAATGTCGTTCTCACCCCCATGTTTGTAAACAGGTACAATTTGGCCTATTTTCCATTCACTAGGAAACGTTCCTTCCACTAGGCTCTTATTGAAGATAATATGCAATGGTTCTACCATAGATTCTCCGCAGCTTTTGATAAATTTTGAGAGAACTCCATCCGGCCCTGGGCCCTTTCCAACATCTAAATCATTAATGGCATCTAATGTTTCGTTTGCAGCTATACAACACACGTCAAAAGCGCTAAAGGAATTCACGTTACTCTGAATAGAGGAAGCAGACGAGTTAGATATAAAAGCACTACTGAAATATTCAGAGAATAATTCACAGATACTCTCATTATCAGTGGCAACACTGTCATTCAAGGACATCCGCGCACCGCGCAGGAATTGATTTGTTATTTTTTTTGTTTGCCAAAAAGGACCAGAAATATTTATAGTTTGATTTTATATTATTTTCTGTATTTTGAACATAACTACGGTAATCCTCTTTTATTTTTAGTTTAACGACTTTACGCAGATTGGAGAAGTTTACATAATCTTCGTAATTTTTTTAATTTTTCCACTTGCTATGCGACTTCTCTTCTTGCCTGATTGTTTTGATCTTTTGTTTAGTGAACCATGGTGGGAAATCATTTGTTGTGTAATTTTTTTTGGGACATGATTTTTTATCAGTCATTAATGATTAAATAAAATTTCTTTACACTTTGCTCTGTATTTGAACCGCAAAAAATTTCAACCCAGGACTATTCGTCAAGATTAGCTTTGATTGTATCATAATCAGCATTAAAAAACTATTAAAGTTTAAATAAGTTTTGTATAGGATTTTCTGGAAGGAAGTTTAATAGCGGTTATATTAAAATGGATATCCAACGCTGTTGATGTACGTCTTCATTTACAAACGGCAGTTTACAAGCTGGAACATCAATATTAATTGAACTAGAAAGCGAAAGAATTATATCCAGTATCTCTCCTCTTGACTCTTGAGTTTAAAATGCGACAGTGCTGTCTCAAGTTCAATAGCCAAAATTATCAATGAAACATTCACTGAGGGTATCCGCAGCGTCATTGGGTCCAAAGGATTCCAAAGCCGCATCAAATTCCCAGCTAATATTTGGTAGATTGAAATCACCAACAATGATATACTCATTTTTTACTTTTCGCTCTATGATTGACTAAGTTTTGAAAGAAATGAATCAAATTGTTTAATGTAGCATGGGAGGAACATATACACAGCAAATATTCATTTTCTTACCCTCACCAACGCTAACCGAAACCCACAGATCCTCAATAATTCCGTTTGTGGACCAATCAGGCTCTGTCTTCGATATAATATTGTCCCGTACACTTATCAGAACACCCCCACCGTCAACTTTACCTTTTCTAATTTCATCACGGTCGCTCCTATAACAGTTGTAGTCTGCAGGAAACAGTTCAGCATTGAAGACATTGAAGACATTTCAACCATGTTTCTGTGATACACACTATATCATATTCCAGGCTGCTTGCTGATTCCATAAATAATTCAGTTTTTGTTCGAAGACTACGTGCATTCTGGTAGTAAACCTTTAACTGCCCATCTAAAACCATTTTGGAACATATTTATATACTAGTTAAATGGGTAAAATAAACGAGAAGATTATGTAAGTCTAGTGAGAGTATCTTCACTCTTTATATGAATCGCCCGGCTTTCCTTAGATTTTTTTATGAAGATTTTCACATCTTTTGCCCAGGTGTATCTGTAGTTATTAGAGCGTGAAAATTCACGAACTTTATTATATAACTTCTTGTAGAATGGAGACAGATGTTCATTGAAAAATATTGGTTTCTCATCCCCGTTATTGAATAAGCGAGTTGTTATTTTGTTTCCTTTGTCTTTACGTACAGCTTCCATTATTTTGATTATAGTAAATATTTTTGTTGATATTATCAGGGTGTTGCGCAACTCGATTCAATGTCATTAGTGGTTAATGGTGCATTGATAGCACCGAAGAGAGTATTTAACACCTGTAGGATATTTTCACCTCGTTTTTCAGGAATACCACATATTTCCACATTGTTCATCCTGCCTTGTTGATGAAGAAGTTCGATCTCAGCTCTAAGAGAGCTGCATTCATTTTTAACTTCGGTAAGGTCGCTTTTCATGGTTTTTTTTTACCTTTGAGAAATTCATCAATTTTATCTGCATAAAATTTTAGAGAATCAAAAACTTTCAGTTGTTTATCCTTCATTGATGTAAGATCATCATGAACATGATTCATTTCGTCCATCAGCTCCGTCAGAGCATGAGCCTATTTTTCAGTGTTAGACGCATTTTTACATTGTTTACTTATCCATACAACTCCAGAGTCAGCTGGTAGGTCATTGAACCCGCTCGGCAGTTTTACGCACTTTAGGTGAAAATATTTCGAGCACTGGCCTTGACATTGAATTCCATTGTTTGTTCGACTTAAGGCCGTGCCACAAAAACTACAAGGATCTGGCGTAGTGGCTAAAAACCATATCACTTTTTGTTGCCTGGAATATGATTAGATTGGACACATGGCACTGTTTTATTCCTTCTAAATGCAGAAATGTTGGTTTTATATACCAATCTGTGATTAGTGAATTGTTTTCTCTACGGAATATTCTATTCTCTAAGAACGGAATACTTTTATTTTTTCGAATTCAATTGTGAATTGTAAATTTTTATTGTAGTTATTCACTTTCCTTGAAATTTCAGCGGATTTATCCATTGGTATTGCACAAATAATATTATCTACATTTTTTTTTTTAAATGGAACTTTAAAGGTCGATTGTGGTAATATTTCTTCGAAAAGGTCGTCCATTACATACGAAGCAATGATGGGTGAGATAGTAGCTCCCATAGGTGTTCCAAGAATTTGTTTGTAGAAATTTCCTTTGAACGAAAAGAAACTTGATTTGAATATGAATTGAATTATTTCTAAAAATTTTGTTTGTTAAATATTACAATGGTCTTCTATTTCACTCCATCTTTTTTTATACTTTTCAACACTAATTCTATCGGCATGTTACCGAATAAGGGAACAACATCTAGACTTATCAAGATATAACTTTGTGGAAGTTGTTTTTCATTGATGAATTCAGATCAAAACTGATAATTTTTAAAGAATAAAAAATTTACACACACAGTACAATATTTTATATTTTCTGACGATTAATCATAATAGGTAGTAATTTCAAATCCTTCAAATGTCACTTGAAACGTCAATGCTATAACATCATTCCGACCAATGTATTTTACGTTTTCTTTATCTAAAAGTTAATGTTCATCAATCAACCACTCACATTACTGTAAGTACTTCCTTCATTTTAAGTATTTTTTCTCAATAATGTAATTCGCATATTTTAGGACCCTGAAGAGTTTCAAAATTGAAACGAAAGCTCGGTCCAAAGTATTAAAGAGTTTTTCATATTTCAACACTTGTGCTGACTGAAGATCCCCGTTATTCCCCACTGTTCATACCAATTTTCAGTCGTTATATCTAAATTTATTTATATAGTATATATATATATATATATATATATATATATATATATATATATATATATGGGATATTATTATATAATGACTGAAAAGATAAATAAAAATATATTCTGTAACAAAATATAAAAATCCTAAATGAAAATGATTACAGGTCCTTATGAATTGAGCTCATAAAAACAATTCTAATTTTCTCTTTTTCTGGGAAGCGAATCTATTTAGCAATGCATCGTAGTCTATTTCATATCCTCGATAGAAATGTAAAAGTGCTAAGCCACCAGCCTTTCTCGATCTTAAGTGAGTTTTTTTGGCGTTTCAATGAGGAAAAGAACGTTCAGCAGCTGCTACATTTATGGCCATGACCTTTATCAAATGTAACGATAAATTGATGATCGGAAAAGTGTCTTTATCACACATTTTCAAAACATTCACCGCACTCTCTTGAATTGGCCCTCCGGTTGTTCTGAGATTCTCGACCCACAGTTCAAATTCTAGCTGCAATGCATTGAAAATATACCCCCTACCTACTCTCTTTTGAGAAAGGCTGTAAATAATGGCTCAAATTATCAGCGATTCTTTTCATTTCTGCTCGATTTATCTTCAATATGATGAACGGTAAAAGGCCATTGATTTCCATTGCAGAGAAAAAATTTTTACCAAATCGAAAATTGGGATCATTGTCTAGCAATGGGATGAATATGCTGATTGTGGATTATTCCTCAGGATTATTGGTGACAACTTTTGCCCTATTCATTTGTCTTGCGTTGACTCTAGGAAGGTGTATCGAAATGTCCAATTTTTTGTGAAGATATTTTACTTCTTCGAGAATTTAATGGAAGCATGTATCGATATTATCTCTTTTATTTTTTAATACCGAAATTAAACCTTCAATTAATTTTTGTGCAACACTTTTATGAAGCGTTTTTTTTCTGTAGTATTCTGCTGAAGTTCTCTGTTGAGCTTAGAAAATGAGACAAACAGAACAAAGATAATATGAATTTTGTAGTAAGCAATGAATTCATCAATAATTGGGATTTCGAAGAAGAGTCTGTATTTTTCCACTGACATATAAGTTGTCTTTCTGACCATCCCGTTTCACATAACTTCACGAGTTGAAAATAATTGCAATATTTCAGCACATGATTCTTTTTGGTGAACTTTTGAAAAAGTTTATAGTTTCCTTGATGATCCCCACCGCATTTTGTATATCTTGTTCATCACTACATTTTGAAACACATTAATTCAATGTGTGGTTACATGTACATTTAATCGCATTCCTGCATCTTTCCGTTATCTCAGAAACAGCCCCTTTTTGGTCCGATAACATAATACCGCAAGTATCAGTTCCTATACACACACATTTTTCTTCGGTCAAACCAATATCTTTCAAAAAATTAATGGCAATTTGCCCCAATATTTCGCCAGTTAACACAGGTTCTTGAGTTCCACCATCATAGTTTTTTTCATGGCAGTTGATGAAGGTGAGGAAATCTTCATGAATCTCGTAGTTTTTGTCCATATACCGGATCGCAAATGACATTTGGGAGTTATTACTAAGTTGTTTTAGCAAAAATAATGCTGTAGTACCCGTGGCGCGGATTTGTCAGACACAAATTTTATGACTCGTATTAGCAAGTGGGCAGGGCAATTCCGGCAATTGACAATCACAGAAAAGGTTGAAAATTATTGATTGATGTAGAGATGAATAGAATATCGCATGAAGAAGTTTTGTAAAGGAAATACATATGTTGGAATCACAGCTTCCAACCAGCTTATTACGACTTTCATTACTTTTTTAGTTCTAATTTGAATTGTCCTTAAGCCGTCCCTGAGCGCGCTCAGCCAATCCATTTCTTGTTAAACTCCAACGTATGCAAACCGTTATGTTCATCCAGGCGAATTCTGAGAATTCTCCTCTCCTCACCTCGCTGCCACACAGATCGCCGCCCGGCGATCGATAGTTTTTCCAAAACGGCCGGTAGAGGCATCTGGCATTCTGAGCTTTTCCCCCGACGAAGTAAACACATTTCTACTTAGCTGTTGAATCGAGCTGTTTTTTCCTATCCTTATTCACGACGTTCGAATGATTTCGGCGTTAGTACAAATTCCACGTTATTCAGTAAAAGAAGGCGATGTTGCGTGATAATCAATCAGTAGTGGTACCTAGTGCTTAGTGTCCTTTGAAGAGAGAAACTCTGTAAGTAGATTAAACTCAGACTATTGGATGAGAAGCAATTGCCTATTAGCTTCACGATTTGTTGGATGGTCGCTGTTAAAGATTATACATATATTCAGTTAACGAAATGGTTCAGAGTCTTATTTTAAAACCAGCAATCTGCAAAGAATTCAGGCCACTGATATCGAAGGTACTATAATTCCACCGTGTTCGAGAAAAGGAAATTTAAACCCTGTCCCGAACAGTTGGTCCCATCGAGCCACATTCTCTGATCATTTCGTTCTTCGATTCATGTTGTAAAAAACAACATTGTTTGTTCCCGATCGTTCCGGTTCCCTAGTTGTATTACAAAAATACAATTTCCAAGTTCCAGTTCTATTGGAGAATATCGGCACCTGACTGGTAAAGTTTCGCTCCAGAAAACATTTCCGCCTCGCGCAACGTGGGGTTCTTAACATTCAAAAACCTTTATAAATTCATATATGCAGTTTCAGTTCATGTCTGATTACTTTTCTTATAGGTTTTAGTTTGAGATATTGTTGTGTGTTTCCTACATGTTTAAAAAGTTTGTTTTGGCATTTGCTCTCTACTATCTAAGTCGACTTAATTTAAAATAATTGAATTGAGTCCTTCCAGGAACGTCTCTAAAAAAGAGTTGTTCTTTTTCCGTCCGAAAATAAGGGAAAAAAAGTAATAAAAGGGTTATTTGATTCAAATTCAAAAATTAGTTGAAAATAATTGAGTTCATACTCCAGGGCCGTATTAAAAAATTCGCAGCTCCTTCCCGTCGCGATTTATTTATAAAATAAAATTTTAAATAAAGTCGACTATATACCGTTCTGATTTACTATACATTTTGATTTTGCTTTACATATCTGATAACCTCCATATATTGATACATGTTTTATTGATATTCTTGCATATCGATATATTGTTTAATGTAATGTTTCGCATAGTGATATTTTTGTTGTGAATTGATTTGTGTGCTATTTATGAAAAATTCCTATCGCATTTATTTCCTTCCTATAAAAGGGTGTTATGTGTTTTCCCACGGTTAGCAAGAACATTTACGCTAAGTTTCAGTGTCAAAAAAATTTTTGTGTCGTAAGTGAAATTCTGCGTCGCGGAAGGCAGAGCACAGTGTTTTTTCACAGAATCCTGCGTGGTTCTTTCTATTTTAGAATAGTTGTACATTCTAGATTTAGAGATTACTTCACGGTTTCTTTATTCAAAGAACACAATGCAGTCCTTCAAGAAAATAAGAAAAAATGCTAAAGCCGCGATAACACGAACCCAATCTTGGGTTACTCAGAATTTAGATTCCAAAAATGACTTGTTTCTCCTTTAAACTAAATTAAATAATTTAGAAACTGAAATTACTAAGTACATTAATGCTCAAGATGAAACTGAGGAATCAGATTTAGGAAGGTCTGATAAAGAAGATAGAGATAGTTTGCAAAATAATTTTGATTTATCCGTTTCAAGTCTTAGAAAAAATATTCACAGTTTAACTGTTCCTCCTGGTATTCCAAACAGAATTCAGTCCGCATCTGCCGTCAATGACCGAGGTGGAGGGATAAAACTCTCTCAAATTTCCATTTTCCAATTTTCCGGTGATTATGCAAAATAGGCTCCGTTTTATCAATTGTTCACTGCTTTGATAAAAAACAACAATCCCTCAAATGACGTTCAGAAATTAATTTATTTGCGTTCTTATATGAAAGGAGAGCCTTTGTCTCTCATTGAATCACTTGAAATGACAAATGAAAATTTCCAAATCGCAATAAATATTTTAGAAAAAAGGTACGAAAATAGTTTAGCTATAATAAATTCACATTTAAATTCCATAGTTGATTGTCCGAACGTTACAAAATGTACTTCTTCCTCCCTCAGGGAATTTTTAGTGAATATTCGAAGAAATTTGGATGCTTTAAAAAATTGGAAGTGCCCAATTGAACATTGGGATTTAATTATTCCTAATATTGTCATGAAAGATTTAGAAATTCATCCTACCTTAAAGGAATTTTTTGAAATCATTGGGGCCAGATGCAGTGTCTTAGAATCCTTGGCTCCTTCCTCCCATGCAGCACCGCTTGAGTTAAAATCAGAAAGGGTCTCAAGGACAAGTTCAAAAACAGCGCTACATGTAAATAGTAGTTCTCCTAGTTCTCCGACAAGTAAGCGACGAACTTGTTGGTTCTGTAAAATTCCTGATCATGACATTTATAAATGTTATTAATTTTCCAAAATCAATACTGATGAGAAATACAGTTTTCTTAGGTCCTTATCGCTCTGTTTTAACTGTCTGGGTGGCAAACACCTGCTGACAGAGTGCAAGTCTAGAGGTTGTACCCTGTGCGGTAGAAAACACCACACACTACTTCACAAAAATTATTCTCAAGGTTCTGTTCCAAAAAACTCCCAAAATTCAAATTATAGTCCGAGAGATAGTCCCAGGCCTCAAATTAGTACGGGGGCAATCCCGAAATTGGTTCAAAATACAACTCCCAGCCAAAATTGGCGATCTCTTTCCCGTGACTCTCCAACTCCAAATGCTGACAACACAGCACAGTTCCGAGCTTTCGAGCCCGAATCTCAAGAGAATTCTCCGGCACCTTCGAAGCCATCCGCACTTCTGGTTGGTGAGGAAGATCATGAAATTCTACTGGCCACAGCGGTCGTAGATGTTCTTTCCGAAAACGGTTGTCCCATTAAGGCTAGGTTGATCCTAGACAATGGTAGTCAATGCTCCTTCGTTTCTGAAAAATCCGTAAGAAAGTTAAATGCTAAGACTTACGACAATCAACTTCGATTTTCCGGCATTAAATGCGCTCCTACAGTTTCTAACGAAATGTCGGATATTGTTATCCGTTCCAATACTCATGAGAACTTCAGACTCGAGGTGTCTTGTGCAGTACTCCCGGTAATTACTTCCAAATTACCCAGAATTCCGCTCAACAAAAATAGCTTGAATAATCCGCTAGAATTCGGACTTGCAGATCCCGAATTTCACATTCCGTCTGATGTGGACATTCTCCTGGGCGCTGACGCCTATAACGACATTTTGCTTCCACAAATCCATAGGCTAGGTCCTAAACTCCCTACCTTTCAGCTGACGAGGCTCGGCTGGGTCATTGGAGGACATTTGCCTCCTCAAATCATTCCGAGGCAAAACAAGGTTTCAGTCCTTTGCCAAAATGCCTGCGAATCAGGAGATTCCTTAGACAAAATTCTTGCGAAATTCTGGGAGTTGAAGAGCTTCCAGAGTTCAAGTCCTTATCAGCAGACGAAGAGCTTGCTGAACAAAGTTTCATTCAAACGCATGTGCGTCTTGAAAACGGTACCTTTCAAGTAGATTTTCCGTTCAAACGTCTCGGTGAGAAAATTCCTCTCCGTGATTCCTTCCATATCGCAAAAAGGCGATTTACGAATTTGGAGAAACGTTTCCAAAATAATCAAGAATTATTTTCCGATTACAAAAAGTTCATTGATGAATATATGTCGTTGAAACATGCCACATATATTCCGTTTAATCCAACCGACAAGTCCGCTGGGATTGAATATTTCCTTCCGCATCACTGCGTAATCAAGAATTCTAGTGAAACCACGAAACATAGAGTAGTCTTCGATGCCCCCAGTAAAATTTCTACTAGAAATTCTTTGAATGACCACCTACACAAGGGTTATCAAGTACAGCCAGACTTCTATGATATCCTTTGCCGTTTCCGTTTGAGAAAATGTACCGCTGGGTTAAAATGAATCCGTCGCAACGACACCTCCAGTACATCTTGTGGAGAAACTCCCCTCAAGCTTACCACAGTGACTTATGGAGTCGCTTCCTCTTCCTTGTTAGCAACTAGAGTTCTAAACGAGCTCCCCTCCAATTCAAGTGAGTTCCTTTTAGCTCAAAAGGCATTATTACGACAGACGTACGTGGACGATGTGCTCTACGGTGCAGATTCCCTTGCCGAGTTGGAGGATACTTATCAGCAACCCAATATGTTGCTAAATTCCGCTGGATTTCGACTACATAAGTGGTCATCCAATTCCTCACAATTCAGAGAAAAATATTGTGAATCCCCTGATCCAATCCAATAAGAAATAAAAATGGAAAATAACCCCAACAAGGTGTTAGGTTTATCTTGGAATTCTTGTTCTGATAACTTAGCCATTTCTTTACCGACAATTTCTTACAATGATACCCCTTCCAAGCGCAAGGTGTTATCAATCACTGCTCAAATGTTTGACCCGGTAGGCTTTCTGGGCCCGTTCGTAGTTCTCGCAAAAATTTTCCTGCAAAATTTCCTGGGACGAACCGCTCCCTGTTAACTTGTCCCAAGAATGGAAAATATTTATCGATTCCATTGACGCCGTAAAATTCCTTAAAATTCCTCGATATTTATTTTCCTCAAGGCCAATTGTAAAATTCCAAATCTACGGGTTCGCTGATAGCAGCGAACGCGCTTATGGTTCCTGTTTATACTTCAGAACCACTTATTCCGACGATACTGTCACTACTATATTAGTCACTTCCAAATCCAGAGTAGCACCGCTAAAGACTGTTTCCCTCCCCCGGCTTGAATTGTGTGCAATGGTATTGCTTACCAAACTCACGCAAAAAATTATCAAAATCTTTGACAAAAATCTATTGTTTGAATCTATAAACTTGTGGACTGATTCGCAAATAGCTATGTACTGGATTCAGTCCCAGCCATCTCGCTGGCACACTTTTGTGGCCAACCGAGTGTCCTAGATTCAAACTACCCTGCCACAAGCTCAGTGGAGGCATGTCCGTTCTTCTAAAAATCCCGGTGACCTAGTTTCCAGGGGCGTATTAGCTCCTGATCTCCTGAAATCAGAAATGTGGTGGCACGGTCCTGATTTCCTCTCCGAAGTGAATTTGCAGTTGTCTAAGTTCTCTTTGAAGCCCCCTCCAAGTGTTGCATCTGAGCAAAAGACAAACAAGCTACAAGTGCTAGTAACAAGTACTTTGGTTAAAGACGAATTTTGGAATAAATTATTCCAAAGATTCTCTTCTTTCAACAAATTACTACATACAGTAGCATATGTTTCCCGTTTTTTGTCCAATTCTAAAAACAAGGAGACCAAATTGTCCGGTCCATTATCCATGTCTGAAATAAATTCTGCCTTAGTGCTGGTCCTTCGCAATTTACAGTCCCAATACTTTTCAAAAGAAATTTCCGAGTTGAGATCCCCAAAACCAATCTCTGACAAAGCCATATTAGCCCTCAACCCCTTCCTGAATGAGCAAGGTCTCATTTGCGTCGGAGGGCGCTTGCGTCACGCAGACGTCCCTGAACCCCAAAAATACCCCATACTTTTCCCTGCTAAAAATTCTGTAGTTTGCCTCCTGCTCGGAAGAGAGCATATCCGATTGGGACACGCTGGTGCCCAAACTGTCCTGGCTAATGTTCGTTTGCAATATTGGCCCCTGAATGGAATCAGGGAAGTAGAAAGAGTAATTCATGAATGCATGAATTGTTTCCGTTTTCGAGCCGTAGCCGCTAAACGAATCATGTCCGATTTGCCTCCTGACTCTCTCTAGACCTTTTGAGAAAGTAGGAGTAGAATACGGTGGTCCTTTTCTCATAAAGTCCTCACACCTCAGAAAGGCTCCGGTTGTTAAATGCTACATGGCTGTTTTCGTGTGCATTTGGAGTTAGTCTCCACCTTTTCCACCGAAGCATTTCTCTTAACCTTGAAACGCTTCATATCTCGTAGAGGAATTCCTGCTGTAATCCACAGCGACAATGCCACAAATTACGTAGGTGCTAGGAATCACCTTCGTGAATTGCGCGAATTTTTTGCTAAGTCCCAATTGTCCAAATCCTTGAAAGTTTTTGCTACCGAAACTGGCTTCGATTGGAAATTCATACCTCCTAGCAGTCCCCATTGGGGGGGTCTGTGGGAAGCTTTGGTGAAGGGAGCCAAGGGGCACCTTTATCGCATTATTGGAAATTCGCAACTCACTTACCTCAACCGTTTGCAGAATCGCCCAAAATGGCTGTCTCCTGCCAAAAAGCTGGAAATCAATGCGTTAGTTTCATTAAAGGAAGATGATGTTCCACCACTAAAGTGGCCATTGGCCCGAATTGTGGAAATCATTCATGGCTCTGACCAAAGGGTCCATGCTGTCAAACTCCGCACCAGAGGAAGCGTCTTCGTCAGACATATCACTAAGGTCTAGTGCCTAGTGCAATGCAGCAAATGTAACGCGTTACGTGCGTTTAGTTATTTGTATCGTTAGGTTACTTTTTTCTATTTCATTTCGCGCTTTTAATTTCTTTTGCGCTCGTTAATCTGTTGAAATCTATGAGAATTCAAAGGGGCGGGAATATGTTGGAACCACAGCTTCCAACCAGCTCATTACGACTCTAATTACTTTTTTAGTTCTAATTTAAATTGCCTTAAGCCATCCCTGAGCGCGCTCAGTCAATCCATTTCTTGTTAAACTCCAACGTATGCAAACCGTTATGTTCATAATAATAGTAATAATAATAAATTTATTATCCACATATTATACAATAATGTTACAGAGTTATTACAATCTTCGACATATGGATAAATGGCTACAACTGGTTCAGTTGTGGACGCATCAACCCCTGTTCTTCCACCAGTGCCAGTGAACAAATCGAGTAACTAAATTTGAGTAGCAAATGATATTTGAAAAAGAGAGAACTAGAGAGAGAGAAAAAGAGAGAACTAGAGAGGGAGAAAGTAGAGAGTGAGAGAAAATAGGTGAGGAGGGGTGGAAGAAAGAAACTTGTATACATTTGTGAGATTATTTTTGTTATGATAAAAGATATTTTCTGTATTCAACTTTGAATTATTTTGTAGAGGATGATAATGAAGAAGGATCTAATCTATGCAAATTGTTGACACAGACCGCGACCCCATAGGAGAACGATCTCTTGAAAATCATTTTCTCATGCCTCGGCACACGAAGAAGGGTTTTTTTTCGGATATTCAAATTATGAACATTTGTTCTATAAGTAAGTTTGTTATGTAAGTAGGGGGGTGTTTTTGTCATATAGATTTTATGGGCTAAACATGCAAAATGTAAAGTTCGACGGTTATACATATTCAACCATTTCATTTCCCTGAACTTCCCGGAGATGTGGTGATATTTTCTTATTCCATGAACCAGTCGGACACAAGAATTTTGAAGTTTCTGAATTCGTCTAGATTTATCATTGTCTAAGCAGGGGCCATCCAGGCGAATTCTGAGAACTGTCCTCTCCTCACCTCGCTTCCTCACCGATCGCCACCCGGCGATCGATAGTTTTCCCAAAAAGGCCGGTAGAGGCATCTGGCATTCTGAGCTTTTCCTCCTACTTAGCTGTTGAATCGAGCTGTTTTTTCCTATCCTTATTCACGACGTTCGAATGATTTCGGCGTTAGTACAAATTCCACGTTATTGAGTAAAAGAAGGCGAAGTTGCGTGATAATCAATCAGTAGTGGTACCTAGTGCATAGTGTCCTTTGAAGAGAGAAACTCTGTAAGTAGATTAAACTCAGACTTTTGGATGAGAAGCAATTGCCAACGCCCAATTTTACCTATTAGCTTCACGATTTGTTGGATGGTCGCTGTTAAAGATTATACATATATTCAGTTAACGAAATGGTTCAGAGTCTTATTTTGAAACCAGCAATCTGCAGAGAATCCAGGCCACTGATATCTAAGGTAGTATAATTCCACCGTGTTCAAGAAAAGGCAATTCAAACCCTGTCCCGAACATATTACAATAATTTTCCATCCCTACCAATTTTTCACAAGATTTATATTAATAGTACAATTGCTGCTATTCTGTATGTTAATTCCAAACGGTGATTTTGGTTATACTTAATCAAATGGCTTTTTTTGTATGATGTTACAAGTATTATTGTTCTCGACTTTGACATTTCCACTTCACTTGACTATTCCACGCATTTTCGCAAAATCTGACCAATTAAAAACCAAAGACAGCTTGTATTATCGCGAAAACACCAGCTGTCTTTCAATTCTGATTGGTCTATCAGCATCGTGTTTTCAACGACGGAACCATGGATACGGATCGCAATGCAAAGTTTGACCAGAAATAATTGTAGCTGCAAACGTCAAAATGAGTCGTTTCGGTGCTACTTCAAACGAAGTGATAAACCAAAATTTCGAAGAAAATATACCCAGTAACACAAAAAAATCAAAATCTTATATATGGAGGCAATTTATGACATTCTGTGCGGAACGCAACTACAAATTAGATGCAGAAAATAGCAACGAAAGATTAGCATTCATTCAATATGCGGAAAATTGATGGTAGTGATTACAAGGAGAGTGTTATTAAAACCATATGGAACACTACTGCAAAACTAGTACAGGAAAAATATTTTTGTGAGTATCAGAGACATATTGATCCCTTCAAAGATATAATGTTCAAGGAGGCGAGGGCGTCTCGAGATAGTAAGAGAAAACTGTTGCAAGCTGTACCCGAAAAATAGAGAATGAGTTCTGTTGCTATGACTTCAGACGAATATAGAAATATGTGCTTACAATGGGACGGAGACACGCCAGAGGGACTCCAAAAGAAGTTTTCTCACATAGCTGCAGTAGAACTAGCTTGGAGAGGTAACGAAGCAACTTTATCCATGTTACATTTTTTTAAGGAAGAGAGTGACAACAAAGGCTGTTTAACAAACAGAATTGCATATTACCCGATATCCTCCAAAACCCGCCAAGGTGGTGATAAAAACTGTGCAGACAAAATTTGAAAAATCCTGAAATGTGTCCTGTGAGATTATACCGGAAACTTATATCGAAAAGGGGAATTATTACCAAATACAGACTTTTTCTGACAGTAAATGGCAAGTAGAATAAGTATAATAATGATAATTGGTACAAGAATTGCCCTATTGGTACTAATATATTATCAAAATGGACAAAACTCTCTGCAGAAAAGATAGGATTAGACACTTAAAAACTAAAAATAACAAATTCCTCTAATCGTGCCACTGCAGTTAGTCAGTTACTACAATCCGGCGTTAGTGAACAACAAGCTATGAAAATTACTGGACATGGAAGTTCGAACTCGATGAAACCGTATTTACACCTCAGTGCTGAACATCATCAGAATATAGTGAATACTTTTAGGAGTACTCCAAGTACATCAAGTAATAATACCAACAATACATTGTTTCCACCTAATAACGGTCATACTATTCAAAAATTTTACAATTGCACCATTTATAATAATTATAGTCGAGAATAATGTATTATGTTCGTGTTCATGAAAAAATATTCATTGTTATAGGTAACAAATAATAATTAAAACAAATTGTTTATGGTTAAAATAAATATTTCATGATTATAATTAAATTTGAATGATTTATTATTAGTAAATTTCTTCCTCTCATTCTGCCGAATTTAAATGTTTTGACCTTTCACTTTGTTCGTGAAATAGTCTAACAAAATACCACTCGTGATTGAATTTATCTTATAAGTCTGTCTTTTATTTCTAAACTCAACTGAGTTGCTTGAAGAAAACACCACTTGTCCTGCGGACTCGTGGTGTTTTCAAGCAACTCAGTTTCGTTTAGAAATAAATCGACAGACTTATCGCGGAAATTCAGTCACTAGTGTTATTACTACTGATAACACCACTAAAAATACCGTTTCCAATTTTCACTTTTTTTTCCACGGACTGCTCCACATAGCCTTCTGCAAGCGTCGACGTTCGCCAACCACCATGATGTTCAAATCTGGAACTATCAGCCCCTGAGCCAACTGAAAGAGACGCAGATGACCTTCCAAAACTTTGGCCAGTATATTTTGCAGTATTAGGTAATCCAAGAAATGATGCAATTAGCCTCGGAACTTTTGCAAAGGTATTCATTCCGACTACTTGAACTGTACATTTTCCATTCCCATACTGAAAAAAAAATCTAGAGTTTTCTGCTATCTTAGGACGCAGTGACATGTACTCACGGCAAATTTCAGCTGGATTAAATTTGTGTTCATTGTTATTCGGAACTACGGATGTTCTTTGTATTTTTGTTTTCGAATCGGGAATTTTAACAACTATAAGAATCCTTGTCCTCATTATAATATATTGTCATTTTAGAAAGTTCGTCCCGGCGACAGGTGCCTGACAATTTCATGATCATAACTACTTTCATCAATAAAAGTTTTTCATTCGCAGCATCAAGCAAAAATTTAGTTACCTCTTCTCTCATGAACACGCATTTTTTCTCGGCTTATAGCAGGCACTTTTTCTTTTTAGAAATGCCTTTACTTTCGGATAATCACCTATATGTTTGTTCTTGTCAACAGCTGAAGTTGAACATAGATAACTTCAATCACAGGGTTGATGACTTAATTTTTCTCCCAAATATGCAAGAATGACGGGTTCTGATACCTTAATTTTTTTTTTGAGAACACCAACTATCAAATTTTTTCTGGTGGGTATGTATTGCGATTGACTGAAATAATGTCACTGTCACTGCCAAAACAATAAAAATTGGACGTTTGCTTTCAAAACGTTAATAATAAAGAGTATTTTCATTTTTACATTAAAAAACCAAAGTATTGGAAAAAATCATGTACACAACTCGAATATAAAGCCTCTTTTTATTCTTGTTGTATGAAAAACTAGTTTTAAATTCATTTCAATCTTCATCATTCACATCGATATCATCATCTGGTAACAAAAATTCCATCTCAGATTGAACATTATCATATTCTGAATAAATACCTATAATTGTTTCAAGGCGGACTTGAGATTGTTGCAAACATGTAACTTACTCACTAGCCTGTTTATTCTCAAATGGATTCAAAAATGTATTGAATCTTGTTAATTATGCTTTCGAAACAGCGTGTCTCGATACCAACTTTCTGATATCAGCCATGGTGTAATTATTTGAGTACAACAAAATATTCAATTTCAAATGAAAAAATGATTATTTGTAGAATCTCCGCTAAAAGGATGGGTGGGATTGGAACTTATGGGATGGATGGGAACTGATGGAAAATTATCTCAGCTCAGCTGCTACTCACTTCGTTGCTATGATTTGAGATCATCTTCGCAAAAACTCTTACTAAAAGTTCGTCTGTAACTGAATCAGTTACGTCGTTGCTGTTATTGAAGATTATCTTGGCAAATACTCTAACTCCAAAATTTGTCTGGTTCACCTATATCGTCCTAACGCTCGGCTTGAAGACAAAAAAAGGGTTTGATGGGGTAATAGTTCATTTACTCGACTTTGGTTATTATTTTCCCAAATGTTATTGGATAATCAATATGATGACATAGTTTCAGTAAATATTTTATTCATTTGAAGCAGAATCCAACTTATAAAATAAAATCAAAATGCATCTGACTTTTTACTCAGGATATTGGCAGTGATGACAAATCAACAACTTGAAAAATGAAACATATGGGATATAGAAGGAGAGCTCACTTCAGTCTTCAATGAATAATATTGTTTCCTTTATACCTCGGTCGAAGGTACGTACATTCTACATCGATTTTGAAGTAAAGCGGGAGCAGATATTTTTCATATACACCAATATAGATGGGACTACACACAAGGAAGTTAGAAAGAGAGAGAGAGAGATGAAGAGGAGGAGCATATATTTAAGCTTTGTGAGTATCCGAGAGAGGCGCTGAAGCGAGGAGCAAAAATTAAACATGACAGCGCAAGGAGCTGTCAGCTGGAACGTGTATTGTTTATAAGAATGACAGAAAATGGAAGTAGTAAAGTACTCTCGACCACGGCTATAAAGAAAAGTATTATTCATCGCACGTGCAGGAAAAATTGGCTGCACTGCGCTTCATGTCGCGTAGTGCAGAAAATCTCAACTTCCTGTCCTTGTATTGCAAAATACTATTCATTCAACAAGCCTTTTCTCAGTTGAACGTAGTGCATGCTTTTTTCTCCCTAATTTTGTGTGTACAAAAGTAACTATTGAGCAATGTGAAAATTTAAAAAAATAACGGTGTCATATTTTCCAGGAAGACGATATATCTGCATTAATTGTGGAAAATCCTATACCACCAACAGTAATCTAAGGAGACATGAGAGAGTGGAATGTGGAAAGGAGAGGACATTTGTCTGTCATCTTTGTGAGAAAAAATATTTTTATAAGAAGGACCTGGAGATCCATATCAAAATGAGACATAATATGCTACTCAAACACAGCGCATTGGTGAAGAATAATTCAAGCAATAGATTATAAAATGTTTGCTGGAGATTACTCGTTTCAGTGATATTAGTCACAGCTCATCTAATTTTTCACAAAATATTGTATTATGTAATATAAACTAATAATTCACATGTTTTTTTTTGAAGCTGAATATTAACAAGACTCGCGTCCCCAGTTACTTGGTAGATTTTTACATAGTTATTTTCGTTCTTTTTTAATTTTTTGGAAACTCATATCCATAATGATATTCACAAATGCGTGCTTCATGTTCATTACTGCAGAAGGGTTGTGTCTGCGGTATTCTACTGGGAAAAACTATCGATTCAAAACATAAAGCTACCAGGGTTTTGAGTCACATTTGATTAGTGTTCATCAGTGTTCAGCGAAAGATTGTCACTGTCATATTGTGCAAAGATAACTGGTTCAATTTGGAAATAAAGCTGGTGCGCGACCTAAACCAAATTAGGAAGTGGTTTGAATATAGATTGTTATCAATGAATTTCAATTGAGGCCCGGTATTTTCACCTCCTGTTATACTGGGAATAAATCAACCAACGTTTAGAATGTCCTTTTGAATATCAATAAACGTTGAACGAAAGCATATTCTAACCGTTGGTTAATTTATTCCTAGTATAACTGAAGGTGAAAATACCGGGCCTAACGTACCACTTACTTTGCAGTAGCTATGATGTATCACTATCTGAATATGATATATCAATATCTGGCATGGCCGTCCTTAGGCCGTCAAATGCCCTTCCCATTAACAAACAAGATGCTACACATAGAGAGGGACAAGTTATTCAGGCGCTCTAAATCTATCAATATTTTTTATTACGATGATCATATCATCATTCGATTTGTTTTTTTGCTACCCGAAATATTGTTTTTCTATTCGATGAAATTCGTAGTTTAGTTATGTTAATATGTCATATCATTCTGGTAATGAATATGTTTTGCGAGTTGGTGGTGTTCATCCTGAAATTCCATAATATACAATCTACAATCTGAAAAAGGAAAAACTGAAATTATCTTAGGAATAATGAAATGTTGTTGTAACGCGAATGTGATACACTCTGTATATAAAGTAAACTGAAAACATTTCACTACGATTTCCACAAAAATTGGTTTACAAAACCTCACGTATTTTGCTAAACTACAATTTTTCAAGTGGAGATAAACTTTGTATGTGTAAGAAACGACTTTAGTAGTGAAATATGGGCATATTCCGTTACCTATTATATTATCATTCATTGTTTGGGTTTATTTTTTGCAATATTATTCGAGAATCTTATAACATACCTACTTCAAAAAATCATCAGCAAAAGAAACTATTTTTTGATTACCCTGTATATTCAACGTATATGCAGAGTAGACTCTCATCGCGAACGATCGGGTTCTTCACCGAGTTGTCGGGAATTTCAGGCATTTAGATGTATCAATAATAAGAACGGGTACAGCTTCATGAGAAATAGAACATCTTGTATATAATAGGCCGGTCTTATTCAGGAGATGCTAACATCATGAGTTGGAATTGATACTAGTATCCTACGGAATATCTGATAAAAAATGAAATTCCTCCGCTCATTTTTTCAGAAATCACTACAAAACTTGCTTACTTTAGATTCACCCTGTATATCGTGAGTAAGTGCAGGAATTATTTCACTCTATAGAGAATTCGAATCGGCCATTTGAACAATCGATGCAAAGTTGATTTGGTTTATATATTCAAATTATGGCCATTTCAAAGTTTGGAAAAGTGAACTTCAGCACCATGTATAATCTATTGAATTCATGAATTCAGAGCGTTAGTGCAATGGTGACATTGCACGAGGTTCCCAGTATATACAAAAAATCAAGCAAATTCACCGAAAGTCAATTTCACACTGATGCAGTGCGAGATCCTTTGAATCCTTTTCCAAGTTTCAATCTTAGTGTTTAAGGTTTGTACAAAAATAGAAATGCTGTTTAAGATTTTCGAATGAAAATTGGTCCAATTGTTTCTGACACATGATTCGTTAGTCTGCTTGATGGCAATTTCAGATTCAATCAAACAATTCTAAAATCTTCCTTTCCGACTTGTCGAGCCTTTAGTTTTTTTTTAAGTTTTGATATCCTTCTGGAATTTTAGAAATCAATCGAATTGAAGGATTTTATTTCAGTTTGGTTACGTTCTGACCCAAGCAGCATTATAGTGACGAAAACGGATACTGCAAATTCGACTCGGTGGTTATCACGTTGTCACCACCAAATCTACCACTATATAGTGAGAATAACTGAAATTTTATATGTGTATGGTTGTAGTCACGTAATTCCCATCTATGGTAGCCACTCCACAGTTCTATAACTTATTAGTGTCATTTGAGGCCTGAAACATTATGACCACTGAGCAAATCACTTTAGAGGTTTTCAGACTCAAAAGTGGAAAATAACCGTTGCGGTAACCATCCTGTACCACTAAATATCACTTAGAAGTCACAGTCACTTTCAAGAGAGTATGATAGTTTCGGTGACGTTTTGGTAACTTCCATAAAACCTTCAATGTGCAGGCACTTGATTGTGATATGTGGTGATGGTTGCCACGTTCTTGATATCTCCATAAGTGATAACCACAGTTCGCACTCAATAAAAGTCGCTAAAAATTATAATAAACCAAATTCACCATTCCGGGCGATGACGAAAGCTAACCTAAGTTTTCTCAAATTATTTTATTGTGGCTTACAAAGGGTTTAATACAATTTTCTTGATTTTGAAGTGACCGTGGATTGGTCGGTACCATGACGAAAACGAACCTAACTTTTCTCAAATTATTTTTTGTGGCTTACAAAAAGTTCGTTTTATCTGTTACGTGAAACGTGAATGATATTAATTCAATATGAAATGGATTATGCGTTTTCAATAGACAATTTTCCTTAATTTTGAAATGGCCTTGGATTGGTCAGCGCGATGACGCAAACTAACCTAACTCTTCTCAAATTATTTTATTGTGGCTTACAAAAAGTTCGTTTCACCTATTACGTTGAACGTGATGATATTATTCAATAAAATGGATTATGCATTTTCAATAGACAATTTTTCTTGATTTTATATAAAAAGTTAATTTAAATGGATCGGATCTCTGACTTATGCTACTGCTTGATATTTATACTTCAATTGTTAATTTTGTTTGCATAAATGTCATCATTTCCATTACTTGTTAATTGATAATTGTTACTTGATAATTGTTGATTGGAGCTGCATAAATGCACTATTCTTGCTACATGTCATGTCAATTAATGAACATGTACCCGCAATTTCAAGGTTATAACTTAGAAGTGGCAGGTTATTATAGCCCGACGTGTTCGCCCCTTTCAAGGGTATAAGACCTATTGTAATTTTTAGGTTAGAACTGAAGTGGTGAGTCATGGGCCTGCGACGTGGGTGCCACTTTCCAGTGGTGGAAAAGTTAATAATTCAGTTCCACTGGGCACTTTATGATGGGAGGAGCTTTAGAGTGTTATATTTACACTTTCTGTCACTTTAAAGTTATATTCTGCAGAAGCCGCCATATTTATAGGAATATACTGGATCGCCATTATTGGAGAAATGATCGAAATATTCAATAAAAATTCATTTGTCATCAGCACTGCATCAAACGTAGTAATTTGTTTCGTAAGTATTTGTTCCAACTAACCAAGATTGTTAAAACAATGTTTGAGGGATTTGAGTACATAATTTCAGAAGCGAGTTATTTCCAAAATAATAATGTTTTTCTCAAATAAAGTGTATTTAGAAGGCGCGTGCTCACAATCGAGCTACAACACTCATTTTTCACATAAAACTTTCAATCGTTTTAATTTAATCCCGATCAGAAGAATGTTTATATGTTATATATTTTTATAGTTGATCGAGTGTTAGAAAAGAATCAGGCAAAATGGAAGAATTGGGAACATTTATCACAAAAATATATTGCTGAACAGAGATAGAGCTACATATTATTCACACAACGCAGTCAGTTGTTTAACGTTTCTGGTGTTGGCCACTACATATCCACGTTTTTGCCAGGTGACCACAACGTGGTTGGAATGTGGCTATCTGGGATCCAGGAACGTAGATCGGTACGTAGCAGCCACCAAAAAAGTGTTTCCCTTTTTGGTAGAAGCCGCGTGATAGAACCGTGTATACACTTCAAAGTTTTCCAGAATCGTGGCCGCTACGTTCCGTCCACTTAAAATGCTACTTGGGGATTGTAGAATTGTTTTCTATTTTCTGTATTTCCTGATGAAAACTGTATCCCATGAAATGTCAATTCCAATGACGATAATTGCAGATTCGATAAATTTAGTGTAAAATCTACATTTCCGTATGTCCAAGCCATTCGTTTTCTAATCTTTCACTCAATACATCAAGTATTGTTTTTACCCGCTTTTTTAGTTGTTTATTCAATGACAAATTGAACGAGTTAAGATCACGGGGGATCCGAAACCACTCTTAGGGCTTTCACCGGCTGTGGGAGTCGAATCTGCTTCGGGTGGAAACAGTGGGCATAAGACTAACGCTCGTACCACTGAGCCACTAGCCTTTACAATATCATTTCAATTCCCATTGGTAATCCTCATTGAATTACTTATATTGGGGATTCTTTCATCGAGAGAAAAAAAAACAATTTGTCTCTTTCTGATGAAAACAAATTGTCAAATCAAATGAAATTCATTTGAATCAAACAAATAAAAGTGTCGTGTATGCACGACCAAATATATTTCATTTGTTCTTCTGTGGCATTTCTTTGCATTCCCACTGAGAGGTATTGGCGAAGTCAATAAAATGTTAATGTGTGGATGTTATTTCTAGACATAGCATAGTTCACCTTGAGAGGTTCATCCCAGATATTGAATATACATTTATTGTCCACTTTCATAATGGTTCTCGCCAAAAACAATTGATAACTTGATCATTTCACACAACAAAAAGTAAAATATGTCATGTGAAATGAATCCTAGAATATTTATATTTTTCGACCTCTCACATTTAACTTTTTGTTTCATTTTGTATTCCTTCATTTTAATACCAACAGCTTCCATTCTGCACAGGACAAAAACAACATTATTATATTTTCATAAGCAAATGAAACCAATATAATTCATCATAATAAAAACCATTGTCCAAATGACCTATTCACTCATTTGAAAATTCCCGCCATGCTACAATTTGGCCATTCAGTGTGGTAAACCTGATAAATGATATGACTGAATAAGTCAATGAATTGAGTATTATATGAATGTATTAGCATAGTCCAGAAACATAGTATAACCTCAAAAGTATACAATGTATATTTTTTATGGGGTGTTCAAATCTGTAATGACATGATCAAACTGTATCATTGAAAATTCTTGAAAAAAACGACCTGTTTTCTCTAAACATTTTTCCAACAGGCACGTTGTTAGATTATGGGCAGATTGAAAATAAAAAACAACTTCTCATGTTTTCCAACAGACTTATGCGCACTGAAATGTATAGACTCTTAAAATAGAAGACTTCGGTTTGTGATGAAACTGAAGAATCACTGGGAAGATTAATATTTTTCTGAATATAATTTCAACTGAATCTTTCTCCAATTGAAAATTATATATAAAAAAATATCTAATCATATTGAAATCATCTTCAAAATTGGTGGTTAGTATATTTCACATCGAATCTGTTTCATGAGATAACATCTTGATTTCAGTACCCTCAGAAATATAAATACCTTGGAAGTTATAAAAAACTTTATTTTTAGTTTTCAACATCAACACTATTATCCTAGCAGAATAAGGTAATGGAAAAGTTTTACTCAGAATGTGTCAAGTTTGTTTTTTTAAGAAAAATCTCCATTTATATTACACGATGAATATCCTAAAAGAGGGATGCATTCCGGGTGGTATAAAAATGGAAAAAAACTCCATTTCAAATAGAATGTGATACCTTCATATGTCCAAATGAATAAAAAAAGGCTTCAGAAAGTGATCTCTGAAATTGTGTTATTTACAGCAATTTAATATGTGCAGAACGTTTCGGGACTAGTCTGTTGTGTCTATGGAAAGGCTATCAAAAAAACTTAGATCAAGTTCTTTTTGTGACATCCCAGGGACATCCTGAAAATCGTCATCGGCGGCGGACATTGGCTGTTCTATGAAAGTTCTATTCATGTATAAACAGAACATCACAGTGAATGTTAAATGTCTCAAAATCTCGTACTTTTAACATCTCTGATATGTTTCTGTGCTCGCTGGGATTATCTACGTCAGGGTCAGTTGTGCAAACGATTCGCCATCAGCGCATATAAATCAACCAATATAATATTCTTCTATTTGATTTAATCCATTTCCGTTGTTTGATTCAAATAAATATTGAATTTGTGTTGAAACAAATTTTCATTCAATATGAGTTGGAGATTGTTTCAATAGATCAACATATATTTAAATCAAAGAAATGTTAGTATTGCATTGGGAAATCCATCATGTCATCGGAATATAATGGATTCCATCATCGAATACACCTATGTTTTCGGATAAATTCCACTTAGTGGGGTCAAACCAATAAGAGTGACCAAATAAATTTGGTTAAAATATGAAATATTTTTCTGTGTGTGTCGACAAGATTTTCCGACCGTTTTATATTTTCCCTCATTTCCGTGAATTATAGAAATTAATATAAAAATGTGACATATTCTCTCTGAATGTTTTTCAACTTTTCACATATTGAAATAGTGTAGAGACTCTCAAAATTCTATGAATTTTTTCTAGATACGCCACGAATTCTTGATATCAAATACATTCCTTACAGCAAAACACTCACGATAGTGTCTACACGGGACACGAACTGAATTCAGTTGTTTCCTTGTTCATATATAGAAGATTGCGAGCCAAGAAATCAATAAGAGTGCTGTTTAGAAAATGACTCAAATATTTGTGAATTCGTTGAAACAAGTGATAAACGATAGAGTGACTATGAACCTGTTCTACATAAATCGTAGTGCATGTTTTTTTTTCCAAGATTTTGTTTTTAGTATAACAAATGTAAATTTTAGCGATGTAAAAATTCTGAATAATAATATATTCCTATTGAATTTTGCAGAAAGAATGCGATATCCCTGCATGAATTGTGGAAAATCCTACACCATCAAACATAATCTGCGCAGACATGTGAGAGTGGAATGTGGGAAGGAGAAAACATTTGTTTGTTATCTTTGTGAGAGGAAATTTTTCTATAAAAAGGACCTGGACAGCCATCTCAAAATGAAACACAATATGCTACTCGAAAGTAGCGGATTGATGAAGAATAATTCAAATATATATTAGAAAATAATTGATGGAGATTACTCATTTGAGTCGAACAACATATGTGCCATTTTGATATTAGTCACAGCTCATCATATTTTTCACAAAATTTTGTAATATATAATATAAATACATAGAGACATTACATACATTCCTTTTATTGCATTTGAAAAGAAGGTGTGAGGGTTGGCATTGTTATCATCACCCTATTAATTGAATATTATCGATTTCAATTTAGGCATGTCCATTATTGCGATATTCAAATTTATCATTTCTGCAGACCTACGTTGTTTGAATACAGATAATACACAATACCCATCATTCTCATTCCAATCGTTTTTTATCAAACATATTACAATTATATTCCATCCATACTAAATTTCACAAGATTCATATTAATAGTACAATTGCTGTTAATCTGTATGTTAATTCCAAACGATGATTTTGGTAATATAAATCAAATGGCTTTTCCTGTATGATGTTACGAGTATTATTGTTCTCGACTTCCTTCGACATTACCACTTTTCATTATGTCACCACTAAAAATGCCATTTCCAATTTTCACTTTTTTTCCACGGTCTGCTCCACATAGCCTCTTGCAACGGTCGACAATCGCAATCCACCATGATGTTTAAGTCTCAAAATAGCAGCCCCTGAGCCAACAAAAGCGACGCAGAGGACTTTCTAACACTATGGCCAGTATATTTTGCAGTATTAGGTAATCCAAGAAATGATGCAATTAGACTCGGAATTTTTACAAAAGTATTTATTCCGACTACTTGAACTGTTCAGTTTCCTAGGTTATTCTGCTATCTTAGGACGCAGTGCATTGAATTTGTGTTCATTGTTATTTGGAACTACAAATAATCTTTGTATTTTAGTTTTTGAATCAGGAATTTTAGCAATTATATAAGAATCCTTGTCCTCATTATCATGTATTGTCATTTCAGAAAGTTTGTCCCGGCGATAGGCACCTGACAATCCCATAATCATAAGTACTTTCATCAATAAAAATTTTCATCCGCAGCATCAAGCAAAAATTTAGTTAAATCTTCTCTCGTGAGATCGTATGCCTTCTTCGGCTTGTAGCCGGCATTTTTTCTTTCAAGAAATGCCTTCACTTTGGGTAATCACCTATATGTATGTTCTTGTTAACAGCTAAATTTGATACTTGCTAACTTTAGATTCACCCTGTATATCGTGAGTAGCCTCAGGAATTATTATACTCTATGGTGAATCCGAATAGGCCATATGAACAATCGATGCATAGATGATTTGGTTTATATATTCGAAATAGTATCTTCACAATAGCCATTTCAAACTTTGGAAAAGTGAACTTCAGCACCCTGTTAATATATAATATCGAATTTAGAGCGTTGGTGCAATGGTGGCAATGATCAGTATCACGGGGTCTACAATATATAAAAAAATCAAGCAAATTAACCGAAAGCCAATTTTCCACTGATGACAGTGCGAGGTCCTTTGAATCCTATTCCAAGTTTCAATTGTAGAGTTTGCGGTTTGTACAAAAATGGAAATGCTGTTTATGTTTTCTAATTGAAATAGGTCCAATTATTTCCGACACATGATTCGTTAGCTTGATTGATGGCAATTTCACAATCAATCAATTCTGAAATCTTCCTTTTCGATTTGCCGAGCCATCGGTTTCTTTCAACGTTTTAATATCCTTATGGAATTTTAGAGATGATCAAACCGAAGGGTTTTATTTCAGTTTGGTTCCATTCTGATTGTAGAAAAAAATTGTTTTCTAATGCATGTGTTCTCTAATGAAAAATATATCCCATGAAATGCCAACTCCAAAGATGATAATTACAGATTCGATAAAATTAGTATAAAATCTAACTTTTCGACTGTCCACGCCATTGGTTTTTTAATATTTCACTGAGTCATTGAGATTGTTTTTAACCGCTTATTAGTTGTTTTGTTGTTTTGTTGATGAAATCCTAACCAAAAGTCTTATTTTGTATTTCGTGCAAACTTATTATCGTTAATCGCAGAGCGCTTTCGACCTATTATATGGTCATCTTCAGTGATTGACTGCAAAGTAACTGAATGATGTTTCAATGTTATTGGAACGAAGTTCCTTTACGCGGCATGCGGTAGGTGTTTACTGGTAGAAAATGTAACGTTAAAATAGCGTTATGCCCCACCCATGCGACTTTCTCTCTCTCTCTCTCTCTCTGTGTCTCCCTCTCTGTCTATCTGTGACTGTTTCTATTATATACGAGTATGTGTGACAACTACACTTGGTCTTGTCAGAATTAAATGTCAACGCATTCAATTCCTATACAGTACTTTTCTTCAATGTCCCCCCCTCTTTTATTTTTTGAACGGGTCAACTCAAAAAATTGAAACTTGGAATGATTAAATTGATGCATGAATACTATATTTTGAAGTGAAATTGACAGATGAAACTCTGCAAGATGGCGACTGGGCGCCACATGGGAAAAAAATTAAATTGAAAGATGGGTCTTGTGACACATCCTTTTGAAGCTCCTGACAAATACTTCACAACCCTAGAATATAAAGTCAATATCTTCACCTACTACAAAATGGCGGAACATTTAATAATTACCTGAATACAAACACATTAATATCGATACATCTAGAAATATTGGTTTTTCTCTGCCATATGGCAATCTCAACAACCCGATTAGGTTTGATAGGTTATTTTTTGTGTAAACAAAAAATTACAAGAAATGTCAGTACGACAACAAACATCATTGTTCAGTTGAAATATTCTCATTTAGTTTTCGGTTTTACTAGTAAATAGGTACCACGTGAATTATTTCTGAAATGGTCAATTCTCGTCCATTGGAAAAAAAATCGAAGCGATTTTTATTCACGGTGCGACGCGTAACTTTCACGAAACCGAAAGAATTTTTAATGATCGTTTCCCGAATCGTCCTATCTGTAGAAAATATTTAAGGGAACTTGTAACCAACTTAACAACTACGGGTAGTGTACAGAACAAAAAGCCCACAGTTCATCCGTCCATTTCGGAAGAACAGCAAGTTCAAATAATTGGTGAGATGATAGTAAATCCTCAGCAGTCTACTTCCTCCGTCGCGAATGTTTGTGAGGTGTGTCCTTCTACTGTGTGGAGACTTTTGAGTATCATCCATACAAAATCAAAATGGTACACCAGTTAACTGAAGATGACCCTGATCGAAGAACAGAATTCTGCGAAATTATGACGGAAACCATTGCAAGGTATCCTACCTATCTCCACAATATTTGTTTCAGTGGCGAATCTACATTTTATCTCAACGGCAAGGTTCACAAACAAAATTGCCGTTATTGCAGTGACACCAACCCTCATATTTTCCGGGAAACTCATACTCAATATCTAGAAAAACTTAACTTCTGGGCAGGAATATTGGGAAACCATATTGTAGGACATCTATTCATTGAACAAAATTCAATAGGGGAACTGTATTTGAATATGCTGGAAAATACTGTTGACCCTCTAATCACCGAAATCGTCGAAGCGAATCCTAATGAATTCGATATGGATATTGTATTCCAACAAGATGGAGCACCACCACATCACTACGGACAAGTAAGAAACTATTTGGATAATACTTTCCCCGGTCGTTGGATTAGCCGTCGAGGTCCTACGGAATGGCCAGCCCGCTCGCCAGTTTTGACACCTGTAGACTTTTTTTCATGAGGCTATTTGAAGCAAAAGGTGTACTAAACTGAACCTGCTTCAATATTGAATATACGGCAGAGAATAATAAATATTTGTAGAAATATCAACATTACTGGGTTCGAAAATGTTCGGCGTGAGATATCGGATAGGCTGTTATATATATGTATATATATATGTTATGTCAAGCAGTTCAAGGCAACCATTTCGAGCATCTTCTGAACTGAACTCAGCTTCTTTCCTCAAATTATGAAGTTAAACGTCGATGTATTCAGGCAATTATTGAATGTTCCGCCATTTTGTAGTAGGTGAAGATATTGACTTTATATTTTAGGGTTGTGGAGTATTCGTCAGGAGCTTCAAAAGGATGTGTCACAATACCCCCCTTTCAATTTAATTTTTTTCCCAGGTGGCAGTCGCTATCTTGAAAGTTTCATCTGTCAATTTTACTCCAAAATATAGTATTCATGCTTCAATTTCATTATCCCAAATTCAAATTTTTTGAGTACACCCGTTCAAAAAATGAAAGGAGGAGGCATTGACTGTTTAGGGTATTAGGAAATGCAAATTGATGAAATAAGGGATTTTGAACTCACTACATACAGTGATTTATTATTTGAATTCAAATATACCATTTTCAGCATGTTAGAAAGCATCAGTTTTTCAAGTGAGGCAATGAATAATTCAATGGTGTCGCTTTCTGTATAACAATGAAAGCCCTCGTCGAGCAGTTGTTAGCATTATAGTCTCTCACGCTCTCTCGCATTTCGAGATAATTACAGAAGCATCGCAGAAATACTCAGACGCGAAATCAAGCGTTTCAATGATGAAACATGGAGGAGGAAACTTGAGCAGCTTGATGTGAGGGACAACTCTTTGTGGAGGATAATGAAACGTATCAAAAAACGATACGAGCCCATACCTGCCATAGAGAGCGTTCCAACACGGGCAGTGACTGATAATGAGAAAGCGGAGTTGTTCGCCGAATATTTTCACATTGTTCAAGTGGTAAATTCAAACAACACGGACGAACAAAACAGGGATGAGATCATCGCTAAGGGGGTTAGGGAGATGCCGTTAGCCAAATCTAATCCAAGGATGTTTTCCCAATCAATAACTAATTTCGACGAATTAACGGACATCATTAACAGACTTCCCCAAAACAAAGCACCAGGGTTTGACGGAATTGATGCAGTTCTGCTCAGAAACCTACCCAAAAAATCTAAACTACAATTCCTATATTTAATAAATTCCATTTTTAATTATCGATATTATCCGGAAGTGGTTAAGCAAGCATAACGTATTCCTATTTTAAAGCCAGGTAGAGATAAGAACAAAATTAACGGCTACATGCCCATCTCCCTGTTGAGCACTGTAGCCAATGATATTGATAAAATCATTCTCGAGCGTTTTGTCCGCCTTGAAAAAAGGATGAAAATCATTCCGAAGGAACAATTTGGATTCAGAAAAGGTCGCTCAATAACCTAACAGTTGGTCCGAATTGTCCACGGAGTGAAGGAGTCCTTCAGCAAGTGGCAAAATTCAGTCGTAGTGCTGCTGGACATGGAGAAAGTATTTGACACGGTATGGACAAAAGGGTTTATCACAAAAATGGTGAGGGAAAATTTGCCTTTTCACATGGTGAAGATCCTCGAGTCGTATCTCCATCAGCGGAAGTTTAGAGTTAAAGTTGAAAACATAAAATCTAGAGTGTACTCGGTCGGAGCAGGTGTTCCACAGGGCTCCTGCTTATCACCACACTTGTACACATGATTTTACTATGTTTGCCCAGACGAATGTAGCCATAGTCGTTTGCGAGCGAGGTGGCTGCGAGACAAGAAGAGGTACACCTCAGTGGAGAGGTCGTGCCGTATCTAGAGAGGAACAAAACTGTTCTGAATGCAGAAAAAACAAAAGTAATTAATTCTACCGGAAGATACCTGGGGGTTAAACTGAACAGGCGGCTAACCTTTCATAAACACATCAATCTGGCAATACGGATGTACCCTCTGATTGCCAGAAACTCAAATCTTGCTTTAGAGAACAAGATTCTCATATATAAACATCATCATTATGCCTCCAATGTTGTACGCCTGTCCAGTGTCCTGTAGCCTGCTGAAATTGAACAGCATGCAGAACAAAGTGCTCCGTATTGTCACTAATAGTGATTTTGATTTTGATAGTCTCACACGCGGTCGGTTCGGGTTCGATCCCATACCGAAGAACCCTTTTTTAAGCGGTTCCAGATACAAAGATATTTGATCTGATAGTGAAGGAATCATATATATTTCGGGTTTTTGGGTGAGTTCAAGAGCAGTGAATGAATGAATCTGTCAAACGAAGCATTTAGGAACGGTAATTATTCGGACGCGATTCCTTCGATTTTGGATCGAAAAGAATTGTTGTAACTTTCTCCGTGAAAAATTATAACATAATTCTGGTAATTATATCCAGTTTTGAATGTGATTCGGGAAATATTTTCATCAAATATTATCCGTGCTAGAGGATTTTACTGCAATTTTTGTTTAATTTTCCCTCAAGCATTTTGCCTCTAGGAAATTAAATTCGTGGTATTTGCGGTCTTATTATCAAAGATTAAAATATCAGGAATAAAATACCTTTTACTGTATCGGAGAAGTTTGGAAAAAAGATATATTGGTATAGAATTGCTTCGTATCACGTGACAATTTCTATCAGTCAACACCTACCGCAAGGTGCGTAAAGGAACTTCGTTCCTGAAGGGGGCCCTCCGACTGCAATTTTTTTTTTTATCAAATAGTTATCTCAACTAATTGTCGAAGTATCACTTACACGTCAGACGAGAACAAGGGCAACCCATAAAATACAGATATTCACAAAGTTAAACTGTTTGAAATGTATAAAATTGTGACAAACAGTGTAAAACATATATATTTTGTTTTAATAAAACATATTAATCAACTGCCGGCGTTTTCAATTTGTCAAGCCTAAAATCAACATAGAACAAATGGATTTTGGAACACAAATAGATAAGAAGAATAATGAGAAGAAGAAAAATTAAGTGTTCTACGGTTCAGCTTGAAGTGAACTAGGGAACAGAAGTTAGCAAACTGCAAATTTCTGAACTAACCTAAAATCGTTTCAATGTCTGTGAAGCGGAATGAGAGATCTGTTTAAATTTTCATTTATATTCAGACAGAGATTGTTGTTAGTAATTCATTTTCTATATGTGAGTCCTCAAGAAAATCTAGTCTTTTGTCATTCTTCGATATAACCTCATATAAAATCTGCGAATTAAAACTAGGGGTGAACTTATGCATGTGAAGCTTCAGGTGATGACCAAAAGAGGAATGTTCATGTTTTTTTAGTTGCTAATTTATGAGGACATTCAGAGGTCTATAAGTTCTACCGACATATGTTGCATTCAAATCACCACATTTCAATTTATAGATGCCGCTTTTTGATAATTTGTCAATTTTATCTGTTGTATTGATCAAATGTCTGTCCGATTTAATAGTGGTTCTGAGAGACATTTTGACATTTCCTACCCTACTTCTTATACAATTTGCCACTTTTTGGACAATGTTATTTTTTCAAAAAGATATTGAAATTTGTTTCTCGTTGTCTCAATATTGGAGTATGCTAGTTTGTTCTCTCTTTTATTTTTGAATTTATGAACTAGAAAATTAATCAGATTTGTATCATAACCGTTGTTATAAGCTAATTGTTTTGAATGTTAATATTTCTTGTTATACTCAGCAGGTGGTGAAGGAATATTCAGCCAGCCAGTGTAGGTAGCACAAAAAAAAACCATACCATTGGTCAATGAGGTGTTGAGAACAGCTAATATAGATGAACGAATCGCACAAATTTCAACTTTTCAACTCCATGTCCTTCACAAAATTTCTTCATATTTGATAGCAAATTTTACAAACAATTTGTAGGGCTTGCTATGGGGAGTTGTTTTTCGCCTCTTCTAGCTGATATCTTTATGAACAATCTGGAAAATGAATACATTATCACTAATAATAACATTGAAAGTCCCCATTGGTACATATATGTTGGTGATTGTTTGGTGTTCACCAATGGAGATTCAGATACAACTGTTCACCTTCTGGACAAAATCAATGAAATACAATTTATAAATAAAAGAGAGAACAAACTAGCATACCCGAAAATTCATTTCAATACCTATTTCGAACAATAACATCACTCAAGAAGTGTATAAAAAAAAGGGTAGAAAATGTCAAAATTTCTTTCAGAACCACTACAACTTGGACAGACATTTGATCAATACAAAAGATAAAATGACCAATTATCAAAAAGCGGCATCAACAAATTCAAATGCGGTGATTGTAATGCAACATATTTCGATAGAACTAGTAGACCTCTGAATGTCCGCATTGATGAGCACCTAAACAAACATGAACATCCCTCTGTTGGTCATCACCCAAATAAGCATAACTTCAGCCCCAGTTTTGATTCGCAGATTTTATATGAGGTCTCATCGGAGAACTACAATGGACTAGCTTTCCTTGAGGACTTACATATAGAAAATGAAATACTCAACAACAATCTCTGTCGGAATATAAAGGAAAATTTGATCATATCTTTTATGCCACAATTGAAGTAAGGTTGTATACATTGAAACAATTTTAGGATTGTTCAGAAATTTGCAGTTGGCTAACTTCTGTCCACTAGTTCACTTCAAGCTGAACCGTAGAACACTTCATTTCTTTCTTCTCATTCTTTTTTTTATCTACTTGTGTTCAAAAAATCATCTGTTCTGTGTTAATTTCAGGTCGACAAATTCGGAAACGCTAGCAGTTGATAGATATGTTTTATCGAAAAAAATATGATTTACACTTTCACAATTTTTTACATTTCAACAATTTTAACTTTGTAAATGTCTGTATTTTATGGGTTGCCTCTGTTCTTGCCTGACGACTCTCCAATACTCTGACAATTAGATGAAATAACCATTTAATAACATCTTAACATAATTCACTTACTTTGCAGGCAAGCACTGAGGATGACCATATATGGTCGAAAGCGCTCTGCGAATAAAAATAATAAATTTGCACGGAATACAAAATTAGATTTTTGGTTCTGTACCCGTGCACACAGCCCTACTACTCCCAATGAAAACTTATAGGAGTTTAAATCACTTGTATGCGAGAGCGACGATGAAGATGAGGCAATGACATGGATGGAAGCTCTTACTCTCAAAATTCTATAATTTTTTTCTAGATACCCATTAAATACATTCCTCACAGCATAACTCTCACGATAGGGTCTACATGGGACACGAACTGAGTTCAGTTGTTTCCTTGTTCATATATTGAAGATTGCGAGACAAGAAATCAAAAAGAGTGCTGTTTAGAAAATGACTCAAATGTTTGTGAATTCGATGAAACAAGTGATAAACCTTCACAATCTAAAAACACAAAATACTCAAATAACAATATTCAAAACTCAAAACTATCTAAAATAAATACTCAAAACACCCACAAACTAGACTAATGCAAAACATATTACTCAAATACTCCCTCACAACTAAAACACAAACAGTACTACACAAAAACCCCAAAGCTACCACAAAATAAATACTCAAAATGCCCACAAAACCTATCAATTCTAAACACCATACTCAAACAATGTCAAACAACTCACATCTTAACCAAGTTTTTTAACATTATTTTCCTGGAAGTATCCACATAAATTATACACACAAAACAACTTCATTCATAAAAAATCTAAAAAATATTTCAAAATTCAGTATAAGCGCAAGCAGGAGACTAAAGTTGAATTCAAAAATCAACATGCACTTGCTGAATGCTCAAGAGAAACAGCTCCAAGTTCTGTTGGGACGGACTCCTTTCCTCGCCTGGACGTAGGAAGCAATCCGTCTTGGGACCAGGGCATTCATCTGGAGTCCGGAAACGGTGCTCTGGGGGGATGATCTGGTTCTCTCCGGAATGGGGGTTGCGCGAACAACTCATCAGTCTGTAAAAATGTATATATGTAGAATTAAATTAGTATTCAGATTAAGTGTATGAAATGGGAATACTGAAAAGCACAAATAAAATATTATTGGATTGGATATAGGTACTATTAACCTGTTCTAAATAAATCGTGGTGTATGTTTTTTTTCAAAGATTTTGTGTTCAGTATGACAAATGTAAATTTTAGTGATGTAAAAATTCTAAATAATAAAAATTTCTCTTCGAATTTTGCAGAAAGAATGCGGTATTCCTGCATGAATTGTGGGAAAATCCTACACCATCAAACATAATCTGAGCAGACATGTGAGACTGAAATGTGGGAAGGAGAAGACATTTGTCTGTTATCTTTGCGAGGGGAAATTTTCCTCTAGAAAGGACCTGGACAGCCATCTCGAAATGAAACACAATATGCTACTCGACAGTAGCGGATTGATGGAGAATAATTCAAACATATATTAGAAAATGTGCCATTTTGATATTAGTCACAACTCTTCATATTTTCCACAAAATTCTGTATTATATAATATACATACATACAGACATCACATACATGCCTTTTATTGTATTTGAAAACAAGGAGTGAGGGTTGGCAGTGTTATCATCACCTATTCATTGAATATTATTGATATCAATTTAAGCATGACCATTATTGCGATATTCCAAATTTATCATTCCTTCAGACCTACGTTGTTGGAATACAGGTGATACACAATATCCATCATTCTCATTTCAATCGTTTCTTATTGAACATATTAGAATAATATTCCATCCATACTAATTTTTTGCAAGAATTATATTAATAGTACAATTGCTGTTATTCTATATATTAATTACAAACGATGATTTCGGTAATACTGAATCAAATGGCTTTTCTTGTATAATATTACGTGTATTATTGTTCTCGACATTACCATTTTTCTTTATATCACTACTAAAAATCCCATTTCCAATTTTAACTTTTTTTCCACGGACTGCTCCACAAAGCCTCTTGTAACGGTCGACGATTGCCATCCACCATGATGTCTCAAAGTAGCAGCCCCTGAGCCAACTAAAAGCGACGCAGAGGACCTTCTGAAACTATGGCCAATATATTTCGCAGTATAAGGTAATCCAAGAAAGGATGCAATTAGACTCGAAATTTTTGCAAAAGTATTTATTCCGACTACTTGAATTGTTCGTCTTCCATTTCTGTACTGAAGAAAAAATCTACGTTTTTCTGCTATCTTAGGACGCAGTGGATTGAATTTGTGTTCATTGTTATTTGGAACTACAAATAATATTTGTATTTTAGTTTTTGAATCAGAAATTTCAAGAATTATATAAGAATCCTTGTCCTCAATATCATGTATTGTTATTTTAGAGAGTTCGTCCAGGCAACAGGCGCCTAACAATCCCATAATCATAAGTACCTTCATCAATAAAAATTTACATCCGCAGCATCAAGCAAAAATTCAGTTAACTATTCTCTCGTGAAATCGTATGCCTTTTTCGGTTCGTAGCCGGAACTTTTTTTTTTAAGAAATGCCTCCACTTTGGGATAATCACCTATATGTATGTTCTTGTTGACAGCTAAATACTTGCTAACTTTAGATTCACCCTGAGTTAATGCAGGAATTATTATACTCTATAGTGAATTCGAATCGGCCATATGAACAATCAATGCATAGATGATTTGGTTTATATATTCGAAATAGTATCTTCACAATGGCCATTTCAAACTCTGGAAAAGTGAACTTTAGCACTATCGAATTCAGAGCGTTAGTGCAGTGGTGGCAATGATCAGTATCACGGGGTCCACAATATATAAAGAAAACAAGCAAATTAACTGAAAGCCAATTTCCCCCTGATGCAGTGCGAGGTCCTTTGAATCCTATTCCAAGTTTCAATGATGGAGTTTGCGGTTTGTAGAAAAATAGAAATGCTGTTTATGTTTTCTGACGAAAACAGGTCCAATTATTTCCGACACATGATTCGTTAGCTTGATGGCAATTTCAGAATCAATCAATCAATTCTGAAATCTTCTTTGCCGATTAGCCGAGCCATCAGTTTTTTTCAACGTTTTAATATCCTTATTGAATTTTAGAGATGATCAAACCCGAAGGGTTTCATCTCAGTTTGGTTCCGTTCTGATTGTAGAATTGTTTTCTGATGTCTGTGCTAAATATATCGGTACTACAATAGACTCATTTCTAAAATGGGATACCCATGTACATACAATCAGTTGTCGATAAACTTCGCAAACTTATCTTCGAGTTCAAACAATTGAGCTTTTTACACTTGAAACATATTTATGAAGATTTTATACTATTCGTTAGCGGAATCCATTATACAATATGGTATGATAGGTTGGGAAGGAATAAGGATAACAAAACTGAAACCCTCAGAAGTTATTCAAAAACGCATTCTCAAAATTATTTCCAAAAAATCCCCAATATCCTTCCGAGCTTTTATTCGGCTCAAATAATGGACTTAGGACAACTTTATTGCAAAACCATATTATTATTTACATATAACAGACCTGTAACTACTCTAATTGTACATCGATACCAAACTAGAAGGAAAATAGTTGCAAATGAAATACTACCACGAGCACATAAGTCGTTTGGCCAAAGATACTCCGTTTATATTGCTCTGAGAAACTTGCTACCTATCTCATTAAAAACTATTAACTCCGAGACCCTATATGAAAAAAAGGGGAAGCTTGGATTTTGTCAATGAACAGATACGTTTTCCACAACCTCATCGATCCCTGACTTCTATTTCATTTATTTATTTATTTGTTTATTTATATTTGTGCCACTTTTAATGTATCTATTCTGCACAACATATTCACTTTTTTTGCAATAATATTATATAATTTGCGGTTTTAAAAAATTCTCATAAAAAACTCTTATATTGTAACCTCATACTTCATCTACATTATATTATACCTCAATAAATTATCCTAATATACTTATGTATTGTCATGTAGGTAATCCTAGCACCATTTGTAATTGTTATTTATAGAGTAGGAAATTCCCTTCGACAAGCTCCCCGAGAGCTTTTTTGGGATTACCACCTTTATTTCACCTCACAACTCATTTATCCATTATTAATGTATATTGTATACACCTTTGGTAGAATAAAAATCATTAATAATAATTATCATTATCATAGTCAGAAGCGAAATCAAGCGTTTCAATGATGAAACATGCAATAGTAAACTTGAGCAGCTTGATGTGAGGGACAACTCTTTGTGGAGGATGGTGAAACGAATCAAAAAATGCTACGAACCCATATAGAGAGCGATCCAACACGGACAGTGACCGATTATGAGAAAGTCTCCCCCGAAATGAAGCACCAGGGTTCGAGGGAAGTGATGTAGTTCTGCTCAGAAACCTACCCAAAAAATCTAAAGTACAATTCCTATATTTAATAAATTCCAGTTTTAAATATCAATATCATCCGGAAGTGCGTAAGCAAGCAATACTTTGAAGCTAGGTAAAGATAAAAACAAAATTGACGGCTTCAGGCCCATCTCTCTGTTGAGCACTGTAGCCAAGGTTATTTGGATTCAGAAAAGGTCGCTCAACAACCTCACAGGTGGTCCGAATTGTCCACGGAATTGTCCAAGGGGCAAAATATAGTCATGGTCTTACTGGACATGAAGGAAGCATTTGGCACGGTATGGGTTTATCACAAAAATGGTGGGGGCAAATATGCTTTATACAGGGTGAAGATCCTCCAGTCGTATCTCCATCAGAGGACGTTCAAACATAAAATCTCACCACACTTGTACACATGAATTAACTATGTTTCTCCAGACTTCTACTGCCATATACGTTGCGAGCAAGGTGGCTGCGAGACAAGTAGAGGTCCACCTCAGTGGTAAGGTTGCCGTATCTAGAGAGGAACAAAATTGTTCTGAATGCAGAAAAGACAAGAGTAATTGATTTTACCAGAAAGTTTACCAATAACAGGATCTTTAGAAAACTGAAAATTAAAGATGTCAGGGTTGATAAGTCGGAGTCCGTGAGATACCTGGGGGTTAAACTAGACAGGCGGCTAACCTTTCATAAACACATCAATCTGGCAATACAGAGGGCATATGCTGCTAAAAAGCGGATGTACCCTCTGGTTGCCAGAAACTCAAATCTTGCTTTAGAAAACGAGATACTCGTATATTAACAGATCATTAGGCCTCCAATATTGTACGCCTGTCCAGTGTTCTGTAGGCTGCCCTGGACAGTATTGCTGAAATTGGACAGGATGCAGAACAAGGTGCTCCGTATCGTCACTAAGAGTGATTTTGATTTCCATAGTCTCTCACGGGGTTCGGCTCGGGTTCGATCCCATACCAAAGAACCCTTTTTTTTATTGGTTCCAGATACAAATATATTTGATCTGATAGTGTGAGTTATATTATATATATATATATATATATATATATATATATATATATATTCCGGGTTTTTGAGTGAGTTCAAGACCAGTGAATTGTAACGAAGTTACTATTTATCCGCCATATTAATCAACCAAAAGCTCCCTGTAAGGATTCAAATTCATCTTGACAGTAATAATAGCTCTAGAAATACCATTCGTGTTCGTGATAAATCCGTGGATTACACCTACCCCAATAAATAGACTAAACACCCTTCGTAGATCACGCCAATACCGCGACGTATATATATATATATATATATATATATATAAAGCACGCGCGAGTGTTACCTGCGCCAGCCAGCGAATCGAGAAAGCACGTGCATCAAGCCAAGTGTGCTATGAACAAATACCGCCGAGCACATTCAGTCACCCGATAGAAGCCAGAGATACCAGTTCAGTCGAGACAAAAGCGCACGCTGCGAACTGACGTCATCCGGCCGACGTCACACCACATGGATTGCTAGCAAGGATAATTTTTACAAGCTGGGTATTTATACTAGGAAAATATAATTTGTATCTCGATCAGCACAGTCCACAAAACGGCGCGCGTCTTTAACTCGGTCGAGAGGAATCCGCAAAAGAGGGGGAAACCGACTGTGGTTCCGTTTGGAAATATTTCAAAACATCTTTAGCCTACCGAGTCTAGCAGGAGCAGTCACGCGTTCTTCGACAACTAGTATCAAGAGTGTGAGCCAAATACCGACGCAGTCCACGACCGTCCCGAGCCTTGCCGAAGCAGTGAGATCGGAGTTTGTGTAAATATTGTATGTCAGGTGAAACACATAGGAAATATTTGTAAGTACCACAGGTGCGATGCGCCCATGATCGAACCATAGCCGTAAGAGGCACATATGCATTTCAATGTTGAGCTTGCATACTAATCCGTACGATGACCCCCCGCCTGAGCTTTTTGGTTGCTAAATCCACTTCGCCTGCTTGAAAACCCCCTTCCTGCTTTTCTCTATATATAGTAATTGCCATAGTTGTTTATTTGTTGTGATAACTTGAGGCCGCCGTCAGCCGCCCTGCCTATTTTTCTTTTATTAATATACCTGTTTATCCTGTTTTTAGAGTATTCTGTCATTTACTATATTGAGTAGAATTTAAGCACTTAGTGCGCAGTCGGCACCCAGGTTCGAAACCCAGTGGAAGGCACTCAAAGCCTGCCTTGCTGGCCCCGTTACATTGTCACGACTATACTGACCCCTGGAGTGTTTTTCTTCACAGAGACTGCACAGAGCAAAAGTGGCTATAACCCAAAATGGAGCGCCCGAGGGAAAACCGAGAATAGTGAAAGGCGCCAAAGTTTGATAGTAGGGAAAGAGACCCCTTTACAGAAAGAATGAATCTGTTTAACGAAGCATTTAGGAACGGTAATTATTCGGCGGCGATTCCTTCGATTTTGGATCGAAAAGAATTTTTGTAACTTTCTCCGTTGAAAATTATAATATAATTCTGGTAATCCAGTTCCGAATGTGATTTGGGAAATATTTTCATCAAATATTATGCGTGCGTGCTAGATGATTTTACTGCAATTTTTTCTTTAATTTTCCCCTTAAGCATTTTGCCTCTAGGAAATTCAATTCGTGCCATTCACGGCCTTATTATCAAAGATTGAAATGGTATCAAGAATGAAATACCTTTTACTGTATCACGTGACAATTTCTACCAGTCAACACCCACCGCAAGGCGCGTAAAGGAACTTCGTTCCTGACGGGGGTCCCGGACCGCATACATTTTTATATTTATCAAATGGTTATTTTAACTAATTGTCAAAGTATCACTCACTCGTCAGGCGAGAACAAGGGCAACCCATGAAGATCAGACATTCACAAGGTTAAAATGTTTGAGATGTATAAAATTACGTAAAACATATATATTTTGTTTTAATAAAACATCCTTATCAACCGCCGGCGTTTTTCAATTTGTCGAACCTAAAATCAACATAGAACAAATGAATTTGGACCACAAATAGATGAGAAGAAGCATGAGAAGTTAGCCATTGGCAAATTTCTGAACTGACCTTAGAATTGTTTCAATGTCTGTGGAGTGGAATGGAATATCTGTTAAATTATATTTCATAGTCAGACAGAGATTGTTGTTAGTAATTCATTTTCTATATGTGAGACCTCAAGAGAATCAGTCTATTGCGTTCTTCGATATGACGTCATATAAAATCTGCTAATTAGTACTAGGGCTGAAGTTATGCTTGTTGACCTTCAGGTGATGACCAATTTATGTGGACATTCAGAGGTCCACAGGTTCTACCGACATACGTTGCATTAGAATCACCACATTTCAATTTATAGATGACGCTTTTTGATAATTTGTCAATTTTATCTTTTGTATTGATCAAATGTCTGTCCGAATTATTAGTGGATCTGAAAGAAATTCTGACCTTTCCTTCCCTACTTCTTATACACTTTGACACTATTTGAGCAATCTTATTTTTTCAAAAAGGTATTGAACTTTGTTTTTCAGTTGTTTCAATATTAGAGTATGCTAGTTTGTTCTCTCTTTTATCTCCGAATTTATGTACTAGAAAATTAATCAGATTTGTATGTTATTATAAGCTGATTGTTTTAGAATGCTGATTTCCTTGTTACACTCAGCAGGTGGTAAAGGAATATTCAGCCAGCCAGTGTACGTAGCACACAAGGAAACTATACAATTGGTTAATGAAGTGGTGAGAACAGCTAATATAGATGAAGAACGAATCGCACAAATGTCAACTGTTTTAAATCCATGTCTTTCACAATTTTTTTTTCATATTCAATAGCAAATTTTACCAACAATTTGTAGGGCTTGCTATGAGGAGTTGTCCTTCACCTCTCCTAGCTGATAATTTCATTAACAATCTGGAAAATAAATACATCATCACTAATAATAACATTGAAAGTTTCCATTGGTATAGATATGTTGATGATTGTTCGGTGTTCACAAATAGAGATTCAGATATAACTTTCACCTTCTGGACAAAATCAATGAAATACACATGAACATTGCATTCACATCAGAAATTGAATCAGATAATGAATTGGTCTTTTTTGACCCCACGATACATAAAAATGATAGCATTTTGAAGTTTGGTATCTACAGAAAACCAACACAGACTGATCATGTTTTAATTTTTACGTATACTAGCTCCTTAATATTCTTTTACCACCTGCTGAATATTACAAGGAAATTAACATTCCACGATAATCAGCTTATAACAACGGTTAAGATATAAATCTCAATTTTCTAATTTATAAATAATAGAGAGAACAAACTAGCATACACAAAAATACATTTCAATGTCTTTTTTGAACGATAGTCTCTCCCAAGAAGTGTATAAAATGTCAAAATTTCTTTCAGTACCACTAACAACTTGGACAGACATTTGATCAATACGAAAGATAAAATTGACAAATTATCAAAAAGCGGCATCAACAAATTAGAATGCGGTGATTGTAATGCAACAAATGTCGGTAGAACTTGAGGACTTCTGAATGTCCGCATTAATGAGCACCTAAACAAACATGAACATCCCTCTGTTGGTCATCACCTAAAGGTTGATAAGCATAACTTCAGCCCCAGTATTGATACGCAGATTTTACATGAGGTCTCATCGAAAAACTACAATAGACTAGCTTTTCTTGAGGACTTACATATAGAAAATGAAATACTCAACAACAATCTCTGTCTAAATATGAAATAAAATTTTATCATATCTGTTATTCCACTTCACAGACGATTGTTCAGATATTTGCGTGGCTAACTTGATTTTTTTTCTTCTCATTCCACTTCTCATCTATTTGTGTTCCAAAATTCATCTGTTCGGTGTTAATTTCAGGCTTGACCAATCGAAAAACGCTGGCAGTTGATAGATATGTTTTATTGACAAAAAATATGTTTTACACTCTTTGTCACAATTTTACACATTTTAATCATTTTAACTTTGTGAATGTCTATATTTCATGGGTTGCCTTCATTCTGACGAGTAATCAATACTCTGACAATTAGATAAAATAGCCATTTAATAATATTTTAATATCATTCACTTACTTTGCAGGCAAGTACTGAAGATGACCATATAGTCGACAGCGATCTGCGATTAAAAATAAAAAATTTGCACGATATACAAAATAAGATTTTTGGTTCTGCCCCTTGCGGTTTCGACTCCCACAGCCTGTAAAAATGTTTTCAAAATCCTAAGAGTGGTTTCGAATGCCCCGTGATTTCAACCCTAAGTTTTCATTGGGGGTAGTAGGGCTGTACTACTCCCAATGAAAACTTAGAGTTAAAATCACGGGGCATTCGAAACCACTCTTGGGATTTTGAAAACATTTTTACCGGCTGTGGGAGTCGAACCCGCGTCGGGTGGAAACAGTGGGCATAAGACTAAAGCTTGTACCACTGAGCCTTCACAGTATTTTTTCAATTCTTATTGGAAATCATCATTATATCACTTATATGAGACTTCTTTCATCGAGAGAAAAATACCGTTTGTCTCTTTCTGTCAAGAATTATCATCAGTTCAAGACTCAGAAAGTCGAGAAAAAAATCTTGATGAAGACTTGAATTCTTCGACAAATTTTTTTCAAAAGTATCCGAGAAAATGAATTTGGGAAAACTAAATTTCCGGGGTCGCCTATATTATAATCGTCGGCCTCCATCACGAAGGGTTCTCTTGAGTTATTGCGCAATCGAATACTTATCGAGTGCGGTCCCTAATGCTGCTCTGATGGAAGGCAGATTTGAGTCTTTGAGGATCCGATCGTTCCGCACGTACCGCGGAGCGTTCGTTATCATCCGCAGAACTTTCATTTGCGCCCTTTCCAGGTCGCCAATGCTAGTTCTGCGGGTTTGGTCCCATGTCTTCGAACTCTATTGTAGAGCCTCGGAGTAAGTAGGCGTTATGTAGGTGCGTTCCGATTCATAGTTGTTAAGTTTCTCTTGTAACATTTTTCTAATTTCATTCTCAATTATTTATTATTTCTTTCTTGTTTTTTATAGTATATTGCAAACCTTCCACATATTCATTGTTTCTGAATTTTTTGCAATCAAATTTCGAACTCCTTCCATTGGAGTGGCATGCATTTTAGTTCTGATGCTGTTAGATCAGAACACTCTGTACAGATAATATTTTGGCAGGAATCACAAGAAAAACAAGCGGATTTGACTTCTTTTGTTGGCTGTTCAATTACCTTACATAAAAAGCACTCCATAGTTTGTTTTCATTATCATCTAGCCACTACACATAATGTCTGTTTTTTTGTGAGAACTTTTTATTTCATTTGTAGGTGTGAAGTTCGTTTGTGTGCACAAAATTAGTGTAATTATCTACTACCTGAATTCCTGTTTGTTACACAAACTTGTACTATTATCACAGAGCTAGGTGTGTGCGAAAATTCGGATTTTTTTCATTAACATTTACTGTTGAATTAAATTTTTTGCAGAGCTCTTCGAGACACGTCGAGTCAGTAAAACTTTTCACAATATATGATACTTATTTCGAGACCTCGATGAAAAATCCAAGTTTTTGACCTGGGGGGAAGGATGGTGTCAGCGCGGTCCGCCATCTTCGATTGAAATGAAAAAAAATGTGTTTTTCAAAATAATTCCTCAACCAATAATCCTATTTTTTTGTGAGTCTGATATGTAACAAGTTACAGCGGCGGTAACGTGAAAATTCCTCCTAAAAATATTTTCACGGTATATTTTGTAAGAATTATAGTATTAATTATATCATCATTTATATATGAAATTGTGAATGTTTATATATAAAATTGTGAAAATTATAATATCAATTATTTTATAATTTATTCAATGATAATATCATCATCTCATTAATATTATATGGCGAAATATACTTCAAATTGAAGTGATTTTATTTATACCTATCAAGTATTTTAGTGCCAATGTGTCATAAATTTATACATAGTATCATTATCATTTCAATTTTCTTAAGAACGATTTTTGGCCAATCAGAAAAATAAAGCTCGTTTAATTTCGATGCTGTTGAGCAGGCTGTAGAATCGTTGGCGAAGACGTCGGTCTTTTAGTTCTGCTGAGAGCATTAGGATCTCCGATTGAAAACATCTACATTCGCAAACCATGGAGAGGAAAATCCTCGAAAGAGTGTATTTCGCGAATAGTTTGAAAGTGAAAGAAGCAGCCGAAAACATCCTGGTGGCTGTGGCACAACATCAATTCTATTCAACCAAGGAAAAAACTTTTTTCGCTCATCCAGAAAAATGAAGGACCTTATGCCGTCAGTAGTATCTTCAAAGATCATAATACCAAACCAGAAGAGATGCAGATCGCTGGTGCCCACTTTCTAGTTGCTTTGTATGGTGGCACTATGGAAGAGGAGACCTTGGAAGGAGTCTGCTACCAACGTTTCGCAAAATCGACAATGAAAAGCAAATTCAACCTAGCTTCACAACTGCCGACAAGCGTTCAAGACTTACCATTCAGTCCAAAAATGGTGTGGAGTCCAAAAAAATCCATCCCACTGGGGCTGGAAACTTGGTAAAAATAGGCTCACTCCAGCAACAATGTCAGAGTAACTTGCCCCGGATACCTCATTGAATGTCAGGAAAGGTTAGATGAAGTGCTCTATTGTATGCGAGAGGGACGACGAAGATGGGGCAATGACATGGATGGAAGCTCTCACTGCGGAAAATGGGATAGAGGATAACAAAAAAAATTAAGCCGACGGAAAAATCAATTGAAAAGCAAAAAATAAAATGAATCTCCTTAGTCTTAATGATAATTGAGCTCCTAAACCAATGTGAGTAACTAATTTTGAGTCGGCGCCAAACAAACAGTTATTGAAGAAGTAATCAAAACGCCGCTATGCATCTCGCTGCCATAATTTTAAGCTTTGCCTGATTCAATTGCTAGTTTGTTTGGCGCCGACTTAAAATTAATTACTCACATTAGTTTAGGAGCTCAATTATCACTGAGACTAGAAAGGTTTATTTTATTTTTTGCTTTTCAGTTGATTTTTTCATCGGTTTAATTTTTTGTTGAAAAGTTTTTATTTTTCCATTTTTTGAGGCTGAAATCTACTAATTACTACTCACTCAATTTTTGAGTAATTCCAAAATACTTACTAGCTTACTTTAACTAGCATCTGTTGAATAATATCTACTTTAACTATTTATTGTTATATAATATAAATTAATTTTGAAAGTTCTGGATACTTGATTTCATCACATTGTATATAATTTTATACTTTCATAGAATGTTATTTTTGTGACGGATGTAGGAGGATTGTCAACTACATATGTGTGCCAATGTTTACAAGTGAAAAATCAATCATTCTCTATTTTTCTACCCATAGGGGTGGATCATTTCATTCCAAATTAGAATATGATCAACATTGAGGTACACCCTATCTAATAAGAAAAGAATCATCTAAATCGAAAACCCACTACAAAGTTATGCCTGATTGTATCGGTATATCGCATCAAAATGGAAAGGGGTTAAATTCAAATAAAACAACTTCCTATTATTTTTATCATCTATATATGGTGATGTTTCATTTTCTAGTTATTTTAGTCTGGAATTCATTTTATTTCTATAAAAAATTCACTTAAAAAAAAAATATATTTTTCTATTAATTCCGAGAGAGTGTAATGAAATATTTACTGAATTTTCAAGGAAAGAAAGATGGTAGGAAATTCATTCGAAAATACCTACAAAAATAAATTATCCAAGAAAGGAAACGAAAATCTGGGGCACTATCTTGAAGCATTCCAATTCCTGAAAATTCTAAACGTGGGGTAAACATTACCGAAGATGCAAACAGTGTTCTCTTCACAAATAGGAAGGAGACATGTTGGCAATGCCATGATTGTGAAGGAAACCCTCCTCTTTGCGTTGGATACTGTTTTAAGCAGTGGCATTCCTGAATTTTTCAAATACATATCATATATATTTTATCATTAAAACGCATCAGCAACAAACACCTTTCTTTTATTTCATCTGAAGAGCAATGAATGGACGTCATACGACGCCAGGTGACCTGTGAGACACCGGTAGGTGCTTAAAGGGACATCATATGACGCATCATTCTGTATACTATCAACATAATCTACTAATTTGAAACACGTTGAGTACCAATGGCTGGTTAACTAGTCCTGTTGGTTTTAAATTGAGGACCAAAACTATTCTTATGATTTTTACTGGAGGGTCCGCACGGAATATGATAATGTTTCATTTAATTCCTTGTATATTTTGCAATGATTATAGTTCAGAAATAATTCTCAAACGTTTGGGATGCCTCCAGTGTTGACTAGTAAACTAGTCATTGTACCCTGTGACAAGAATTCCTCATAGGAGACCATTGACTAGTTAACTAGTTTAATAAAATAACACGTATTTGTAACATTTATTATAAAAATTAAACTTTTTCCAGCAATCTTAGCAATACAATAAAACAAATAGAGTACAATAAAACACAAAACTTAAAAAAAAATAACAAAACAAACTTAAAATTCTGATTGTTCAAAAAATTATGAAATTATTCATCGTCATTTTTCATGCCACTCTCTGAAACACGGATGTACGCAGACATGCATGCCAGGACATAGAGGAAATAAATATCGGGACTGCTTTCTTATTTGTCTGTTTGCACATTTCTTACACCTTCTCATAACTGTACTATTTTTTGCAGTATCAGGTATCGGTTCTAGGTAATGCTGTGTACCGTCTTTGTGATCCGAAGGTGTAGAGGGGTCTGTAACTGTACCTGAGTCAATTAATGAATTAATAACACTTTCTCTGAAAGTTAGTAGTCTGCATTTCTGATCTTTCTGCTTCGGTAAGATAGAATGCGTTCAAATGCAAATATCGACTAGCAAAGGAAACTTTTTGATTCAATTTGATATTTTTGTTGTAGCTGCATAGTACGAAAGCATCTGGTCCGATCTGTCTATTCCACTCATGTATTAGTTGTAACAAACAATACATTCCGGTTTCTTACTTTTTACCCCCCTTCTGTTTGTCACTTCAATCATTTGGTGTTTATGGCCAGTAGTAATCATTCTGACATATCGTTTGTCTCTCAAACTTGTGTCCAAAACAGGACCCTTCCTCTTAATAGCAGCTTCCCCTTTCTTGAGTACTATTTTTATGAGAGATTTAGGATTATCTTTCCGCTTTGGATCTAGTGTACCAGTTACGTAAGTCTTGTTTTTGACCAAATAATCTGCTAAGCGCACACTATTATAATATTTATCCATAAATACCCAGTAGCCTTTATTTAAATAGTTCATCATTAATTGTTTCACAACTTCTGCTGTATGTGTGGAATTTTCACTTACAATTGTTCCTTTACCAGAATAGAGGAGGAAGTTGAGTATAAATCCATCACTAGTAGTAAGCACATACAGCTTAATGCCGTATTTGTGGCTCTTATGTTTTAAATATTGTCTAAACAATGATCTTCCACGCCATGGCAGTACGGGCTCATCCAGAGATAAATATTTGTTTGGAGTGACAAGTTTACTTATATTACACAGAACTTTATCTATAATAACTCTAATTTTATACAATCGATCTGTAGTATCCACTTGTGCATGGTCAAAAACTCTTGAAGATTTCAAATTGGCTTGAAATCGATTTTTCGGCATTTCTTGACTAATAATGGGATGATAATAAAGTCTGTTCCTTGACCAACGTTATTTCAAACCTGGAAATTCAAATCATACCTCCCAAGCAACACAGGCCTAGACATTGTTTTAGTTCACTAACTGTCATTTCCTTCCACTTATTTTTATTGGTCTTTATTATTATAATAATGATTATAATAATAATAATATTTATTATTATTATTAAGCTGAAATGATCATCACTCAAAACCTTCGAACCAACTTAACTCTAAAGAGCCTTTCCCACAATTTTGCCTTTCAAAGATGCAGTATCCTATAGGCAAAGACTTCGAAGAATCAAACATCCTTCCGTCATCCATGGCTCCAACTTTTTCAAAAAGAGAGGATTTGTCAAATCCTAAATTCATGGCATTCTACGCACTAAAGCAACGGCAACGTATGCAACTTAGTGCCAGGACAAATTGGATAAACAGTTAAAATCTGGACGTCAGACCCCCGGAAACTTCCAGAGCTGTGAACAAGACCCAGCAGCACTCACAAAAGAATAAGTAGTTTTGAATCAATACCTCCGATTGCTGAAGTCATAACTATTATTTCTGAGCCAACCAAAAATTTCAGGTTATGTGATTTTAAAAATTATGAGGCTGATTTCTTCATTACATGTGTTCCATATATGAAGGAAATATTCAATTGCCGTAACTATTTCGCTCCATACGTGTATTCCTTAGTACACAGAATGAAATTTGTTGCGAAGAAAAGACAATTAATTTGTTGTAACTATACACTTATTATTTCAGATGGTTCCCAACAACATCCCATGCCCAAAATGCTCAAGGTTTTATCATCTTACTTCAAAGAATGGGCATCTCAAATATGAATGCGGAAAAGTTCCCTCCTTCAAATGTGTCATACCCTATTGTGATTATGTAGCGAAGAGAAAAGGCCACTTACAAGTTCACATGTTGAGGAGACATAATGTTTCAATGAATACATTATGAATTAATTATATGTATCACTTGTACATATATTTTTTAACGAAATATATTTCTGCTAGTTACTTTGGAAATAAAAAGAATCGAACTACTGGGATCCCCAAATAAAATCAAATAATTTTGGACCCACCAAATCGTATTATGCCTAATTGTATTTTTTATTGATTTTTTTCCGAAAAACGGATAGTTGAAGTGGAAGTGGAGGACTATTGCGAAAAAATGAAAAGACGATTTAGTGAAATTTTGTGTGTAGTTTGTGGATAATCTGAGATTCATTTGCTGCGTGCAGGATCCAGGTCATATTATTTTCTTTGTTTCTTCTATTCCACTGGCTTTTATTCAGTTTCACCTGTTTTGGTGGCTGTCTGTGTCTCTGTCTGTCTGTAATCAAATCTTGCAAGTTTAATTTGACACACTTCTGATCGTCTGATTGATTTGAAATTTGGCAATGCATTATGAAATTTATGTTGGGAGAAAAAACAAAATGGCGGCTCTAATATGGCGGACAATTTTTGTGATTATGAATCGGACCATAATCACAATGGGTATCTAGGGGTTTTCGGGTTCAGAGATTATGATTTTTCTGTCAAAATTCAACAAGGCAGCTCCAAAATGGCGGACGAGTTTTGTGATTATGGTCGGATCCTATTCAAAATTGGTATGTGGGGGTTTTGGGGTTGAATATTTTTTTGGCAAGCATTATAGCAGTATAGAAACATTTGAAAATCTTGGTATTCAATATTATATGCCAACTTTTCTTCCACCGCATCAAAAACAATTTTCTACTCTTGAGGCTAACGAAAACTGGATAATTACGACTACTAGGTGAGTAGAAGACGATTTCTAATTTTTGTTTTCTGGAAAACATTTCGCATTCGAAATATGTTTATCTAATTGCTGGTGCTTTAATGAACAGGTATCATCCCTTAAGTAAAATAAGAGAAACACCTGAAATAGCTGATGAATTGCTAGACAAACTGCAATAAATAATAGGGTCCAAATTCGTATTCAAAATGAAAATCTTTTATGGCAGAATGGTCAGTGGAATGGTTTGAAAAATGTACTTGAATGTCCCCGGTTAAACTTAGAGTATTCAACAAATGTAAGAAATTATACGAAGTAGAAAAACTCAAAGTCATCTCCACAATTTAATATCGCAATCGATTAGTTATGAGATGGTGGATAGGTAAGAAACCATCGATTAGTACATGTTTCGAACCTCTATAGGTTCATCATCAGCGGAGTGTAGAATTCTACAATAAAAGAAGAGAAAAGAAGTAAAACCATAGGTAGTGCAGTACAATATGTGTTACTTACAAGGAGAAGAAAAAATGATGGGTGAAAAATTATTATTAATTATAAGTCAAGAGTTCATAATTGAAACAAATGACAAAATGAAGGTTTGCCTTTGAAAGTTATATATCCCTTTTTTAAATCTAGGGAGGCTAAATACATTAGCCGGTATAAAATAACTTCACGACATGTGGAACGTGGAACAATAATAGCAATAAAACATGGTAAAAAAAAATGTCGTCAAGTTATTTTATACCGGCTAATGTCTTTAGCCTCCCTAGATTCAAAAAAGAGATATACAACTTTTAAAGGCAAACCTTCATTCTTCATTTATTTCAATTATGAACTCTTACTTATAATTAAAATAATTTTTACCATCATTTTTCTTCTCCATTAATAACACATATTATTAACTACTACCAGGTTTACTTCTCTTCTTTTTTAAATTTACCTCCCATGATAAACCTATAAGGTTCGAAACAGTACTAATCGATGTTTTATCCACCATCCATAACTAATCGGTGCGATATTAAATTGTAAGAGATACTTTGAGTTTTCTACTCTAAATCATTCCACTCCACTTTGAGATACAATGGACTTCTACCACAGGAAATTTAAGAAAGTTAACGGTTCCCTACCATATTTATTCAGCCTCTTCTTACATACAAGACACTGTTCAAAGACAAGTGCGCAATGTAATTCAAATCGACGAGTTAAATCAGGAACCTAATTGGTTAAGATTCAGAATTCACTATAGGTTTGTGAATGCTGCCAAACACACTTGTGTTGTATATAACATCGCAAATGAGAATCGCGAGAATCCAATAATAGGGTACTACTGTACCTGTAAATCAGGAGCTAAAGTAATCCTAGCGAAACCTTCCAACCTCAAAATTGTGAACGGGTAGGTATTAACTTTATGAAATAATTCCTCTGTGGCGTACCTGTAGAATTATTGATTGTTTGCCTAAACTTATCGTGATTTATTCGTGAATCACCCTGTAACAGTAGATATCTTTGGCTGTACATTTTTATGTGAATCTAACCAAAATTTATATACGTAACATAAAGTCAATCCAGCTTTTCAATTTGAAGAAAAAAAACTGATAAAATCAGCAATTTTCAACTTCAACGTGCTGTATCTCGAAAAGTGCTCATGGGATCGAATATAAAATTCATGCCTCTCAAGACGTTATTAAAATTATCATGTACTGAGAAAATGGTTTTATTTGTCGGGGGAAATTTTGGAATACAGGTTTTTTATAGTTTTTGTACTTTTCTCAAAATATATAAACCACCTTCTATATTTTGAAGTTCAGAGACGCACACATGTTAGTGGTATTCCCTTTCCCAGAAGTCAATCCATAAGTACAGGGTGGTGAATTAATCCTTCAAAAAACAGTTGTGGTTCTCTCTTTGAAACACCCTTTATAATGAATGTGTACTGTGCAATATTTTCCCGTCAAAATTCTATATTGAGGAGTAACTTTTGAAAGTATGCTTTTTTGACGTTACAGTAGAAAAAGTGTGATTTTTTCAAGAAACTACCGTCATACATTTGTTAATGAACCTATATTATGAAAAAGCCTTATCTAATTGGAATTTGATAGTTTCCAAAGAGTTGAACCGTGATATTGTTGAAAATGAACAAGTTTTCCATTTGAACCAAAATTAAATGGGGAATCTGAGGGTTTTTAAATTCCGATTATTTTCCAGTGGCATGATGAAAGAAGAGGTGGAGTTTCATAGTACCACTGAGTCAACTGGAAGATCTCATATTTTTTTCAAAATAAATCGTTATATATTTGCAAACCTCCCTCAAAATTTTATTGAAAGGTATTGGAAACTGGAATTTATGGAAATTTGAAAAAAAAAATAATGGTTGGGTACTGCCTTGATCTCTTCAATATTTTGGCGGTCAGTGACACATACGTCGAAGCTTTTCGATCCAACTCAAATCGTGTAGGTATAAATATTTTCAATTGTAGGTATTCACTGAAGTATTATCAAAACTTGTAGTAAACGTGTGTATGCAACAGAAATTCAATCTCGTGAGTTTAAAAAAACAAAATCCGAAAAACTGGTCAATTTTCAACTATAACACCCCGTATCGAGAAAACTAGTCATATGATTGAGTTGGGCTCATCAACACTTTTGGTTAATAGGTCGACTTCAACAACATACCAAAGTTTCAGGAAATTTGGCCATTGCCACTTTACATAAAAGAAGTGCAGGTTCCTTTATTCCACATCATAAGACAGCTAAACATAAAAATTCTCCATTATATCACGCAATAATAATCCTATACAATAAACTATCCTTTCTATGAAACAAATCACGTTTGATGTGATATTGAAAGCTAGGATGGAAGAACTGCTACAGCAAAAATGCCATTTCTGTGTGAAAAAATTATTAGACGACGCGACGCCCTAAATTAACGCAGAGGACCAGATATTTTGAATGTTCAGTTTATATACAGGGTGTCCCGAAACAATGGTGCCAAATTGAAACGGATGATTCCCTTCGAAGAATAAATAGGACTTTCCTTATATCTTTTTCCCAAATGTCGTTCGTTGCAGAGATACAGGGTCTTGAATATAAAAAATTTAAAGTAATTTTCATTCATAACTTCCACAGTTTTGAAAATTTTCCAATTACATTTCAAGGAATGTTTTTGTTTAATAAGTGCTTTATTTTGGAAAAAAACTCATTTTCAGTTGCCACCAGTTCCACGGTCCTTTTTTCCCCTTATTTTTAACGTCACTGGTGAAATCATGAAAATTATAGATTTTTCGCATTCATCAAAGAATTTTGGGTAAAAAATATAACGTTGTTTGAATCCGGAGAAACCAACCGTTTTCAAGATTATTGCGCTTTAATGAATCCAAATATACTAGTAATAGAAAAGTTGTTCGGCTGAAGTTAATTTTACAATACTAATTACTGGTTCAAATTACAACTGTATGATCGACTTGGGCGTCTGGGTGGTAGCGTTGCCATTTTGGTAAAACGTTTCCACCCGCAGGTTCAGCTTGGCATTTCCGATTATGAAGCCCACGGTATAGGAACAGTAGCCATTGTATTTAACACGAGGAATGGTCCTATGCGTATGCTCAGTGCTTACAATCCTCCCAACAATCGAATACTTCCTGAGGCGCTTGATACACTCTTGATGGAAACAGATCAACCTGTTTTGGTCATAGGTGATCTGAACGCTAAGCACACACAATGGAGTCGTGTTACCAATATGAATGGTAGGCGCCTGAGGCAACATTGTGATAGGTATGAATACCAGGTGTCGGCTCCAGGTGAGCCGATTCATTTTGGTCACCCCAGACCTGACGAACTTGACATTGCCCTAGCCAGGAACATCACCTGGAACTGGCACATCCAAGTTCTCTCCGAGTTGGGCTCTGATCACAACCCGGTGATTTCATCACTAGGGGGTGATCCACCACCCCAAACAGATCGTCTGTGTACAAAAGTGAATTGGGAGAGATTCAGTTAACTCCCGGAGACAGCTTACTGCGCTCCTGAGAGAATGGATTCTCCACTTGAGTTGATGGGTAGCACGTTACGAACTCACCATTAAAAATGCTTTGGAGGTTTCCTCTCGCAGAGAACCGGCTCCTAAGTTTCACGATGAATTTCCTCGACGTATCAAGATCTTATTCGTGAACGAAATCGAACAAAGAGGGCTTATCAAAGGAGTATGTTTCCGGCCGGTCATAATCCGAGCTAACGAATTGAATAGGGAGGTTAGAGAAAACATATCAGAATTTAGGGATAAGAGATTTGGCACAACACTTCGAAATTCAGAAAGCAGTGATATTCAAAAACAAAAAAGTCTGATTTCCCCCCTATTCATGTGCTATGACTCTGAGTCCAAAGCTCAAGCCTTTGCAAACTCGATGGAAAGGCAATTCAGATTGAATGAGCATCCAGAATGTGATCTGGATCGATAACTTTTGCTGGAAGATCGGGTTCGTCGTACTCTAAGAGAACTCAATCATGATGTCATTCGTCCGTCTTCGATGGATGAACTCAAGGCACATATTAAATGAATAAATTCTCAAAAAGCACCTGGTTATGATGGAATTACTAATCGTATGATTGAATATTTTCCGGATAACAAGATGTGGTCACTTCCAAATACAATCAATAATTCTCTACGCCTTAAAAGATTCCTTCGCATGCTATCGTTGTTATGATTCTAAAGGAGGGACATAACTCGACCTTTCCGCTTTGTAGTTCAGCTAAGTTGACTGAAAAAGTTGTTCTAGAAAGGCTTGACGAAGAAGTGGAGGACAGAAATGTTCTACCGAATGAGCAGTTCGGCTTTAGGCGTGCTCATTTCACCGAGCTTCAGGTTCTGAGGATGGTGTAAGACGCCATAACATCTTTGAATGTCAATGCCCATATAATACTGTTGGATATCGGTAAAGCTTTTGATAGAGTTTGGCATGAGGGCACACTATCCAAACTCATTGACTCCCACCTGTTACGGAGCCTGGTGAAGTGAATCATGTCATTTCTCATGGGTGAGACATTTCAGATAGAGAATGGTAATTCTCTCTCGGGTTCGGAAGAAATCGAGGCCGGCGTTGCTCAGGGGGCAGGGTTGTCTCCTCATTATACGCACTTTATACATCCGATATTGCAAGAAGTGAACACGTAAAGATATCCTTATTTGCTTTCCTCTTCAGCCAATCACTTGATGGGTGTCGTTTACTTGTAGAATGCATTAAACGACCTCCAGCAGTGGTACCTGGAGTGGAAGATGAATTTGAATCCTGACGAAACACAGGCAATTTCGATGGGACGTAAGAGAAACAACCCGGAGAGGGGAGTGTCTGTCTCTAGAAAGAAGATAGAATGGTCAGAACAAGTTAAGTAAATGGGGGTAACGGTGGATCGCTGGCTCACCTGGAGTCAGGACAAAATGCAAAGAAGATCTGCACATTATATCCACTCATCAACAGGAAGGGTAAACTCTCCCTGAAAAACAAAGTTCTAATTTATAAAATGATGTTCAGGCCTGTAATTTTTTTCGCCCCAGCCGCCTGGGGCCAAACCTGCAGGACTAGCATTTGCGTCCTGGAACGGGCGCAAAGAAAACGATCGGATCCTCGAAGAATTGAACCTGCCTTCCAGCAGGAGAAGGAATATGCCACGAAAACCCTCTCGTGAGGGAAGCCACTGATTATAACATAGACAATCCCTCACGCTTTAAACGTCCCAGGCACTCCCTACTGGGTAGTGAAAGCTGCACCTCTATAGTAATTAACATTTTTCCATATTCAGATTCAAAATTATCTTCTCGGCCATTTTTTAGAACCATCATCATGAAAAGAGCTAGTGACTGGTCTCTAGTCCTTATCCAGTCAAAATTCTAAATTCGTGAATGGCTGTTGCCCACTTATTTGATGTCCGAAGAGTAAGAGCCTTCGGATTACACTTGACTTTAGCAACAGTGATAGGAGATCATGAACTTTTTACTAAAAATGTATCGTCTCGTGTGATGTGAGGGGGGAAAAGAAACTATGGTACTCTTCTGCACGTCACTGTGACAACTGATTTTGTTCCCCGAATAGTGCACCCATTGAAGGAAACCATCTCTGCAAATTTAATTGTTTTTTTTTCAATCTATGATATTTATGAGAAAACATGACTTTTATTTTCCAGCAGCTATGTGAAAAAATGCATGTGAAAGTCATTCATTCAGTTTTTTGGTAGAATATCCAATTGTAATTTAAACCAGTAATTAGGATTGTAAAATTCACTTCAGCCGAACAATTTTTTCATTATAAGTATGTTTGTTGATTTGTTTGCAAATATGAACAGTATGTTCATAAAATCAGATGTGGAATCTTCTGCGACTGTATGTTTGTATTCATAAAAGCGCAATTCTATTGAAAACGGTTGGTTTTTTCGGATTCAAACAAGTATCCATTTTTACCCAAAACTGAATGAGTATTATAAGAAAACTGACTAATTTTTCTGATTTCACCTGTGGCTAAAGAGTAGTTAAGGGACCAGGATACCCCTCTTCTGCGCCACTAGTGGCAACTGAAAATGTAATTATTTTTTCAAAATGAAGCACTTATTGAACAAAAACGTACCTTGAGAAAAAAGGTACAGGGAAAGTCCTATTTATTTTTCGAGAGAATCTTTTGTTTCAATTTGGCACCATATTGAATGAATGTGGTTTTTTGTGGAGGAACAACGTTTCTTGACATGTTTTTGGGTAACCTTCCACAGTCTGAAAATGAAAATATAATCAGGAAAATCTATACAAGTGTAGAGAGGGCAAACTGATTAGTTCACCCCGGTAAGTTATTGCGTTCACCAAATTATATTTCCTATGGAAAAATGATTCAATTTGTCAATAACTTGCCGTTTTCTGAATTGCCTATCAAAAATTTTGTTAAAAAATTCAAAAGATACTTCTCTATATAGTTTTTGCTTGACGTTTCGGGGACTATATCTGCCCCCGTTCTCAAAATCTTCTAAATCTCCTCTAATTGTTTCATAATTTGGATTTTTGCTCGCAGAGTCTTTTCTGCTTTTTCAACTGACGGATGTCAATTGAGATCTGCCAAAAAAGTTTGAGATTGACGTATTGCTCATCTGATATATGGGGTGTTGTTCGGATCAGTTTATTAGTTTCGGGACACCCTGTACGTAGATTTTGTTTAAAGCAGCGCAACTTGTTTTGACTTTCATCGATATTAATGACTTTTGGTTGGAAATATCCTGAATATGTGATTTTAATGAAGAAAACGAAAAAAGTGATGAAGATCCTGCCAGAAGATATAGAAATTGAAGCTGCAGATGCGATAAACGTTAATTGCCGCAAAAATCGCACCTAAAATTTTAAAAAGAATATATGGCGTTTCAAAGATTGAAAAGATGAAGTGAGTGTAATATTTATATTAATTGCATGAATTACTACATATTATTATTCTATAGTATATTATTAGTTTTGAAATAACTGACCCATGAGGGGTAAAATTACATATGAGTGGGTAAATTGACATCAGAGTTAGTAAAAATTGGTTGATTTCACTATTTCAAATAAACTGTTAGTTTGACAACGAGTTTTGATTGGATAAAATGATAGTTTACCATCCACGATGAAATAAATATAGTTATTTCAGAGTCTGAGTAATTCGGCAGGTAGGCCTATTGAAAATTAAAAACTCCGTATTAATTTGTTACACGACTTCATGCCCATCGGAATGAACAGCTGCCAGGGCCGTTACCTTTGTTAAAACCTGAGGGGCAAACAAACAATGTGCTGTTGGTAAGATAGGGTATCGGAGGAATATTCCAGAAAGCCGACAACACCGTTTCAGTCAAAAGTCATGCAATTGCCATGAAGAAAATGTGCTTGCCTTCGTTTCAACCAATACATATTATTTATTTTCATAACTCTCAGTTTTTTTATGTGTTTTATGTAGTTACCGTGCTGTGTAATATACGTTTGGAGAATATAAAGACTATGCAAGTATTCGTAATCGAACCTCATATTATTCAAAAATTGTATTCATGCAGGTATAGGCAGGCTATTGTAATTTAACTTCCACACACCTGAGAGAATTGTTGCATGTGTCGCAATTGATACTAGTGAGAAAAATGCATTGCATGCTCGCTGCAAACTATAATATTACTACAACGATGTTAATCCTCATATGGCGCACACTTGCAGTGCGAATTTACAAAATTAAACTGCTGTTGGGATAAGATTATGAAAAAATATACACTAAGGTAAATACTGAATGAAAAAGTAACAGATTTTACATGTATTCATGAGATATCACTCTGAAGGTGGAGTGGCTGAAATTTCGATTATATGTCGAAGAAAGTGAATAACAAAAGATATCGTGCCATCTTTGTAACTGAAATTTGGACTGGTTATAGCAAAATCCAATATCTTTATGAGCATTTTTGATATTTCATGAAATCAATTATTCAATTCCATGCACATTTTAATCTTAGAAGATAAATGATAATTCAGCCATAATCAAATCAATCAATAATAACGGAGTGTATCAAATCCAAGGAGAAAATTGAAGGTGAGTTTTATTTTTATTTCAGATTGAGAAAGAAAAAACACTAAAACCATATGAATTCTTACATTGAATTAAAAAGTGTAGTTTACTTTCAGTCAGTATACCTTACCTTTCATTATTTCAAAGAATCCGAAGCTATTTATTTCGTTCATAGCTACATGTTGCACGATAAATCGTCTATTGCAAGCCTAAACTTCTCATGATGTGATTATTACATTAAAAAATTTATTGAAAAAGAACATTGAAATACATGTTTCAGGAATCAATTCATCTTATTCGAAGTGTTTTATTTTATTTTATTTAACATGGCCTATCCTGCTACCAGGCTTATGAATTCAGCAAATTCTCTCGTGTTTTTCCTGCTTAAGGTAGTGAGTGATCTTTTGACAACAACCATGAACTCGGGCCCCAAAGGACGGCATACCTCCCGTTATATGGTAATTATTATAATTTACAGATCATCATTATCAATTGTTGTCGAATTTTTCACAATCCTAATTTATGCTTCAAAGAAATCTAGAAATATGTTCCTTCGTGGAGAGGTCATTTGACATTCTAAAATTTACCTTTTCGACTGACCGCGCCTTCGAGTTTCCATGAATGACTTGCTTCATCTAGTTGTTTCTTCTTCAATAAAATAACAGCTGTCACCCTTTTCTCGTTCATAGAAAACACACCAACGTCTTGGACATTTTATTTTGTTACATTCTTCAGTTTTTTATTGTTTCATTTGTGGAAGTAAATGAAATTCCCTAGAACATCTCTGTTGTAAATTTGTATTATGACCAAACTTGGCCAAAGCCAATGTCTCGTGTTGTTACTTATATTTCAATTAGTAGTTTTTTTGGTATTGAAAATAGGAACAGATATAGTATTCACAAGGCACGAAGAAATATGCCTAGTTACCCCAACTTTCTTTATAAACTATTTAAACATTATCTTGATGAGCAGATAACTGACTGAATATGTTTTTCCACTGAGTACCTAACTAACTAGGTGAAAGAAATATATTATCAGTTAGACTAGATGATTTGCTTTTCTTCACTTATATATATATATATATATATATATATATATATATATATATATTATCTGGGGTTTTTCTTCAGCTATGAAATTGCATGCCTAGATTTATATAAACACTATAATTTCAACGACTGAGTATGCCATATTACTCACTACTATGCAGCAAAAAAAAATCTTATTCGGTCGATTCGTTATTGAGATATGTAAACTTAAAGTTGGAAAATCACTTGTTTATTTAATCAATAGACACCAGAGCTGACAATGCTACTTTTGAATAATTATTATTGTCAATGAATTAAATATTCAAACTATCTACCACCGGTTTCCATGCACTTATACAAGTGTTTTGAGACCTCCGCAACAATTCGTTAGACAGCTGGTACAGAGATTCCGATTCCGTTGTTAGGTATTGTTTGAAATTACTTCCTGGGTCACCTCAACGCTTTATTCCATCCTCGTTTGGGCGTTTGTCGCATTGGAGCCAAATGCAACAATAACATACATGTATGAAATATTTTTGAAATTTTTTTTATACCGCAGGTGTTGACGTCTTATCACCATCGAATATATCGTCGACTGAACGACATACAGTGCAGTACTTGACAGGAACGGCTGAATAAGTTTTCCCAATAATGGTGTATGCGATCGCGGAAAGGGTTGAAAAACGATTTTTTAAGAATGACGAATGCGGTAACCGTACGGCGAATGTATTCAATGAATCGCATCCAGTATTTATTGCTAGAAAATACGTTTCAGAGTTTGTGCGAAAGTTTAATCAAATGGGATCAGTAACCAATAAGAAACCTGTTGAAGTTGCACTTTTAGGACGATTTCATGCAGACCTAACGTTAAGTACGAGAAAATTGGCTAGTGTTACCCATATTAGTAGAACCAATATCCGCCGAATCCTGAAATATTGAAAATTACTACAAAATGGTACACTAATGGAATTAAGTTGATATTGATGGGCGACAGGCGTTTCGTGAAATTATGACTGCACGAATAGGTGCTGATAGGAATTTATTCTTCAACATCGGATGAGTATAAATTATTTTTGAATTCAAAGGTGGATCGTCATAGCTGTCGTTATTGGTCAGATGCTAATCCACAGGTCTTCCACACTCAAACTCCCCGAAAACTGTCTGGGCCGGTATTTTTGGAGACTGTCTGATTGGACCAATGTTTCTCGATGGTAATCTGACAGGAGCATCTTATTTGGAATCACTAGATGGGTGTGTCTATCCACAACTAGAAGACATCATTTAAAATTACGACCGCTACCGGGAAGACCACATCCATATATAGCACATCTGTGAGGACGTTTTAGGATGGGATGTTCCCTGGACATCGGATTGGAAGAAGAGGTCATATAGGGTGGCCAGCCCGATCTCTCGATTCAACCCCACTGTGGGGTCAATTGATAAACAAAATTCATTCATCGGAATCTGCAACTCTGGAAGATTTGCGACATATAATTGTTGACGAATGCCGGAGGGTGGGAGACAGTTTGAACATTCAATACATTGTCATTGATAATTTTTCAACAGTTGTATTGTCAGCTCTGGTGTCCATTGCTCGAATAAACAAAGAGTAATGTTCCAACTTCAACTTTGCATTCCCAAAAAAAAATCAACAATATTCGATTTTTTGTTGTTGTTTGATGTTCGGTCGAGTAAAACCAACTTTCACATATCACTTGGGATAGAATAGATATTTTGCAATTGGAATTTTCAGGGGGGCGCACAGAGCACTAATGGTGTCTTCCATTATGCACGATGTCCCCTCGAAAATGGAGTTGACGTGCCGGAGCATTTTTTAATACTCCGGTTATCTATATCTACACAGCTACTCTGTATAATTAAATTTGACAGCTGCTGAATTAATGAAAAAAAACTTATAGGAGAGTTTAAGTCGATGAGTCTAAATTACTGCTGATGTTTTTTAATGAATTGAATAGGCCCTATACGACAAGTGATATATTCTTTCGACATACATAACTCGTCAGTTTTTCCCTTTCTAAAATAAAACAATATAGCTAATCTGTCTCGAATGTATAAGTCAGGTCAGAAATTCATCCATAAATGTCAGTATTAGTTTGTGAAGGTTGTGGAATCCAATCTTTTCCTATTGCACGTTTTTTATATGTTGATGGGCTTTGACTGTTACCGTTGATACCATTTTTAGTAGGGCAAAATTTTAAAAATTTTGCTCTAAAAGCACGAATGATATTCAATGAGAATATTTTCCGAATCATATTCGAAGGTGGAAAAAATTACCAGAATTCATGTTTTATTTGAATTTTCAACCGAAGAAATTACAACAATTCTTCTCGTTACAGAATTGAAGGAATTGTATCCGTTTCTGAATGCTTCGTGTCTCAGATTCCTTAAATTACAATGATCATTCACTGCTCTTGAACTCGCCCACAAACCAGAAATATATATACATTTTTCAATATCAAATCAAATATGTTTGTATCTGAAACCGATTAAGGAAAAAACTCCATGAAATAGATTCACGCCCGAGCCTCCTGGGTGAGAGACTGACACGCTAACCACTAGTCCACGAGTATCGTTCTAGATGTTATGAAGATCACTTGAAAACCCCAGGCTTTTTAGCATGCCGAAAAAGGTATATTATTATTATTAAAATATCAAATCACTGTAATAGTGAGTTGAGAATCCCTTTTTTATTATTTTTTTTTCTAAATAGGAATTGAATGCGTTGACATTCAATTTTGACAGGATTTCAGTGTCGTTTTATCGCAAAACAATATCAAATCTATATTGAGGCCGGTTCTGTTTCTCTTGTACATAAACAATATTGATAGGGAAATATCATACTCATTATTTACTGCATATGCGGACGATATTAGTATATTGATCTCGGATAAGCAAACTGATATTTTAACACACAAATGTACAGATATCCTGAACTTAACCTCTGAATACTTCAACAGACAGAATTTTTTTTTTTGCTAAAAAAACTCAAGTTATTCGTTTTCATAACTATCAGAATAAAGCCGGAGCACTCCAACTGAAGATTAATAATACTACCTTACAGAGCTCTCACAATGCAGTTAAATTCTTGGGTATGCAAATGGATGAATATCTGAACTGGATTCCACACTGTGAACAGCTGATTTCTAAATTGTGCTCCCTCCTATATCTCTTTAGGAATCTGAGAGTCGTTTTGAATAAAAAACAACTCATCATTGTATATTATGCTCAGGTTGAGTCTAGGCTGCGTTATGGTGTTTGCTTGTGGGGCAACTCAACAATGAGTAGAAACGTCTTCATTGAACATATTTTACGTTGTATATTTAACACCCCTAAACGACGCTCCTGTAGATATCTTTTTATAAATCAGAATATTCTAACTCTGACAAGTCTATTCATATATGAACTTGCAGTTTATGTATTCACCAATAAAACCGACTTCATTCTGAACAGTGATATTCATGATAAGAACACTCGTCAGAAACGAATGATACATGTCAAAAGTGCCAAATACAAGATTACTCAAAATGCTCCTAAATGCACTGGACCTAAAATTTACAATCACCTTCCAGTAATGATCAAGAGAGCTGAAAATGCAGGGATTTTCAAAAAAAACGTCGTTTTCGTTGATCAATTGTTTTTATACACTCGATGAGTTTTTATCTAGTCCTATGTGATCCACTCTACTGTGTTTATGCAATATTGTTTAGACCCGTGAATCTGTTTGCTTGTTTTTTAGTACTAGTTATAAGTTAGATATAAGTTCTGACTATTCCTATACAAAACGAAATTTTTTGTCATTTTGAGGGAAATAAAGGATTTGATTTGAAACATAATGAGGGAAATGGTCGCTCATTTTTTTTTCAATTTTTTAGAAAGCGTTTTGCCTGGAAATTTTATTGGGTGCAAAATTCAATCTATGATCATTGAAAAAAAATTGTAAGCAGGAAACGACGGCACGTGGTATTCCAAGCGGTCACCCATCCAAGTACGAACTGCGACGGACGTTGCTTGGCTTCGCGTAACAACTGTCTGGTTGAATAACCAAATTCCAAATATATTTATTCATATAATTACAGTTCATGTCCAACTAACTTAACTAAGCTATTTACATATTTACAATATATACAGGCTACGAGATTTCCGAGAAAATTCCCAGCCCAGAGAGAGTCAAACCGTCCCTCCGGAGCGCCGTTTCGAGCCCCCCACACGAACGCCTCGGCTCAAAGGCGCACTGCAACCCCCGAATGTACGAGGGACTAGACCCCACCACAGCGATCTTTGGCTGTTCTCTTTCGTCGATTGTGGTCATGTTATTTTTGTGTGATTATTTCCGCCTCCTAGCAGTAAGGTCTATGTAGAAATTTGTTGGAGTGCCTTGATATTTTATGACTGAGATAATTTTTTTGGAAGTTAGTTATGGGTATTTTTCCAGGAAAAGTATTAACCCAGATCAACCTACCGTTCCGTTAAAAGAACAGTGTCATTACAGTGTCGCACACACTAACTCCGTTATTTTACGGTAGATGTCGTTACCAACATAGTATCTGTAACATCGTCGTTTCCGAGTAGTGGCGGAAATGTTCAGATATGTTTGTTTCTACTTGGTTGTTTACATTTGTGCATCATGTGTTCTTGGAGGTGAGTAAATCAAAAACTTCAACTATATTTGGTAATTAAAAGTTTTTTGGTTATTTACAAACATCAATAAATACATGTTGAATGATATAAATCACAAACAACCATTTATCTCTCTGGGAGCACATGTTGAAAATGATGTTCCGATAAAGGAACGCTAGGATAATATACTCTGTTCACGGCAAATGTAACGAAATAGTTGCATTACTGTTTTTATTGTTGCAGATCATATTCTGAAGCACGACTACCATTGAGTCTTCATGAACTCTTGGAATAGATAGATAATCTCGATGATGACTCTTTACCACCAGATAGCATAACAATATTACCACCCGAAAATGCCAATAACGAGAATACCGATGAATATTCAGGGGATGAAGATCTTGTTCTGCCAAGTTATCTTCCGGGAAGCCAATTGAGGGCTGAAGCCTTTTCCACTAACGATGGAGACACCCAAAGGAATGATGTAAACGACTTTGATAGCGAGGATGATCTACCTCTATCAACATTTGTAGCCAACAGGAGGAAAAAGGAGAAAAAAGAAAAAATAGGTCGTGGTCAAATGGTTTGAAGACAATTAACAATCCAGCTATCCTGAGTGGTTAGATTAATATGGTCCTAAAAATTATAACAAATCCCCCTTAGATTTATTTATGTGCTTTTTTCATTAAAATATAATTGAAATGTTAGTGAACTATACAAATATCTATGCCTCTCAAAAGAATCAAAGTTCTACAGTATCTGGAGATGAATTTTATTGCTTTATTGGAGTTCTAATTCTAAGTGGATATGTCATCGTAAGTCGTCGTAAAATGTACTGGCAGAACTCTCCAGATGCAATAATACCCCCGTCTGTGAAGCAATTTCCCGAGACAGATTCCAATACTTATTGTCAAATCTACATTGCAATGACAATAATCTTCTAAATGAGGAAGATAATTCCTCTAAAATGAGACCGTTGTTCGATTCATTGAACATCCGATTTCGATTGCTTGCACCCGAAGAAGAAAACCACTGCGTCATGGTTGCAAACATTCATAAAGGGCAAGCCAATACGGTGGGGCTACAAATTTTGGATGGGAACAACTAGGTTAGGATACATTGTATGGTTTGATCCGTATCAAGGTTCGTCTACTTCTCTCCCAGAAAAATACAAAGACATGGGGCTTGGTGCAAGTGTGGTATTACAATATGTCGATACCCTCACAAGTGCGATTTATCGCCCCTATCATATCTTTTGTGATAATTCCTTCACCTCATTTTTGTTACTGAGAGAACTGAAAAAAGGGGGCATCAGATGCACGGGAAAAATGAGAGAAAATAAAATCCCTTCGGATCCAATGGACACATCAAAAGTGATGAAAAAAAATCAAAGGGTTCATGTACTCATAAAACTGGAAATAAGAGAGTACTAGTTTGCAAATGGCATGATAACAATGTAGTTTCAATAGCAACCAATTCCCTGTCAGTTCATTCCATAAATAAGGTAAAACAATACTCCAGGTCTGACAAGAAGCATATTTATATAGATCAGTCCGATCTATTCCAAAATACAATGAAAACATGGGTGGAGTAGATAGAGCTGATCAAAATATCGGGCCAACCAGAATCTCTATCAGAGGAAAAAAAATTGTATTTCCCACTATTTTGTCAGAGCATCGACGTGGCTATCCAAAATGCGTGGCAGCTTCACCGAAAAAACAATGGTAAACTAGATCAGTTGGCGTTCAGGAGGAGTATAGCGACCAATATTTTGGAGACCTACAAGAAAACTTCTCGAAGGGGGCCTCCAAAAAATGGTTTCAGGTTTATCTGGGTTAATAAAAACCTGGTACAGGGGTTGAAGTTGCATAACCACTATTCTTCAACAATGCTTGATTTCCTGAGAACATGAGAATTTATGATTCACCGCCTTACTTGGCTCATTTAACAGTCTGAAAAAGTTATATATTTTGATGTCAATATGAAATCACTGTATGTAGTGAGCTCGAAATCTCTTATTTAATCAATTTTGCATTTCCTGTTTCCTTATAGGAATTGAATTATATATAATATATGAATTGAATGCGTTGACATGCAATGACAGGACATATTGTGGTTTTAACGCATCAGAATCTCGAATCTACTGGTGGTTTTATCAGTATAAAACAGCGAGAAGATGTTTTATTACTATAAAACTGATCTGATTGGTTCTCTGTTTGAAATTTCGGTCACTTGATTGGCTCAAAAATAATCAGGGAATTATTCAATATAAAATTTACGGATTCGCTTTCGTGATATACTTTCTATTGCTAATTTCAGATAAAATAATGGATTTCATATAATATCACACGTTTACAGATCAGTTGATATGTCTCTCTCACATGTGTATCCAGGTTGAAGTGATTTCTGTATATCATCACATTCAATTCAAACACTCTATTTCAAAGTGTTGCTTGCATAACTCAATCATGAAAAAAGATACAAAATTATTTAAAAGCGAAAAAATGTTGATGTAATTTAGAGAAAGAAAAATCAAGGCGGAAAAGATGTGAGAACCATAATCCAAATTGCCACCAATATTTCCACATATTTCCATATTTTCACGTTTCCGCGAGATTTGTTACCACTGTTGTGCAATCGCAAACGTGTTTCTAACTGATTCTGCAGATATTATTACTCCCTTTATTTTTAGTTTCTCCATGCGTGCAAAATTCACATGAAGGTCACCTTTTGGAAAAAGTTCAGAGATAGAACAGAAGGAGATGTGTTACATGTTATGCAAAAAAATCAGCTCAGAATGGCAGAAAGTTTGCACAGGCTAGAACACCACATTCTCGTTTCAAATGCAACCGGTGCAATAAATTCTATTGTATTTCGTGTTTTTGTGAGGTTCATTCATGTAACATAAACATATAAATGTTATATAATTTTTTTATCCATGTTTTCAAGTCGTGAAACATGTTCTTTGGGAATGTTTATTTCTATGGCACAAAATGCGCAACTGTTAACGATACATTATAATATTAGTAAAATGTAAATAGAACACCCGAATATATCAATTCGTTGCTAGAGATTGGTCCTCAAATAATGCATATTGAATATATGTATAACAGGCGATTGTAAAAACACTGAACGAATATTGAGGCGCACCACTGTATAACGAGTCCTGAAAATTTAGAGAAAGCTTGTTGATATATCGGAGAGGAAACTAGTTAATCGAATATCTTTCGTTGATTTCTTCTGAAGAAGGTCCACCCTTCTTCAGAAAAACGGGTAGTGTACTACTTAATAACGGTCCTGTACATTTTTAAAATCTCACATATATTAATGTATCGTCGAGTCCAAGTGGTCCCCTGAAAAAGTTATCAAGAAGTGTCAAATATGGAAATCTGGTTGGCCGCTCAATTGAGCTCTTTCTATTATCCAACGACTCGGAAAAACTTCGTCCTAATTAGCGCAGATAGATGCTGGGAAAGTGCACCATCTTGTTGGAAGATAAAGTAATTGTTTGGAAGATTAGTTGTCTCTACTCCACTTTGCAGAAGCACTCTATATATAGGGTCCTCCAAAGAGATGGCATCATATAGGGAGCAGTTTCATCAATAATTTATTCTGAAATTCAACTTGAGCGTTGAGTTTTGCTTTTAATAAGATTAAAAATGGCCTACTCGGACATAGTCACGTGACTTTCGCTACCTGGCCAAAGTTTTTTTTTCTTCAAAATAATCGTTTAAAATAAGCTTATTTGTATAAATTTTTACGCAGAAAAATAATTTCTATTCCAATTTTACAAATATCTATCAAATTGGAACGTTTCTGGAATAAAGAAAAAGTTAGTTTCGGCAAAACTAGTACCAGTAGTTTAATTTTTCTATTAACTTCCAATGAATTAATATCGAAACAAATATGTTTTTCTTTGAAAAAAATAAGAATACTGTTTTGAATATACGTAATGTTTCATGTAAATTTGATGTTATTTATTTGAATGGATTTTTCAATAATAAAATGATGCCAAAATCATCAATCAAAATATCATCAAACTACTTTACATCTGAAACTTTTTCAGAATATATTGATATCAAATCCATGTTATTACCCCAGCGTTATAAACCCTTTAACATTCAACAATTATTTTCCTAACCACAAATATATCCATTTGTACAAAATTTTATACTTATGGGTGTGAAAGTTAATAAAAACATGTTTTCATGGAAACAAATACTAGCACACTATTCTCATTGTTAACAATATTTTCTGTTCTATAGCTAATTATTCCTTCAAAAAAATCTTTTGTAACTCATTATTTGCATATATAATAAAGATAGATAGATAGATAGATGATAAGCTTTATTGTCTAAATGAAAACATTTGTCGACAAAGTCAAAATGATCACAATGTGTTCTGATGATAATTAATATAAAATGTACATAGATATTTCAATACATCACGATGACATGTAGATAAAAACACTTATTCTAATAGGTATTACTAAAATTACAAAGAGCACATAAACAAAGTAAAAATGTGAGATATATCACAGAATATAGAACGACTAGAATGCGTATGCAAGATTGTAGAAGCATTTCCCCATGAGAAGTGTTTTAGTAACTTTCGGAAACCTTTCATATCGTTAATTTCTCTGATTTGATTCGGTAAATGATTATAAATCTGCTTGCTTCTGTAAATCAAAGACTGTTTCGTAAGAGTAGAATTGGGAAGTGGTAAAGCAAGTTTTTTTTTCTTGACGTGTATATCGGTTAGAGTTGGAGTTGGTGAATTTTTCCCTGTATTTGTGTATCAAGCAAGCTGTCTCTGAAATTAAAATTTCATATAACGTCAGTAATTTGTTGTTTAAAAAAATCGGCCTGCAAGATTCACGCATTTTTGCTTTGAAAATTAATTTTAAAGCTCGTTTTTTATCCAAATAGAAAGCAGGTTATTATTTTCTCAAGAAAAATCAAAGTCAATTCTGAAAAATGAGGTGGGAAGACGTTTCAATCTTCATTATTATTTATTATTATCAGTATATCAACAGTTCATAGGGAGTATCCCGTTATAAAACGTCTTACCATCTTATTAAACAAAATACAAAATTATCAATGGATAAAAAATAACTGATATTCGAGAGAAAGTCACGAATGTGCAGTGTTCTGTAGTCTTTTTAAAATACAATTGATGCAGTTCAACAGCATACAGAACAAGGTACTCCTTATCGCCATAAAGAAGAACAGTACATTCGGCTGGAGGAATCGCTAGCTTCCAAACAATTCCTGAATTACACAAATTCTACATTTTTTTCAATTTTGAAATTTTATTCACCAAAACATAGCCAGCGTTACATTTCATGATGAGCATGTCGACATCTTTGAGGAGCGCCAAAAAGAACCATATTTTAATAAAATATCTTGAGTAAACAACTGTACTGTATCTTGGATGGCATGCGAGACTATTTGAGAGTCCCAAATTGATCCCGACACAATATCCCCGTCCCTGCTTCACTCATTGAAGTACATATAAATATTTTTTACTTTTATGTATATTACAGCACTGTGATGACAAGAAGAAATAATTCATTTGCATTTGATTTTCCCATATTCTAATAGCTGTAATCCTCTCAACGTGTATTCAAGCCATATTGTCAGCCAACATTGTTTGGGCCCACAAGAATGGTTTCGGTACTCACCATTAAAGGTTATGTCCCCGATATCTCAATTGTAGAAGTTATCACCAAAGCTTGTGAAGGTTGGTAAGGCAACTTATTTTAGTAGTTTCAAAATACACCGGTACTTTTTTAAATCCTTGACAAATGTTCATTTCACAGTATATTTCAAATATTCATTAATAACAGTCACTTATCAGTTTCAATAGGTTATCGTCACAGGTTTCCATTAGTTTCCATTCAATGAGAATTTATTGGCGCACGATTAATTTTGATGATTCTTTGGTACACATTGTGAACCCATCTAGTGAATACCCGACACTATTTCCATTGTATTTTTCCTGGTATGGGGTTTCACAGGTTAGGATTGTCATTCCGTTAATATTTTATGTTGAGGTAGTAAGAATTAAGAAAATTTGGCATGACCTCTAAGTCAAATCGTTAGTCTCCTGATGGGAAGGAGTACGAAGACCGCTGGGAAACAGCCAAAGTGAAAAAATAAATGCTTCAAAAATAGTAATTTTCGTACGAATCCAGATGAATTAGATAATATGATTTTTTCATTCGAAATGAAGTCTAACAAAAAATAAATTTTGGAGGGACTTAATCAATTTGTCTCTTCAATCTGTTTAGGATATTCAACCAAGATTCGGCAGATTTTTCGAAATATTAGAGGAATGGCTGCTGTGTTTGGGAATTAATAACTCAGTAATAAAAAAGGTGAACAGTGTACAAGTGAATAATGATATTCGATTATGGTTCAGGGTACGGAACACTTGGGCAATGATAATTTTTTTCGTTATACTTATTTCAATGTAGTTTTCAGATCGAATGTACCCACTAAACACAGAAATTCGTTTCCAGGCCTGTCAGATCTATTATCTCACTCTTCAAGAACTCGACGAGACAGAACACATATCAAAGAATATCAAGCAGCAATATTGCGAGAAACTTTCGAAATAAATCAGTTTTTGACATTGGAAACACAAAATCAGTTAGAGAGCATGACTGGTCTGCCAGAGAGAGTGATAAAAATCTGGTTCAAGAATAGAAGACGGGAGAAGAAGTCCAGGGAGAATGCATTATATAACAAAATTGAATAAATATAGGAAATTTCCTGAGTACTTTCCTTCAGAGGGCGCTTTGAGATATTTTTGAAAGTGCCTATACACAAGTATCCAAAATAACTTATTTTCTGAGATACAGTACCTATATTGAAAACTATTGAGATTTTTTGTATTATAAAAACTTGGTATTTTCTTGGAGTGTAATGGAAATATGAAGGTAATACATCATGAAATTTGAAATGAAAATAAAAATAATATAGAATTCAAAATGGAAATAAATAAGACCATTATTTGAATAATATCTCCGTCCTCCTTCACTCATTGAAGTGCATAAAACTATTTGTATTTTTTTTGTATATCAAGCTTTGAAAGCATTGTGATGACATGAGGAAACAATAAATTTGCATTTGATTTTTCCAAGAGTGGTTTCCATATTCAATATGATAGGTTATGTCCCCTTTATCTTAATTGTACCGTACTTGTGAAGGTTGATAAGGCAACTTGGTTAAGTAGTTTTAAAGTGCTTCAGAACAGATCTTCATTAACATGAGCAATTTATTGGCGCACGATGAATTCTGATGAAATATATGTGGGACAATACTCTGTCGAAGAATCTCTTGATTAAGAAATAGCATTTAGGCATTTTCATTCTGACAAATTCTCAGAGATGAATTTTGTGTACACATTCTGGATTCATCTAGTGAATTTGCGACACTATGTCCATGGAAATTTTCTTGGCATAGAATTTTACAGTTTAGAATTGTCATTAAATTCAGTTAATATTTTATGTTCAGGTAGTAAGAAATAAGACAATTTGGCATGAGTCGTTAGTCTTTTGATGAGAAGGAATACGAAAACCGATGTGAAACTGCCAAAGTAGAAGTCCTGTTGATAAAAGAAATACTGAAAAAATTGTGATTTCTGTACGAAACCGGATGAATTATAGAATATGATTTTTTCATTGAGTATAAGTTCTTACAAAAAAAGTTCTATAGGGACTTATTCAAATTGCTCATTCAATCTGTTCAAGATATACAAGCAAGATTCGGCAGAGTGCATTCACATTTTTTTTTCGGAATATTAGAGAAATAGCGGCCGCGTTTGGCCACTAATCACTCAGTAGTAAAAAAGGTGATCGAGTTCATAGTAGGCAGAATAGTTATACAACTAACTCATTGATTATATTCGATTATGGTCCTGGGTACAGAACACTTGGGTCTTGATTAATTTTTACGTTACGCTATTTTTATTGTAGGTTTCAGATCGAATGTACCCGCTGCACACTGGAATTCGTTTCCAGACATGTCAGATCTATTGTCTCAAACTTCAAGAACTCGACGAGACAGAACACATATCAAAGAATATCAAGCAGCAATATTGCGGGAAACGTTCGAAATAAATCATTTTTTGACATTGGAAACACAAGATTATTTAGAGAGGATGACTGGTCTGCCCGAGAGAGTGATTAAAATCTGGTTCAAAAATAGAAGATGGGAGAAGAAGTCCAGGGAGAATGCATTATATAACAGAATTGAATAAATGTTGGGAATTTCCTGAGCAATTTCCTTCAGAGGGCAATACCTTCTGATATTTTGCGAAGAAAATTGCCTATACACTAGTATCCAAAACAGCTTATTCACTGGGATAAACTATATTGAAAACCAATGAGTTTTTCAGTATTATAAAAACTTGGTATTTTCTTTGATTCTTATGTAAATATAATAACTTACGAAGGTAATTGATTATGAAATATGAAATGAAAATAAAAATGAAAATAGTATAAAATTTGAAATGGAAATAAAGAAGATTATTATTTTAATGATATTCCCGTCTCTTCTTCACTCATTGAAATACATACAGGGTGTCCCTGGACTTCCTCTTTTCCTCTCGGAAATGTATAGATGGGGTCAAAATATCACCAGTACTTCATATAACTTTTGTTCCTAAAAGCCTTCGTTACCAAGGTACGGGCCCTCATAGTTACAAAATGAAAAATGTTTTTCTTTGATAACTTTCAAAGTGAATATTCAAAATCATCTTAATTTTGGTGATTGACTAAACAAATGAATTCCTTCGATGAGCTTTCATGCAGGAGTCAGTTATTTTGCTACAAAGTCAGGAACGGACTACCCCCGATGGTCCACACCCCAAAACATTGAAATGACAGATAATTTTTCAATAGTTTTCAACAAAATAAGGTTACGTAGACAATTTTCTGAATAAAAGTACTCGTGTGGAAAGTCGATCGGGGCAACGATTCTTGATAAAAATGCAGTTTTACTCGACATCACCCGATCGTCCACCATTATTTCAAATGAAAAATTTTCACAGTAGGAATACTAATGCTAACGTTAATTCAACAACCTCCATAACAGGGATAATACAAAATATGTTCCTGAAAGCCTTCGTTACAAAGTTACGGGCCCTCATAGTTACAATATGAAAAATGTTTTTCTTTGATAACTTTCAAAGTGAATATTCAAAATCATCTAAATTTTGGTGATTGACTAAACAAATGACTTCCTTTGATGAGCTTTCATGCAGGAGTCAGTTGTTTTGCTACAAAGTCAGGAACGGACTACCCCCGATGGTCCACACCCCAAAACTTTGAAATGACAGGTAATTTTTCAATAGTTTTCAACAAAATAAGGTTACGTAGACAATTTTCTGAATAAAAGTACTCGTGTGGAAAGTCGATCATATCAACGATTCTTAATAAAAATGCAGTTTTACTCGACGACATCAAACCCGATCGTCCACCATTATTTGAAATGAAAAATTTTCACAGTAGAAATACTAATGCTAACGTTAATTCAACAACCTTTATAACAGGGATAATACAAAATATTCTTGAATAAAGTCGTAAACAAAAAGTACAGTACCTAGTTGAAAGTTTCATTCACAATGTTGATATTTTTTCAAATGAAATATCAAGTTATGTAGATTCATGGTGTTTTTGAACTAACAAGCTACTCCACTATGAAATATCGAATTCATTCCATATTTTGTTTGTACGCGTGGAATAAGCACGTTTCGTGTTGTGTTATCTGAATCTCATGAAACTCAACATTTGGATGTTGCAAATTCGTATTCACAGCTTAAATGTTGAGGAGTTTCACTGATAAGTATAATTTCATGGGAGAAAATCTTCAACCCGAAGATAAATTCAGCTGAAAAAACGCACATCGGAAGACAAAACTAATAAAAAGCAAACGAATAAACAACAAAAACGGCTGCACATGAATAGGTGAAAAATATCCGGCGAATAAATTTATATTCCATTTCTTCCACAGATGTTGACAAAAACACCTTGTAGAAAGAAATAAAATTAGTGTGGATAAAAAATGACAACTGGAATGCGAATTGGTTTTGTTGAGTGGTGCGTTGTCATTGTTTTGTGAATATTCTAATAGGACAGTTTGAAGTGTTTTGATATGGCCGAACAGTTTACATTCAACGAATATGCAGATATGCATGCATTGTATGGACGAGCATTTGGTAATGCTGCAGAAGCCCGTCGTCTGTATGCCGAGCATTTTCCCAATCGAACGTTACCGGCAAGAGAAACGTTCAAGCGTGTCGATCGCAGCTTGAGGGAGACAGGTATGTCTGATGGATAATTAATTGAAGCCTGTTTTTTCATTTCTATATTATTGTAGGTTCAGTTTCGCCAAAACGAGGTGGTGAGGGCGCTCCTAGGGCTGTGCGTACCGTTGTATTGGAGGAAAATATTTTGGAAGCTGTCGCTGATGATCCTTCAATGAGCATCAGAAACCTATCAGAACAGTTCCATACATCCAAGTCAACTATTCATAGAATAATTAGGGAACAACTGCTCCACCCATATCACATCCAGAAGGTTCATGCCATGACACCTGAAGATTTTCCAGCACGACTGGAATATGCCAATTGGTTCCTGGATAAGCAAAGAGATGATATGACTTTTATTACTCGAGTTTTATTCACTGATGAAGCAGGATTCAGTAGAGATGGAGTAATCAACTCTCTTAATCTCCACATATGGGCCGAAAAAAATCCTCATGGGATATTGTAAACCAAACACCAACGGAAATTCAACGTGAATGTTTGGGCTGGTATCATAGGAAACCATCTTATAGGACCATTCGTTCTACATGACCGATTGAATGGAGAACGTTATTTGGAGTTCAATCAGAACGATTTGAATGGACTTTTGGAAACATGTTCCATTGCAAACTCGAAGAGATATGTGGTTTATGCATGATGGCGCTCCTCCTCATTTTAGTTTGATTGTGCGGGACCATCTGAACCAGATTTTCCCCAATTGATGGATTGGTAGAGGTGGGCCATATCCATGGCCACCGCGGTCTCCGGATTTAAATCCATTGGATTTCTTTCTGTGGGGGCATCTAAGAAGCCGCGTTTACGCTGCACCTATTCACACCAGAGATTCCTTGTTGAATAGAATTACATTACGAAACGACCCTGGCATGCTATTTCGAGTGCAGAGAGGGTGTTTGCGCCGACTAAGAAAATGTATTGAGAGAGACAGGGGTCATATCGAGCAGTTTTTGTAGCGGATTCTGCATTTCTGTTTGCTCCTGAGGCTTGCGATTGATTATTTACACCATGAGTTTTGTAAGGTAAAAGTGTTTGCATGATAAAAATTCTTCATGAACATTGTACCTATCATTTCTATTTTCATTACAAATTAATCTTTTCGAATAATGGTAGACATCTCAGGTTGGATGTCGTCGAACAAAAATGCATTTTTATCAAAAATCGTTGCTCCGATCGATTTTCCACACGAGCACTTCTATTCAGGAAATTGTCCCGGTAACCTTGTTTTGTTAAAACATATTGAAAATCCCAGTCATTTCAAAGTTTTGGGGTGTGCACCATCGGGGGTAGTCCGTTCCTGACTTTGTAGCAAAACAACTGACTCCTGCATGAAAGCTCATCGAAGGAATTCATTTGTTTAGTCAATCACCAAAATTTAGATGATTTTAAATATTCACTTTGAAAGTAATTATAAAAAAACATTTTTAATTTTGTAACTTTGAGGGCCCGTAACTTGGTTACGAAGGCTTTTAGGAACAAAAGTTATATGAAGTACTGGTAATATTTTGACCCCATCTATACATTCACGAGAGGAAAAGAGGAAGGCCAGGGACACCCTGTATAAATATTTGTAAATTTTTAGTATATCAAGCTATGACAGTACTGTGATGACATGAGGAAACAATAATTTTGCATTTGATTTTTCCAAGAGTGGTTTCCTTATTCACTTTAATACGTTATACCGTTATCTTAATTGCACAAGTTATGGAACTTAGTTAAGTAGTTTGAAAATATTTGGAACTTTCTTTAAATCCTTGACAAATATTTATTTCACAGTATATTTCATATATTCATTAATTAAATGACTTGTCAGTTTCAATAGTTCAGGTTCACAGGTTTTCATTAGTTTCAATACAATGAGAATTTATTGGCGCACGATGAATTATATATATATATATATAAAATATATAAATCGTTTATTAAGTCATATAACTAATATCAAGTACAATGTGTAACAAAAAAAAATGATAATATAAAAATATGAAATTCGTAAAAAATAAGTATATAGGTACTCACAAAGGAACATATGTAGCAAAATGAACAAACATGCATAATTATGATAACAATATGTGGGGAAATTATCTGTAGGAGAATCTCTTGATTATGAAATAGCATTCAAGCATTTTGATTTGAGAACGTTGAACTATGATATTCAGACAAATTCTCTTAGATGGTTTTTGGTACACTTTGTGGACTATCTAGTGAGTTTTACAGATTAGAATTGCCATTCAATTCCGTTAATATTTTATGTTAAGATAATAAGAAATGAGAAAATTTGGCATGACCTCTATGTCAAATCGTTGGTGTTCTCAGGAGGAGTACGAGAACCGATGTGAAACCGCTAAAGTCAAAGTCCTGTTAATAAAAGAAATATTTCAAAAATCCGATTTTTTTTCTACGAATCAGATGAATTATAGAATATGATTTTTTCATTGTAAAGGAGTTCTAACAAAAAAGTTTTGAAGGCACTCAATTGGTCTATTCAATCTGTTCAAGATTATTCAAGGAAGATTCGGCAGACGGCCTTCACATAATTTCTCGAAATATTATAGGAATGACAGCAGCGTTTGGTCACGAATCACATAGTAGTGAAAAAGGAGTTCATAGTAGACAGAATAGTTAGAGTTCAAACTGAACAGTGTACAAATGAAAAATAATATTCGATTATGGTTCAGGGTACGGAACAATCGGACTATAATAATTTTTTTCGTTATGCTAATTTTAATGTAGTTTCCAGATTGAGTGTACCCACTACACACAGAAATTTATTCAAAGATAAAGTTGTGTTCAAAGTTAAATTCATCTTTTTTTTTTAATTTCCGCCATAATTCTCATTCATATCATAATTGAACGCGCATAGGTAGGTAATAAAATGGAAAAATAAAATAGTGAGATCCAAAATAACGTTTATTGTCGCTTATAAATAATAGTATCAAGATATTTAATGTGTTTTTTTTACAATTTTTTTGTTAAACATTCTTTTCATTTGTTTCTCCAATCTTCTTGAGTAATTTCTGAGGAATTCTATCTCCTGCTAAACCATATCTATATTTGGTTTGATCGAGAGTGTTCCAATTTTCCTGGAAATTCTTGAACAATGGAACATCTGGTCCATTTTGTAGTAAAGACACAATTCAAAACTAGTTCGTAAATGTGATGTGTGTAAGAGCTCCGTTTGTAATATTTGCTCCAGATCGATCGCCGCTCCAATTCGATAACCCACATTTGAATTAGTAGTGTCGCAACAAACTGCTTTAATATTATCAGTTGATCCCCATTCTTAAACCGCTTTGAAAATGGCTTGTGCCTGTGTTGCACCTTTTCCATCTGGTAATGCTGTTACGCTTAGTATTTTTTCGATAGTATTACTTCTAACTGTGATCGGTACTCGGTCGACCTTTTTGCAAGAAAAATCATCAGGTATCAACTTTCCATCCCAATGTACTACCGCCGGACCAACTTCAATGTCACCAAATTCCCTTTTTATTCGTTCAGCAGCTTCTCTTCGAAATTTTGACCTGTATTCATTGAAAGATGTTTTGTTCAAAATTGAAGCACTAGTGTCAACTCCCAAGCTGTTATTATTGCAGATATTAATCGACCAGAATTTCAATAAGAAATATTGCAACTATCTAAGGTAGCAACAACGTCTTCGATCCAAATATTTATTGTTCCTCTCTCATTCTTAGGTTCATAATTTCGTCCTTGAACTTCAAATATTGATAGTTGCTTTGGTAAGAAGTAGTTGCAGTTGTCTCACCACTTAAAGGCGGCTCACCACTCTAGACCTGCTCACTTGTGCTTTTAGAGCTTGATGGTAAACTCACATCGAAAAAGTAAATGAGAAAAAATTATTACTTTGAATTTATCAACAAATATGATATTTTCTACTTCACACAAATACTTTTATTAACTACCTGAATTTGAACGATATTCATTGTCGGTTACTTCATCAATATTATCGTCATTTGTGGATTTATTATCTTCCAATCGAGTGGTATTGGCATCATCTTGGTCGAACATCGGTTTTTCTGAAATTGATAAAGCATCTTAGTATCTAATGTTTATGACACGTCTGAATTAGTATGCTCGTGCAACTCTCACTTACCTAATGGCTGACAAATATTGTCATTTTCTTTGCAAATACGTAAATGGTATTTTCTATCTGTTCTTTGGTCAGATAAACACTCTAACGCTTTCTTATCAACTTTATCTTGAACTTTTCCATGTGCGATGTCAAATAATTTTTTAAGACACTCAGAAAACTCGCTTACTTTTGCAATCTTCAATAATTGATTTAAAGTTTTTCCATTTTTTTTACACACCTTGGAGTATTTTGTACTTTAATTCCAGCTCTATTCCAGAATTTAGTAACTTCTTTCGTAACGAATTGATAACTTGCTGACAGTGTTTTTTTTTGCTTCTCTTTTATGATAAAATAACAATTTTAGCACTTGTTTGTTCGTTGGTAATTTAGTGCCACTGATTGTTTCGGTAGGCTCTCCCAAAACGGACATTGGATTTCTCAAGCACACAGATGTATTAATTTTTTGAAAAATTAGGAAAATTAGAATTTCTGCTCAAATGTTTCTACTATAATAAACAATTCACTGAGAGGTTAGAGTCACATGACTTGAAGTTTTGACAGGTCACTCATAGATGGCGTTTAATGATAAAATAAATTTGAAACGGTATTTAGTTCAGCTTTTTCTGTTCATTTGCATTAAATATAGAAATTTGATAAAAAACAACTTTACACTAAAAATCATATTGAATTACTCTAATATAAGGCTAATGCAGTTACTCTATAATTTTATTGCAAACAAAAAGCAATACTAGATAATAAAAATGGAAAACGGTGAATTTAACTATGAACACAAATTTATCTTTGAATTACTTTTAAAGGGTAGAATTTATCGAAAAAAGCAATCAGATCTTTATTGTAGAGCGTTGAATTTCCGACAAGAATATGCTTTGATTGTTTTTTTTAGCTGTCTTTATCTCAGTGAAAAAAAAATGCCAAAAGTGTAAAAATTCCATGTTATTTAACTGGGAAATGTATTATGATTTAGGCACGGGTTAACATGAATATTAAGGGCTTATTTGGGTCTGATATTTTTTTTAGGTCATAATTTGAAAATTTGGGGGGTTTGCAAAAAAAAACAACTTGGGAAATAACGGACACCCTAATTCACAAGTATCCAAAACAGCTAATTTTGTGAGAAACAGTGTATTGAAAACTAATGAGTTTTTCAGTATTATAAAAACTTAGTATTTTCTTTGAGTGATAATGGAAATATGTTAACTAATGGAGGGAATGGATTATTAAATCTATATAATGAAAGTGAATTTCGATTCTTTGTAAGCGCAAACGAGCAACGCAAGCTGGACCGCGGCCCAAGGATGGTTGATACGGAAATTGGGAAAGTTGCCCGGAAATTGAAAATTCAAGAAATCTGGCCAACAAAAGAAATATCGGCTGAGGTTTTGATAGAAGTCCGAGTAGTTCAGCTGGTAGAGCGTGTGCTTTGTAACTCCAAGGGCCCAAATTCAATAGCCGGTGTGTCCACACAAAAATCTTTTCCATTTTATTTTAACTCAGATCAAACAAAAACATTTTTTGTTTCTGAAAAGTTGTTTGATTCGGGAAGAATTCAAAGTGCGATTTTGGAAAACCAAAACACGATTCGAATCATGGACATGCGTAATTTCTTTGGTTGTGGAAGGGTTTTCGGGAATATTTATATATTATATATATATATATAATTTATATATATATATTTATATATATATATATATATATATATATATATATATATTTATATATATATATGAATCAATGAATAATGAAAATTCACAATTGAATATTTAAACATCAAAACTGAAAGTTGAATATAATAGAATTATATAAACCTTTAGATGAACTTTCCCAATTAAACGATTATGAAATCAATGAAGAGAGGACATAAAATATCAATGAAATGGAACTCAATTATATCTTCTTGGGGATTCTTCGGGACGTTGATGCTGTTACCATTGGGGTTGACGGAGTGTGGAAGACTTTTTTCTGATCCGTTGTCATAAACGGGTGTCAAGTGAATCGATGACCTTCTTGATACAATGGATCATTCTTTTTTGTGGTGCTATCATCATTCGGTTTTTCTGAAATATCCAAATGATCTTTTCGAAATATCCAAATGATCTTTTCAGACAACATTTGAAAATAATCCATATGAGTATTAAAATGTGTACCATGCAATAACGTGAAAGTAACCAAATGTTTTCTGTGAACGATTCGTTGATCATTTTATTCAAAGTTTTGCTATATTCCTGTAATATTTCCTGTGCAATATTCAGTTCGTCCAGATTCAATGATTGATTTGTACTGGTTTTAAATTGGGAAGATTTTCTCGTTTTGGAAAATGATCACAGTCATACGTTATTTCAGGAATAAATAGCCGACGTTTCAGTGTTTCATTAGTTCCTGAACTTATTTCAGTTGCTGAATTGTTGCCTGGATGTTGTATAGGAAGTTGATTTGATACAGTTAGTAGCCATTATCATCCACTAACTTTAGAACATTGTAATCTTCTTTACAATTGGTCATCATTTTGGAATCCATCAAAATCATAATTTTACAGGGTGATTCTCATGAAATTGTTTTCGCAAAATGGTTATAACATATCCGTATTTCGTTCTCAAAAATTTCGGAACATTCCTCTAGTTTGACTGCGATATATGCTTACTATCCTTGCAATCACTGCCTATTCAAATAAGGGTAGATAGTATGAAAAGAGATGAGTGGTATCTGAGTAAACATGATACCAAAATTTGAATTTCCTACCCATGGTACATGTGAAATGAAAACTACCCTTTCGTTCGTTTGAAAAGCTACGAGCTTAATTAATGGAATAATAACTGAGATATACTGCTGAGTTGGGTTGAAAGGCAAGTTTTCATGAGATAAGGTTGTCGATAATTGTAATAATAGTTCAATCAAATATTGGGATCGATTACTGAAGGATGCAAGATTTTCAGTCTCATGAAAGTAATACTGTTTATAATGTTATTTAATTGTTCTTGAATTATCGTATTTTCTTCCTTTTTTCCAATATTTTTTGTTGTAATTCGAAGTTATATTCTGTTTCTCGATTTAGAATCATTTCCTTTTGTATTATTTTTAAATCGTCATTGAACGTATTCTCATCAATCCTCAATTTACTAAACGTAGTGTCAAATTTGTTATCGCACTTGAGATTTTTGGGTTTTGAATTTCTTCAACATTTTTAAATTTTTATAATTTTCTTCGAATTTATTAATACATTCATTATAATATCTGATGCATCTGAATTTACCGTTATTTCCATACTGAACTTATACCATTTATTAATCCTCTCTTCAATTTTTTCATTGTACCCAAATATATTTCTGAGAATAATAGCATGAAGGTTCCAATGTATTTTGTTTTTACATGAAATGAAGTCATTTGCGTAGAACCAACTAACATTAAGTTTCCGATCTGTTTTGATTATGAAACATTTCAAAATCAAAAGAATAACAAAATCCAAAGTCCAGCAATGTTAATGTATAGTAGGTACGCATGATAATGGTACGTACTTCCAACCTCAAAAACATTTCAAACAAAAATATTTCCACTTACCTTCAGTAATTATTTCGATAGCTGATTCTCCACACACTATCCATCTATCCGATGCCCTGAAGTTTATTTTCAGACCCTTCATTTTCGGATTCATGGGAATATGGAATAAACAACAAGCTATACTTCCTCTTGTAAAATGAAACAAATGCAATGAGAATGAGATTTGACACCGCTTTTTCGGTAGATGCGCGGGAAACGATGAAGCTGAACATCTGCTGACGGAGGGGATTGGAATGACCATATGTCTTGGTACAGGGTTGCCCGATGTTAGCATTTGTTACGAATTATAAGTGGAAATAATGTGACAGATTTTTGAAAACATGTCTGGTAATAGATACGTGAGACCGAAGACTAGTGGCTATTGCCGAATGCAACCGGTGTGAGGAAAAATTTAGAGAATTTTTTTTTTATTATAGAATTCTCGTATGTTACAAATAGGTATAATCAAAAACAACATTTTTTTGTGATTGTATCAACTGAAGATGTACTGAACTATTTCTGGTTCATTTCAATAGTTTTCATTAAGATGAGTGACAGATGTCAAATACATACGTTGTCACTTGATTAAAATAAAAATTTCAAATATAATTGCTGGTCCCATTTAGTTATATGAGAATTGGCAACTGTGTTGAATGTTTTATATCAAGAGAGATCATCGACTATGCAGTGAACATGAAGTAGGAGATACGGAATTACGAAGTACGAATATAATGCCTAGGAGGGGGTATGTAACAACCCAATCCAATATATGGTACCCATATATATGTATATATTTCATCAACAACAATAACTATAGCTGAGTAAGCTGAGTGAAAACTTCGTCATTATTTTGCAAAAAGTATAGGTAGTGTTGTATATTTCTCCACGAAGTTCAATAAATTCACACCATTTACGCTGATTTCTTATTTAATCTGGTGTAATAGCGTTAGGTATAGATTTCAAATTTCCAAATTTCCAAATAATTGCTATGAAAAATGAACAATGTCTACAATTTTTCATTCTGTCTATTATTCTCATGAAATCATCTGGTAAGCTTATTGTTACCTATGATTCAAATATGTACATACTCTGGTATCTATATATTCATCCCGAATTCTTATAACAAAATTCATAAAACATAGTAGCCTTACACTCTGTTTCTATCCATTAATCATTGGGTGCTGCATTGAGTCAGAAGGTAATTTCAACACCAGCGGCATTCAAAATCAATCAGGTAGAATGCAAGATTTCATGAGTAAATATTAGCACCAAATTTCATGATTCATTCACGGTTTCGATTCAATCGTGATTTGATACGGTGTAACTGGGTGTTAATTTCATACATTGCGTGTAGTTTCTGATTGAAGATGAATAAAAGCACTGTTGGGTGTACTACTTTTCAACCACTTGGTGTTTCTTTTGAATCTATTTTTCAGAATCACTCTAAATCACCTCACTCGTGTTATTTTTCACTGATGAGGTCAGGATTGACACCACTGAACACCTTGTTATGAAATTTTTAATAAAACGGACAATACATTGCTATTCAGGTGTTGATTTAAATCGAAGTTGGCTCTGAAATCCACTCGATTGAAAGTACACCCTAAAATTTTTTCACTGTGTATGTACGTCATGCACATTTCTTCCCGTAAACCTGTTAAGACGCTATCCATCGTCCTACAAAAAATAATTGGTGCATTTTCCAAACCAAAACGCATTCTCATTCGAAGTGCTCAAAAACCGATTTTGGAATATCTCTTTTTTTACAAGTTACAAGCTTTTATTTAACTTGCAATGTTTGTGTGCAACTATGTATATGTCGGGTCAAATCTTGCAACTGAATTTTGACCAACTTCTAGTCGTCCGATAATTTAAATTTGCAGGTGTCATTATTCTGGTGACAATGCTTATGGAATTTTTTAAGAAAAAATATAAATGGGGCTCCAAGATGGCGGCGATATTTGTACTTATAGTCCGATTCGATTGTGATGGTTTTTGGGGTCGGAGATTATGAATTTTTTGTCAAAGTTCATAAATTCAAAATGGCGGCTCCAATATGGAGGACGAGTTTTGTGATTATGGTCCGATTTGATTCAAAATTGGAATGTGGGGGTTTTCAGAGTCGGAGATTAGGAATTTTCTGTCGAAATTAATGAATTCGAGATGGCGGCTCCAAGATGGGGGACGAGTTCTGTGATTATAATCCTATTCGATTCAAAATTGGTATGCGGGGTTTTCGGGTCGGAAATTTTAATTTTCAGTCGAAATTCATGAATTCAAGATTCTAAGATGGAGGACCAGTTTTCTGATTTGGCATTTTTATTCAAAATTGGTATGTGGGGGTTTTCAGGTTGGGAGTTTTGAATTTTTTGTCAAAACTAAAATTGAAGATGGCGACTCCAGGATGGTTTTGTGAGTGTGGTCAGATTCTATTCAAAATTGGTGGGTGGGAGTTTTTGGGTCGGAGATCATGATTTCTTTCAGCTCAAAACATTCAAGGAAGAGACCTTGTGATAACGATGCTTTACTAGAAATGATGAGATTGAGGCGAACTAACTAAAAACCAAAAAAAAACTAATGAAATAACTTTTTAAAGAACAGCTTTTATGTAAGCCGTGCACTAAAACGTATAAAATAAGTTTAAGTCATCGCTGACAATGATTTAATTATTTTTTGTTGAATGATTTGGTTTCAAAAAGCGTGTCGCGCGAATTTTAATAAAATTATTACTTGGAAAGTTGGTATTTACCAACCAGTCATTGCCCAATGGAATTAATTGGTACTTACTATAAACAGTTTTTGAAACCAAATCATTTAACAAAAAATAATTATATTATTTTATACGTTTTATTGCACGGCTAATGAAGCTTGTCTAGAAAATGTTTCTTATTAGTTATTTTTCTCGATTTGGTAAAACTGCACGCAAAATTAAAGTTGTTGAATATATGCATTGTCTTAACTGATCTGGGAGTTCATTTATATGAGGTGGATATTCGTCTCCAACTGTAATCTCATTGAGTTTTCTGAAGTTAATTACCATGCGAAACTTTTGTTTCCCGCTTTAATCAAGTTTTTTCGGTAGAAGCCATACTGGACTGTTCGATGGACTAGTTGAAGGTTACTTATATTTCGTTCAATTTGATTGCCTCAACAGGGTATCTATATTTTAACTGAAATGGACTTTTCCTGTGTATTAATTTGTAAAAGTTAGTTTGTCAATTTCTTTAGAAAAATATGTTGTATTTCAAGCAAAGTTTTTCGGTTTCATAATTTTCCTCGTCATTTGGGTAATCAAACTTAATTCTGAAAGTATTTCTCCTTCACGTTTAGTACTTTGAAATTATTTTTTGAAACTTTCATAAAATTTTGTTTCTGGTGTTTTTCCAAATTTCAATGGAAATACTTCGATAATATGTTCATTTCCAGAAAAATTCACGTTAGTCATTATGAGTTTTTTGTTTTTTCAATTCTCATGGAGAAATGGGAATTTCAATGTTATCATTTATTTTTATTTCAGTACAAATTCCTTCATTCATATTTTCATTTTGAATTACTATCTGGATTGTTATTTCTTGATTTTCGTGTCATGAACATAGAGTGAAAGTCCTTTGAAAAGTAATTTGAGTGTTTTGTTTGTGATATCGATTTCTGCTTTAGAAAATCAATACCTTCAAGATCATTAAATTTGAAATCGATTATATAATATCTGTGTTTCAGATGATTTGGACCCATTACGATATCTATACTCTATGATATTTTTTAATCACTTTGTGGATTATTTATTCCAGAAACTAAAGAAATTTCGTTATTGAATGGTTCAACGAATGGTTGAGAGTCGACTATTTTTCGAGCTACATCATATTTCATTAGAGAAATTGGTGTGCCAGTGTCTACCAAAATTAATAACCTTGTTTATCTTTTATATATAATTATTTTTTTGGAGAGTTCAATTTTGTTGATAACTGAACATCTTCCCTGGTTCTTCGTTCTGATTTTGAAATTCTTGGATTCTGGTTATTGCATTTTTTTTTTGGCATCATAACACCCGATTGACTCGATTACGTCATGCAGTTTAAATGATTGATTCTATAATTTTGATATTTTTTTCTAGGATATTATTTCTCGGTTAGAATCGTACCTAGATTTTGAAAGATTCGATTTTGTATGGTATTATTTCGATTTGAAATTTGTTGATTCGTATTTCTATTCCCGAATTTATTTGAGCGTATTTTGATTTTTGAAACAATTTGAATTTGTATGTCCTGTGATTTTACAAAAGCTTCAGTATTGAACATTTTGTGGTTTATTACTATATCCATAGTTTTCCTCTAGGATATGTTCCATTCGTTTTCAAGAGTTTTGAATTTGTTTGTTTTAAAATTATGAAATGTTGCAAATACGCAATATTCTCTTCTTCATTTGAAAATTGTTCTGCCTTATCTAAGTTTTGTGGTCGCTGTGAACGTATCACAGAACCAAAAGGCCCGTTAAACCCTGAATCCGTTTTGAGTGCAATTTTTTCATGTGAACGATTTAATGCTTGTTTTTCTTGTATATGAAGACTTCCATTCTTCGAACAAAAGATCTTGGGGTTTTATTTGATTTTTGGAAAGATGAAGTTGAATCTCTCAATACCCCCCTTACCCTCAAAATTATTGATTTTTTTTCCAAATTGACACGCTGCTTATCATGCATTTACGTATATTTTGTAACCGATGTCAACGAATGACAATGAACCAAATAAAAACTTCTCAACAAAAAATGAAACCGACGAAAAAATAAACTGAAAGCAAAAAATAAAATAAACTTTCTTAATGATTACTGATCTCCTTAACTACTGTGAGTATCTAATTTTTAGTCGACGCCAAACAAACAATCAACGAAGATCCTTAAATTTCTTCAAACAAATTATCAAAACGCCGCCGTGCATCCCGCTGCCATCATTTTACGCTTTACCTAACTCAATTGCTAGTTTGTTTGGGGCTAAGGAAGTTTATTTTATTTTTACCCACTTTACTTTAACTACTAACTGTTATATACTGTAACTAGCTGGTACCAGCGATTCATCCGCGTTCGATTTTGTATTTTTTGTGACGACTATTACAAATTCACTCACCTCTTTAGGGCCGGAATTTCTAAAAATATACGTATTTCTTTATTGGTAACAGAGAACTCAAATAGCAATTTGTATGACCCTTACTTAAAAACTAACGGAACGCCATACAAATTTTCACCCCCCATTTTCAGCCCTTTAGTAAAAAAAACATATCTTCTATTTGTAACAAAGACTCCGAATACAAATTTCTGTGACCCCAACTTGAAAACTAACGGAATTCCTTCACAAACTTCCAATCCCAATTTAACCCCCATTTCACCCCTTTAGGGATTGAATTTTCAAGAACACCGAAACACCTATTTTTCATTTGTAGCAAAGACCCTCAAATACCAATTTTCATGATCCTAACTTCAAAACTAACTATACAGACTTTCAACCCCCATTTTACCCATATTGGGTTGAATTTTCGAAAACCCTGAAAACATTTATCTTTATTTGTGAAGAAGAGCCAAATACTGATTTCCATGACTCGAATTTCAAAACCAACTGTACTTCCACTTGAGAAGGGGGTGACCCTCTTTTAAATTCTTTAATAAATTTGCGATGAATCTGGATCAGAAATGAAATAAACTTTTACGTACTCGAAATCCATATGTTGATTGTATGCATCTATCCCAACAAAAAAATATCACAAACTCATGACTTAGAAATGTTTCCTGGTCACATCCTGTATGATAAAAATAATGGAATACGCTTGGATAACATAATTTTTTTCGAATATAGGACTATCCAAGTCGTTATCAAACAGTTACAACACAAAAAAAGCACCACAATACTTTGTTCCTGGAAGGATAAACACTAGACGAGAAAAATACAATCTTGTCTCTCTATATTTTTTCTCCAATTCAAATCAGAATTAGATTTCAACGGAACAAAAATCAATAATAACCATTCATCAGATTGAGTCTTATTTCCTGAAAATATTGTTTCTACTGACAAAGGTGAGATAGTTTTGCTTCATTTACGAAAATGCCACCATCCGCCTACAGCTATTTCATGGATTCCCAATCATCAGGTGGTCTGTTTCGAAATTAATCCCAAACTCTCGCAGAACTAGAAGCTTGCTGCAAAGGAGATATGCAGAGTGACCAATTTGAAAGCGGGCCACTCTCTAAAACTGTTATTCATTATCCGATTCAGAAGTTTTCTTCTTCAGTAGATAGAGCATCAATAGTTTCAGTTGAAGGCCATAAATTCGAAATAAAAATAAAAATTCACGGCCTACTTCGAATTTTTTTCAAGGTCAAAATTCGAAAAAACATACTAACGATTTTTTTTAATAAAATTTGACGACGCCACTGGATTCGTGATGCTTTCAAATGGGTGTGACCAAAATTTCACGATCAAATTTTTTTTTTAACAGAAATATAGCATAAATAAAATATTTATATCAATATCGAAATAATTCAAACAGTTGTCATATAAATCACAATTTTGTAAATAATATGGTTCGAAATACTCCTTCAGAACATAACAACTCTATGTGGGATATGTTTTGTCTCTTAGAACACTGCAGTTTGTTGTCAAAGAATAGAAATGCACATCTTTACATCCAATAATATAATTACCAATATTAATAACATAAATGAACTACTACAAAAGAATGTATTGACATGACAGTGCCTACACATCAAATTTCGGACTGTTCAACCAAATCACCATTCAGTTCGATACATTAATCGTATCGTTTTCTAATGTTAACCTTAACATTCCATAATTGGTTTGGGGTGATATCTCTGCAAGCCTGTCTTATTATTTCACGCAGTTCATCTTTGCTCGTTGGGCGAGTTTTGTAAACTTTTTCTTTAACGAAGCGCCATAAAAAAATCCAGGGATCTGGGGGGAAACTCGATCAATGCACTATTTTTGCCGATTACGAAAATTATCTTTCAACCAATCTCTCACAATCCTGCTATTGTGGATGGAACAGCCATCAAATTGAAATAGAAGATGAGCCTTTTCTGCCAGTGGAAGTTCATCCATAGCGTTGGAAAATTCTTTTTTAAAAAAATTCAAAAGATTTTGTCCATTCAAATTTCTTTAAAAAAAAGGGGCCAGTTATTTTGGTATGTTATATTCCACACCAAACATAAATTTTTTGTGAGTTCTGACTTCTGCAATTTATTATCCAATGTGGATTTTCTTCCGTCCAGTACCTCGTATTTTGAGAATTAACTGTTCCATTGGTTGTGAATGTTGCCTCGTCTCTGAACAAATTTTTTTTCAGAAAATTCCTGTTATGTAGATATTCTCCTTGAGCCCACAAACTATAATACTCCATCCTCTTTTCATTATCGCCTTCTTCTAAGGTGTGAAGAAACTTTGGTTCAAAGGGCTCCATCTTATTATATTTCCTAAGATTCCTCCTTATTGTTTCACGCGGTAAGTTGATGTCCAAACTTGCAATTCTCACACTTGTTTTCGGATTATTATTAAAATTATTTTTTCGCTCTGTCTTTGTACAATTACTATTCTTCTGAATATGTTTACAAACAGCTCCATTCTGATTGAAAATTTGGTTTTTCGGCCAACTGTAGCTCTGCTAATATTTCGACGCTCCGGATGCATGTTATTGAAAATTCTACATACTTCCCTTTCGGATTTGTCGTTGTTACCACGAAGTTTTACTATTTCAATTTTCTCCTGCAAAGTCAAATTATCAGCCATACTTCTTTATTAGTGTAGATACTTGAGGAGTTATGAACTTCACTATTAACACTGACAAATTTGTGTCTTTTCGTCTATTGTTGTGATGACAACTAGCAACTAAGTTACAAAGCCGAAATTGATATTTGGAGTAACTGTCAACCACCAAAGAGGAACTGCGTGAAAGAATAAGACAGGCTTGCACAGATATTACCCCAAACCAATGATCGAATGTTGATCGAATATTATGGTTAGTTAGCATTAGAAAATGGCAGAATAAATGTAACGAATTAAATCGGGATTTGGTTGAAAAGTACGAAAATTAATGTGTAGGCACTCTCATTTCAATCCATCTTTTTGTTGTAGTTCATTTATGTTATCAATATTGGTTATTATTGACTATTGAATATTGATTACTATTTGATGTAAAGATGTACATTCTTTGGCAAGAAACTGCAGTATTCTGATGGACATAACTATCTCCTATACTATGGAGTTACGTTTGGAAAAAACATAATTTGACGCCATTTTGAATAACTGCTGTTCACAAACACACAAAAAGAGCATTTTAAACGATATTTTTAACAAGATTGTGATTCATATGACGATATTTGAAATATTTTGATAAAGTGAGAAGAATTTTACTTATGCCATATTTCTGTTGAAAATAATAATTTCATCGTGAAATTTTGGTCACACCCATTTGAGAGACCACAAATCCAGTGGCATCGTTAAATTTAATTTAAAAAAAAATCTCTTTTGGATTTTTACCTTGAAAAAAATTAGACCGTGAAATTTTTATATTTATTTCGAATTTATGGCATTCAACTAGAACTATTGATGCTTCATCTACTGAAAAAAAAAACTCCCGAATCGGATGATAAATAACAGTTTTAGAGAGGTGGTCCGCTTTCGAATGGGTCACTCTGTATGTGAAATACACAAATTTTAAATGAGATATCAATATTTTTTGAGGAAAACTCAACCTAGTGCCATGGGGTTCAAAGATAGAAAGTTTTCTACAATTTGATAGGTATCCAACAATTGTTGGTATTGACCAGTCCTTGACCCTAAAACCCAAGCTTCTAGCATGTTCCGAGTACCGCAAAATAGCAAATGGGAGAGAGTTTGATTTATTTCCGAAAAAGCCACCAAATTATATATGTTGATCTATAATTTGTGTATTTGTCATATTTGTCTTTTGCCGAAAGGTTTGATTTCTTCGAAAGTTCGGGTGTATTTTCGGAGAAGACCGCATAACCGTCCTGGTGAAACCATGAAACAGCTAGAGGTGGATGGTCGATTTTTCGGAATTAAATCAAAACTCTCTCCCTTCTGCTATTTTGTGGCGTTACTCGGAACTTTTTGTGTCATGGAGTGGTCTATACCAACAATTGTTGAATACCTTTCAAAGTGTACAAAACTTTTTATCTTTGAACTCCATGTCACTATGTTGAAATTATAGATGTCGCATTTATAATTTATATATTTCTCATATTGTTCCTACTGAATTTGTATCAATTTTCCACACATGGTTTTATTCCATAGGTTTCCGAATCAATTATGGACTTTACAAGACATCCCAATTATGATTTCTCCTGTACTTATCCGAGACGTTCTGAAATACTCTCTTGAGCATTGTAGATTTTTGGGCATTCTGATATATTATATATCTGAACTGAACGTGTTCAAAACGTCAAGTGTGTCTTCTGTTTCTCACAAACTCTGTTCACTAGTACATTAAACTAAATATCGTCGACAACCGGTTTCCCAGAAAACCATTGGAATTACATTATCAAACGAACTACTTGGATTTACACCCACAGAAACCTATTTAATTTTTGTATACTAATGCTGTATATGTTTTTTTTCACTATTTTGAGAAATGTATTTGAGAAAAAACAAATTTTTCATGTTTTAGGTCCATGCAATCCAGCACAATGTCCCAGATGTAGCAAAACTTTCAAAAATAAGTGGTCGTTGGATACCCATCTTCGTCAAGCTTGTATAGAAGCTAAATACAAATGTGAATTCTGCCAGAAAAAATTCAAAAGGAAGGATTACATCAAGAAGCATATTCAATCTTGTCGAGCGACAAAACTGATAACGTAGGAATCATCGATTATGAAAAAATACTTTTGATATGACTTGTAAAATAAAAAAATCATATTTACAGTGGAAAATCATTTCAACAATTCTCGTAGATTCTCTCTGTTATTCCCATAATATATCACTCAATGATCTCGTAGATATTCATCATTATTTTTGTTTTAAATCAAGCGCGAGCTGTCAAACCAGAGTGGTCTAATGTAAGTCAGCATGTTGATTGATTCACCAACAAGATACAGGCATACGAAACAATGGAATTTTAAAATATAATTATGCAAACAATATAATAGAAGGTGCTTGAAAATATAGTGTGATCTATAGAAATGTTGATAATAATCGAGTGGATTCCACTTATGGAGCCTTGAAAGCACGAAAAAAAATTGCTGTATTTGGTACATAAGGGTATTTGTGTGGGGAAAGAATCCCTCAGACCATATCTGTTCTAAGCTGGTTGAAGCCCGTCTCTATATCATTTTGATAGTATTTGGAGAGCCGGTGTTGAATCCATCAAATATAATTTTGGGTGGATAATGGGCAATGCTTCTTCAATCTTTAAAGAGTTCTATACTATTTTGTGTCAAATAGAGGCGTATCTAAATTTCCGACCAATATACCCTATATCAACCGATCTCAATGATATGACTCCCCTTACCCCGGCACACTTTCTGAACGGGACTAGAAAATAGTAATTTACGTAAAATAGGTTTTTTTTGGTCGAATAGACAAAATTCTAGGACGAGCCGTAGGCGAGTCTTGGAAGTCTGTGAGTCCAAAAAAACTATTTTCGGGCGTGTTGCGTACAATATTCTTTCGGCAACCGTGTAGAATAACAAATCAACGAGACGACATATTTCTTATTATACATTTCAATCTTATTTGAATTAAACAGAACAGAACAGAAAATACTACATATTAACAGAAACATTCCAATTCTTATTTATATTAATACATTCATATATTTAATATATATTATATATATATATATATATATATATATATATATATATATATATATATATATATATATATATATATATATATATATATATATTCATATATATTTATATTAATTCCCCATGGCACATTTTCAAAGTCACTATCGCTGCTGCTTTCTATATTTTATTGCGAATTGCGATCAAAAAACATGCAAACTTTTGACAACTAATTTCATATGAACTGTCAGCCGTTATTTCGTTGCTATGGTAATGATCAACTGCATTTATCAAAACTATACCTACCAAGATTTTCATATTTACAATGACAACAACGACGTGATTCTTCCCGGCCTAGTCCGGGCAGTACGTATTTCCCGGACTAGGCTGGAAAATGCTACTTTCTCAAAGATAAAGCTTCCGGGAAGTGGGTACATCCCGGACGGTTGCCGAAAAAATATATTGTTTCACATTTTGGAAATGACCACTTCTCTTCATATTTACTGAATCGTGTTATTAATTTTAATTTTTTTGACCTACATTTCGACCCTTTGCTGTATTAACTTTATTTAATTGAAAATCATCCATAAATTTTGTCCGAGCATTGTGTGTATGTTGCAATGTTTCGTGTTTATGGAAGTAAATCAAAACTATTCTACAATAAAGTGGTATTCCATCCAATATTCTTGCTTCATCATATAAAAGATCTCTCGGATACTTCAAATCCTTCTTGAGCATAATTTTGATCATTCTGTTTTGGGTTATTGATGAAGAATCGATGAATTATTTAGATGGTTCTTCACGACGCCACAAGCTCTAATTCCGTGATTAGGATGGAGCCTACAAGTGAAAGATTTTGAGATTCTTGATGTTCATGAAAGTACGCAATATTTAATTATTTTTTATTGAATTATTTGGTTTCAAAAAACTTTTCGCGCCAAGTATTTATAAAAGTAGGTACCAATTGATTTTATTGGTAAGTTACAACTTTGTCGAAGTATTAATTTTATAACAATTCGCGCGACAATCTTTTTGAAACCAAATAATTCAACAAAAAATAACTAAATCATTGTCAGCGATGACTTAAAGTTATTTTATACGTTTTAGTACACGGCTTAAATAAAAGGTTTTTTATTAGTTAGGTTATTTATTGCTTCCAAGATAGTTCGCCTTGGATCTGATCATTTCTTAAAGCATCGTTATTTCAAGGTCTCTTCCGTGTAAGTTTTGAGCTGGAAGAAATAATGATCTCCGACTCCAAAAACTCCCACACACCAATTTTGAATAGAATCTGACCATAATTGCAAAACTCGTCCGCCATCCTGAAGTCGCCCTCTTGAATTTGTAGATTTTTGTCAAAAAATTCATCTACGAACCTGAAAACCCCATCCTACCAATTTTGAATAAAATATTGCCATAATCAGAAAACTCGTCCCCCATCTTGAATTCAGAAATTCTGACAAAAAATGCAAAATCTCCGATCGCGAAAACCGTCGCATACAAAACTCGTCCTCCATCTTGGGGCCGCCATTTTGAATTCAAGAATTTTGACAAAAATTTCATAATCTCCGACCCCAAAAACCCCCATAAACCCCCAAATACCAATTTTGATCAAATCGGACGAATCGGACCATAATCACAAAATCGTCTATCATCTTGAAGCCGCCATCTTGAATTCATGAATATTGATAAAAAAATGCATGATCTCCGACCCCGAAAACCCCCATATATCAATTTTGGATCAAATCGGACCATAATAAGAAACCACGTCCGCCATCTGGGCCATTTTGTTTTCCATAATTCATTGTCACCGGAATTATGAACACCTGCCAAATTTCAAATTCATCGGGCGACTAGCAGTCGGTCAAATTTCACTTGCAATATTTGACCTAAACTAACAAACAAACGAACTAACTAACGAATGAAACTAAATAAAAGCTTTGAGAAAGTGCATAAAAATGAAATGGCCATAGTCCACATCACATGAACCTTTTGCCAAACAAATAAAAAAGTGACTCTCTGTTCCATACTTTAAAAATAAATTATCACGGGACACGTTGCAGACAGGAAAAAACTGAAACTGGGATGAAAACATTAACAGTGCATTACCTTCAGACTGAACAAAAAATACAGGGTGATACAACTGAAATCGGCGAAAAATAACAAAATGAACCTATGTAATAATTGCGATAAAATTGAAAGTAAAGAATTAGCTTTAGAGCTCAGTGTTATAACTGCACACTTAAATTATGTAAAGATTGTGCTAACTTAACATCAACCGAAGTCAGAGCATTGTCCTTGAAGAGAAGAAGCCCCACCATTATCTACTGGTGCAACGAATGCATTGCAAAATACTTTCCCAGGCATCAAGATATGCTAAAATCTGAAGAAAGTTTGTAGAACTGAAAAATATGATATCATCAACAATAAATGATAACATCACTTCATTATTCAATGAATTGGGAAAAAGTTATATGGAAAGAATGGAAGAAATATCAAAACAATTATTAGAAATCAGCAACAATCAAACTTTTTGTCACTACAGCACATATGAAAGCTGCCTCACTCTGATGGTGACAGTGCAAAACAAATGACGCCTGACATGTTCCGAACAGAAATGGTGACATGAAAAAACTGTTCTCAGAAAATCAGAAAAGCTGGAAGAAAGGACCGAATCATTGTTGAAAAAAATGCACTCACTATGAAAAAATTAAGGTCTTAGAGGAACAAGTCCATTGGTGCATGTAGCACGCCAACAGAATAGAGAAAATTGAAAATGGAATTGATTATATCAGACAACAAAACATAAAGAAAACTCTCAACATGACAACAACAAGCAGAATATTCCTCAAAGAATTATCAATCAAACCGTAGCATTGAATAAAATAGGTACAAACTCAAAACTACAAATATCTATGAATATTCCTGCTAACCAAGAGCTACAACTACCACAATGTTCGGGATTCGTTCCAGCTATTGAAGATGATTATAGAAGAAATATAAACGAAATTATGAATTTGGAAGTAACAAAAACAGTGGGAAACGCAAAAGAAGATAAAGGGATTGCAGGCCGTCATACCAAAATCGTCACATGGGAAAGCTGATAATTGGGAGTGATGAAAGCGGCACCTCAAAATGCATGGTTCTTTGTCACAGGATTCTTTCCGAACAATGGAGATATGTTCATCTCATACGTAAAAAAATTGACGTAAGGGAAAATTATATTTGTGAAAAACTATCATTATCAAATGAGGAGACTGTCCAAAAACGATGTTAATTCAGCTATATGGCCAAAAGGCCTATTGGTCAAATATTTTTCAGACAAAACAAAAACCCGTACATATCACACGCCTATAACCATGTACTCAGTTTTATACCTTCAAACTCTTCAATATTTGCAACGTTCAGACTAATTGAAATGAGTGATTTGAAAAAAAAACAATAAAATCCCTACATTAAAATACTTCGGACAATGACAGTATTGAACTAAAAATAATCAAATTATCTTTTGACAAAATTGGAAATCGGATCTTAGATGTTATAAATACATACAGAATAATAACCATTGAAAAAAGCTAATTTAGTCAGCATTCCGTTCAAAAAACACCTTGCCAGTGTATGAAAAAATCCTGGGCCAATTGCTGGATTATCTTAATGTTGGTGATATTCTCATCGAATAACAGTCGCATTTCATACTCCTGTGAAACAGCTTCACAATTTTTAATATCGCCATGGAAAGTGGATCTGAATGATAAAACATCTATTGGAGTTTTTTTTCAGACTTTTGTCGTGCATTTGAAACAATCGAAATAGAGACCCTATTTAGAAAATCAATAAATATGGAATAAAAGGCAATGCATTGTTCACTGTTTATTCAAGAAATCGTAAGCAACTAGTGAAATATAACAATAAGTTCTCATCCGAATCAAAAACTGAACATATGGTACCACCTGGCTCAGTCTTGGGGCCAATGTTATTTTTCCTATTTATAAATGATATGTGAAGCATTGTCAAATCAGGCTGTGTGCGTATGATACAATGCTATACTACTCAGGAACACCAGAAGAAATAGAAGTGAATCTAAATAAATTGCAACATATATGGAAATGGATACAGGATAACAGACTGAAATCAAATATTAATGAAACAAAATTTATGAGGATTGGTGGTCAAAATAATTAAAGCAAACAAAAGGAAAGAAATGCAACATTATTATCAGCAATGACACAATTAAAGTAGTAGGTACAAATCTAGAATATTTAGGAGTTCATATTGACCAGCAATTGGAATTTGGGGCTCATTATAATTTCACAAAAAAAAAGCCAAAAGGTACATTTTCATTACCCCTTGAGCAAAAAAGTATCGGTTTTTACCGAATTGTCTGTCTATAAATCCATTATATCCCCTCACATCGATTTATGTGGTACACTGTTGCTCTTCATGAACAATGAACATATCGACGCATTCTAAAAAGTTCAAAATCCATTTTGATGTGCAACAAACGCACACCAATCAAGAAAATGCTTCACACCTTATCATTGATGAGTGTGAGAAAGAGAACGTATTAAATTTTGAATGAAAAATTAAAAATAATATGTTACCATCATACATATCGAATGATTCAATCTATCCAAGACATTCAATTTCACGAAACACGAAACTGAGCTGCAAATGACTTTCACATCACCAGAGATAATGCCCGTATTGATACATTGTTCAGTAAGAGGTTATCATAATTCAATAATAAACCTAGTGATATGAAAGAATGTAACTGTTTGAATAAGTTCAAATCAAAATGTCAAGTCCAAGTACTAGTTTGTTTTGTATAAGTTTAGATTAGGTGGATTAATTTTGTTTGTGAATTATGAGAGCTATTATGCTAATAAAGAGTATATTATTAGTATTTTGACAATTTCACTTATTCGTACCTTCGACCGATTTTCGTCTTCTGAATTACTTCCATTTTTCCCCATACTAAATCTAACGGAAATATTACGTTGTGTTAACCTCTGCTGAATGGTGTACTGAGATCTCTCCTGGCAGTTAGTGAATATAAGTGTTTGATATCGGCTCTCCAATAAATAACAAACATCGATTGTAATAACAAGTTTTTAAAGTGAACAAGTGATCACAGTGAAAATATATAGTACTAAATGTACTTTATGCATTTCAACGAATCAAAAGTAAGACCAGATTCACTATATATCTAAAAATCCATAATTAATAAAAAATAAGTACTAATTGTAGCAATACGATAAAGGTTCGAAGTCCGACGTGTCGACCGACCGAAGTAGACTAGGAGGAATCGGCGCATGAGTACCGAAAACTATTCCACCTCAATTTTTTTATGCGATCCTCTTCAAATTGCCCTACTGATGATATAAATGCATGTTGCCATGGGGCAACCCCGTGCCATATTGTTTAAACCGAAATTGTTTAAACAATTGCAAGGAATTATTATTCTTTTTTGAAATACAAATTAAGAAGGTCTCATGACTTTTCACGATAAAGTTAATATTTTCAGAGATATGAATTTTTTAAGGTTTGAAAAATCTCAAATTTCGGTACTTTTGACCCATGAAAAATATATATAAAAAAAATATATGAATATTTTTATTTGAATTCGTTATACAATAGTTAATAATATTATTAATATATATTAAAAAAAATTTCATTGTTTATACCTGTTTTTTTATTGTTAATTTCGCGCGCTCACAAGTATGCGTCGCTTACCTTTAAGTATCGCCGTCTCTCTCTGACTCATGCACTGCATCGGCCTCTCTGTGTCCTGAATTATTATTTATCGTTTATCTTAAAAACTATCAACTTTATCAAGATTGTAAGGGAGAGCAATGTTATTAATAATGAAATGGTCTACAATTTGTTTTAGACAAAAAAAAATCTGGAATCAATTTTTCAAAAGTTATTTAAGCATGAATCGGGACATGTAATTTAAATTACATTGAATAGCTTCTTCAAACGAAGGTTATAGATGTAGAAGTATGAAAAGATGAAACAAAATTAAAAATAAGTATTCATTTATTATCAATATCATTTTTATATATTATATTCTTACAGTCTTCTGAATCACAACCACATAGAAGTATGCAACTAATATTATTTTTTCACAGTAACAAGCTTTGGTTGCACAGAATTTCTTACACGGTTTTTCAAGATCAAAAAAATTGGTACCCTACAGTGAACAGCAACAACAATGTTTATTATCAATGATACCCAACACCAGATAAATAATATATGTCTGAATAACGTAAAAAAGCCCCGAAGAAGACGATAAATAAACTCGAAACGTCGACATTTTTTTTTAATTTTGACCACTTTTATTGTCCTTGTTCCCGCTTTATACAAATCTCCAATAATAATAATATTTATTTACATTTAAAAAAACCATTCATTTAAAAAATCAAACATTGTTCCAAATGAAACGTATTGACTGACACTTATTTCGAGGAAAATATATCGATGGAATTTCATTAGTTAGTTTAACAAATAATTATAATACTTAATACAATATACTCAAGATAAGACTAAATATGAATTTCAACTTTAATACAGTTACTAAAATACATATTATACAAATGAACGAAAAGAATAAATTAGAAATTGGGATATTTACATAATAATTATTTGATGTGTTGAATGTGGCCAAATTGTTTCATACATAAAAAAAACGTCGTATGTCTCAAATTTTCCTTTATAGATTTTTCAATAGTTTTTTGAATGTTATGTTGTTATTTATACATTTCAATTCATCAGGGATGGTATTGTACAATTTCGGTGCCAAGAAGCTGAATATTATCTGTGTTAGTGTTAGTGATATTTTTTCCGGGTAGTTTAGTTGTGGTTTGGTAAGGTAGGCGACGCATACTTGTGAGCGCGCGAAATTAACAATAAAAAACAGGTATAAACAATGAATTTTTTTTAAATATCTATTAAGCATATTATCAACTATTGTATAAAGAATTGAAAAAAATAATATTATAATATATATTTTTTTTTAAATATATTTTTCATGGGTCAAAAGTACCCAAATTTGAGATTTTTCGAACCTTTAAAAATTATATCTCTAAAAATATTACTTTTATCGTGAAATGTCATACAACCTTTTTGATTTGTATTTCAATAATAATATAAAAAAAATTGTTAGGTTGAAAAATAACAATTTCTTGCAATTGTTTAAACAATTTCCGTTTAAACAATATGGCACGGGGTTGCCCCATGGCAACATGCATTTATATCATCAGTAGGGCAATTTGAAGAGGATAGCATAAAAAAATTGAGGTGGAATAGTTTTCGGTACTCATGCGCCGATTCCTCCTAGTCTAAAGCGTCTTCTGCAGTGCTAGAACTGATAAAGATAAAAAGCGATAACTAACGATAACGATAAAAATAGATTGTGGTTTACTGTGAAGACAGGTCCGGCTTTGAAATATTTGCAAACCTGCGAATCCGCGATTGATGACTATGGGAATTCAGGCATTGCAGGGAGAAAGTAAAGGCCTACGAGAACAAGTTAAAGTGCAAAAGACGAGACTAGAAACATCAAACAAAAAGATATAACATAATACAGGAGCAAGTAGTCCATTAATACACTCAATGTTTTATATTTTTAATGTCAACGTTTTGACGAATATTTTTTGTCCCGTTCCGGCTGTAATATGGAAAAATATACATGTAAATACAGGTATGGAAATGATGTACATATACTACACTACTATATAAAAAGCGAGATAACAATAGAATAGTATGCACAAAGCACAAAATGAGGAAGGGCATATCATGCGAGTGCAAAATTGCCATTTTGTGCTACTACCACGTACTACTCACCTTCACTATTCTTACAAACATTGATACAAAGAAATAATAATTGAGAACTTGTGGAATGCTGGATACATATATTTTTTCCATATTGGCAATTTCCCATAGTTGTGGTCGATGGCATTTCACGATTTTCCATTCCTGAAGTAGATGCTGTATTTGAAACGTCCTGTGTTGAATTTCTTTTAGCAATGTCAAGTTCATGTTTTTTCGATTCTTCGATATATCTCTCAGCGACTGCCGTGGACTTCCAATCGTCGCACACAGTTGAGAATGACCAAAAAACTGGCCAAAATCATTTTTTCTGAAGATATCTCAATTGAACAATAACTTGTTGCACTATTGATAGGGCGGGTAAGACCATCTTTTGGTGAGCAAAATTTGACGTTGAGCACTTTATCTAGTTACCTGTGTGTTTCAAAACAAAGTCGTTTTCTTGGCAGATCGTCATATAGTGTCTTTCGAAAACTATTTGCTGTGTGTGTAAAATTTGCTGCAGGGTTAGAAGTGTTTCATTCATCATGGATTCCGTTCAAGAAGGTAGGAAACATGTTTATTTGCATAAAAACATTTCTTTCAATCTATCCAGTCAAAAATAACACGATTTCAAAGTCAGTATGACCAAAAATATATTCCATCTACTATCTTTGAATGAAAGTACCATATCAATCAAGATCAAACGGCATATTTGGTATCATATGAAAGCTCATTTCAATAGCTTTCAATTGGTATTGAATTCAGCTGCGCCTACCTGCGCTTTTCAGAAAAAAATCTGTTAGATCTATTTGACTCGTGATAAGTGTATACGCGCCAAGCGCTAACTTGGAAAAAATACCCATAATTTGGGAAGAAATTCTGTTTTTCTTCTCAATTTGAATGTGAGAACTTACTGTTGGGTTATCGATTGTCTTTAAGTTTGCCCCCCTCCCCCCCAAACGAGATTTACCCCGTGGGGGTGGAACAAAAATAAAAATGATTCTAAAAAAAATCAATTTTCCTGGGTTTTCTGAAAAAATCCAATAAGGTTCCTTCTTTCTTAGTATCTAAAGTCCATCTGAAATAGAGCTGAGATTCGCGACCTCAATTGATCTATTTATTAAAGTAGGTACATTGTATATTTTCATGTATAGTATATAGTATAGTATACTGGTAATAAAATATAGAACTCCGTTATATTGAGTCTATGTTACTGTACAGGGTGTGCCATCAGAAATTGTCCAATATCCTAAAATAATCTGCTTCCATTTCTGTCTCTTTCGAACATCTTGAATCTGAGTCCACATAAATATTCATTATTGCATCACATGACGTACCAAATGTTTCATTTTGTGGAAATATCGAATAATATAAATTATGCAGTGTCTGTCAAATAGTTCGTCAAGTCGAACACATTAAACTATTTTTATTTTATTTTTTCCAGTGGTGTATGGAGGAAAAAAGTCCTATTGCATTTTTTCAACACTCTTTTGCCGAGCCAGAAGATTACGAAAAATATTTTCAGGCATTATAAGTAATTAGCTTTAATTTTGTATTCTTGTTCTATAATTGACAATTGTAGACTTGAAATTAGGTAAAGAGCACTTTTCCTCATTCTCTACATCCCAAAGGAAATCCCCCATTGCGGTAGGAAAGATTTCAGAATGTTTCGTTGACAATCAATCGAATTGCAGAAAAAATATTCAGTCAGAATGTAAAAATATTAGAGCTCTCGTAGTAATAACAGTATTTTTTTTAGGAATTCCACATTTAAAAATCTCAATTAGTCGACGAGAATTTGTTACTTTTTATAAAAATGGCGCATCAGATGAGAATGAGTCAATATGTGAATACCTGGTTTCAAAAACTCGTGAGGCTACAAATTCTAAGGACGAACTACCAGACATTAAAACAAAGTTGTCAAAATGTATACATCAATATAAAAATAAGTGGCAAAGTGCCTCAAGAAAATATGAACGTTTTCAAAGTAAAAATAAAAATTGGCTTGACACTTCAATGTACTTTTCTGTTCAAAAACATTGTCAAAAGTCCGATAATTCTTCAGGAAGGAAACATAAGAATTTTTAGAATAAGTGATAGGTCGAAACGTCGAAAAATACAAGAACTAAGAAAGAATTTGGAAACTAAGGAGCTAACATACGCTGCAAAAATGAAACTCAGGGCAGACGGCAACGTTGCTGCTGCTAAAATTTTAGATGAGATCACAAATATTGGCCCAGAATGTGCAACTTCTTACATGAAAGTTGGTGAGGTCAGAAATAATAGGCTCACAGAAGACAAAGCTCTTTCTCTATTGACTAAGGCAAAACTCACCAAGTTTCAATATAATATAATCAGGAGTAACGCCTTCGAGGAGAGCAGTAATTTGAATCCCAATTATGAATGTGTCATAAAGGCGAAAAAAAGATGCTACCCTGATAATATCCTGATAACAGAAAGTTCGGCAGAGATACAACTCCAGAGTTTACTTGATCAGACGATTAAGAGGCTTGGGTAAGCGCTGAGTGATGTATTTTCTGGTTTGACAGAGAGTAGATTGGAGAATATTTGCCTCATGAATAAATGGGGTTGCGATGGTACATCTGGTCAAGCCGAATACAAACAATCATTTGAGAATTCTTGCACATCTGATGCTAGCATTTTCGTATCATCTTTGGTACTAGTTCGAATAATATCCGGAGAAATACGTGGCAAGCATGAATTCATTTGGCAAAATATTCGACCTTCATCTCCTCGATACTGCAGACCTATAAGATTACAGTTAATTCATGAAACTACAGAAATATTGCAGAAAGAAGCAGAATACATTGCAGAACAAATAAAAAATCTGACCCATACAGACATTTCAATGAATGATAGAAAAATACGGATAAACCACCATTTAGTAATGACGATGATAGACGGAGAAGGGGCATTAATGGTTCGAAAACAGCCTTTCAAGTTCAATCAGTCAAATGCCGAAATGATCAAATAATTACTCTTATTGTTATCCATCACCTATGTGATATGAAAAAACATTGGTATTATTTTTGTTTCCTCTCCAATAATATTCTTATCTCATTGTTCGTTAATCTTTGTTGAGAGCATGTTCTATTTTCTCGAGAATTCAATGTTTTCGTTTGTATCTATATTTATTAATTTTCACAATTTTAGAACATTTTCAACATGGAAAGAAATAGTTTTGGTAGGTTACTCTGAAATGTTTATGTTTTCTGAAATTCAGGATAATACATCGTGGGGAGGATAAAGTAATCCATCTATTTGGAAATATATTGTTACAGTGCCCTGGAGATAAATTTAATCAAATTCGAAAAGTTGCTGAGAAAATAATTGTTTTCCTTCTACTTCATCGGTCTTAATCTCAACTATTCCACCTATAATGTGTGGGTCTACCTGATATTTCCTGCCTGTTGTATTGGACTATAGTCCAGATTCCCATATATTTGGCAGATATAGTATATCTTTGTGAATCAGAAGCGCACCCCTACGTCAAACATCCTAAAATAAACAACACTCTATGCACACCGATCCCATGGCAGATTTCGGCCACCCAAAATCTTCGGAAATGACATCATCGGCTATATTGAAAAGTATACATAATTAATATATAATGCCTTTCATTACAATACACAAAAAACAATATTTAATTTCTATTCCACCGTAGGCAAAATCTGGGAAACCGATGATCAACAACTATTCGTTTGTCTGAAATGTGGAAGAAAATACAAACATCGAACAACAATGAGTCGTCATATTCACCATGAGTGTGGAAAATCTCCAGAATATGCTTGTAGTATCTGCAGTAAAATGTTCAGGAGAAAAGAAGGTTTGAAACTACACCATCTGGTAGTCCATGAAGAGATGAATCCAAATTGAACAAATCGCCATACCATACCTTCATATACCCATCATACAGGAGCCGTTCAGATAATTAATCAACATGAATGTGCATCATAGAAAAAGAATAAACTTTGGGAATTATGGAAAAAAAACATGTTGGTGTCGAGTGTAATAACTATCAATATTCATATTGAATGAAATATGATACGTGTGGGTAAATATGATAAGAGTAGGAGACAAGAATATTAAAAAAATATCAATGATTATTGTTTTGGATATGTTTTAACCAGAGGTAATTTTTGTTGGGGTTGAAGTCGAATGTGGATGTTTTATAGTAGACTAACAATGTTTTTTCTGGAAACCCTCACAGCACGAAACTCCAAATGCAAACAAGTTTTTTTCTCATAATTCTTCACAATTTCAGGAATTAAATTCATATCTCTCAATCTCTGTCATGGACAGAAGTCCAAAAGTATAATTTTGTTGATTTGTTGAAAATATGAACAGGATGTTCATAAAATCACATGTGAAATCATCTGCGACTGAAAGATAAACTTTAGTCACTATCTTCCATCGTTAAGATAACCTTTTCATGTTAAAAGGGAAATTAATTAATTAATAGAAAATTTTGTGCAATTTAATATTTTTGGAATATTGGTTGTAATATGATCAAATGATAAATAACGAGTCCAGAAAATAGTTAAATGATTGTTTTTTTTTGTTTATTCAAATAAATTTTCAAATATTTCAAGTATCTATTCCTGCGAATCTACCTTAAGATTAATGTAGTTGAAACAATCAAAACTCAAAACATCAAATGCTTGCTCATGCGGAATCAGTGAATATTGCAAGTAAATATTAAGAGGTTATATTTATATTATGATTACGGAAGAAAGTTCACCATTATGAATCGCTGCTATTAAAAAGAACCATAAAAAGTGTTTAGTGCGAAACGTATCACTGTGTTCAGTTTTTGTTGTTGAAATATCTTTTGTACATTCAGTTTGTGCACTCACGAAAATCCTGGAGTAGGTGTTCAATGGCTTCTGGGAGTGAAGTTAGCTGATGTTGGCCCCCTTGTTGCTGGTTATGTATTGGAAATGTGATCTGATTTGGATTGGAGGTAAGTGGCTCTTCGGTCGAATATTTGCCAGGCAGTTTCTTGATTTGGATTTGAGGTTGAAATTGTTGTTACATTTGTTGTCTGCTTATTTGCGTTAATTTTCGATGACGAAAAATTTTTGTTACGGCTTCTCTCCAAAATTATTTTTCGACTACTCATTCTTTTCTTCCCCTGGCAACCATCATTTTTTGTTTTCCCGATCTGAATTTCACTTTTTGCACACTTTCTTGAAAAACATTTTCTAATTCTGATATATGATACAGTTTTACAGTTTATATATCTACACCTAACATTATTTATACAACCGTTCAGAATTCATATTAACCCATTTTCTGTTCTAAAATCTGTTATTTTGATGATGTCCAATAAAAAAAATGTTTGACATGTCCCTGTCATGTTCCTTGTGACTCAAGATTAGCATACCGGATGTTCTTGCTTCTAATTATTTTCATAGGTTGTGCAAATTAAATGGAATTGTAGGAAACATTCTGGTGATAATAGAAGCGCTCCACTGCTAAACTCTTGGACCATCTGTAATTTCTATAAGATGGCCACAGTTTCAGAAATGCAAAGCACACAGAAAAATTATAAAAACAATCATAGCAGGTATTCATGTAATGTATAAATATTATATAAAATGTGCATTCTTTTTATATTCAACATATATTTCGTATCATAACAATATACAGTGCTTCTCACAAGTTCTCTCCCCCCCTTTTATTTTTGGAACGAATATACATAAACACGTGAAATTTGGAAACTGAATATTGAAGGTTGTAAACTTCCCTACTAGTGATGATAGATGACGAAATCGTCAAAGATGACGTCACAAGGCCATTGTGACCAATAATTTCAAATGGAACCCTACGGCAAGCGACACCCCTTTAAAAAGGTATCGAAAAAACCTATTCAATGATACTAATTTTGTTTGTGTTTATGGCAGTTTAAATGGCTCATTAGTAAACATTAAAATTTAAATTCCATTCAGTATGATATTAATTGCAGATTTAAGAATCAGTATCTACTTGATGAACTTGCTCGAAGTGACCTCCATTTACTTCCTGACAGTGAAATATCCTATTTTTAAACTCTTCTCGTACTGTTGCAAATATGTCTGCGGAAACAGCCTCACATTCTGCAACAGTACGTTGTTTTAAAACGTCAATATTGTCAGGTTCAGTGGCGAAAACCTTCGATTTAAGGTACCTCCACAGAAAAAAATCCAAAGGTGTGAGGTCCGGTGATCGAACTGGCCATTCCGTTGAACCTCGTCGTCCAATCCATCTACCACGATACTCCTCATCCAAATACCGTCTTACTGCACCGTAATAGTGTGGAGGAGCACCATCCTGTTGGAATGTTATTTCCAAATTGCCGAATTCATCTGAATTTTCTTCCAAAATTTCAAGGATTAACGGTTCTATTGCGTTTTGCAACAGCTCCAGATATACCTCACCAGTTAAATTAGTATTTAAAAAAAGAGGCCCAACGATGTGGTTTCGCAGGATACCTGTCCACACATCCACCTTCTGGGGAAATTGGGTATGTGTTTCACGAAACAGGTGAGGATTTGCGTCACTCCAATACCTCACATTCTGTGTATTTACATTTCCATTCAGATAGAAAGTACTTTCGTCACTAAAACAAATTGTTTTGATATAGTCTGGCTGTTGGTTAATTTTAGTTTCCATATTTTCATAGTTTGTTTTTCTTGAAGTCCAGCACAAGAAGTTTTCTGAAATTAGAAAAATATAGTATTAGTCAAAGTAAAGTTGATAAATATAAATAAAGAAATTGATATTCAAAATTTTCTAACCAGAAGAAAATTATTGAATATAAATTTAGGAATGTTGTTATGTTATGTTATTCCAGTTGTTAATTTTAAAAGACTAAAAACCCACAAAAAGAATAATTACTAGATGGTTAATGGTTTCAAGAGTTTGTTTGTGAATAACTTTTGAAATTCTATGTATATTGTGAGCCTAGGTAGAATATGGATAGATAAAAATGTCAAAATACTATAAAACAATCAATTTCATACACTGTCAAAATTATTATAACTCATTATTGCTCAAAAGACAATAAAAAGTCTAAATTTACAAAATTTTCAGGAATAAACAGTAATCAACACATTTATAAATTTGAAACATACAGTATATGAAACTGTAGCTAACAAAAAATAGCCAATGATAGAACACCAAATGTCTTTATAAAAATAGCCAATCAGGGAATAGATGGTCAGGTGTAATATTGGAAATTGTGGGAGAGTAGCAATCAGAAGCAATTATTATTGAAACTTGTAAATAATGATAAAGAGTGGGAAAATAATTGTATATATAAATTATGCAATATGAATATAAACAGTGGGAAGTGACAATTTAGTGCACCAATTCAAAAATTCAAATGAAAAAACAAGGAGAAAAAGATGTAGCTAGGCGATAGAAAACAAAGCTTCAAGGAGATCGAAAATAAATTTCCAAGCGGATGCCACGCAAAAATTTTCCTAAAAGAAAATTGGAAGAATCCCATCATTTGGTAAACAAAACCAATATTACCTTAATGATAACATATCCACGGATCCAAATGCTGATTTCCGCATCTATATAGTTCCTGATTCATGGTATTGCAGTCCTGACAGCGATTGGAGAGAGGAGACATCCTGATTCATGGTATAAGTAGAACACCAACAGTTCCAACCAGGTATAAAACTTTAATAGTGCTCTTCCGGTCCTGAACTATTTCACAAATAACATATTTCACATTCGAAGAACTTTATGTCACCCTATTTTGAACAATAACAGAAAACGTCACTCTCACGGAAAAAGTGAGGTTTTGTTTATCTATCCATGATCTGATTTATTATTATTATCCGTGAATATTTGTTTGATTCACCCTAGTATAAGTTATTTCTCGTAGGCCAGGTATTTTAAGTCTTCCTGAATAAAGGAGATAATTGCTTTTTGATATTTTGTTGTTTTGTTTTCTCACAATGATCAATAACATACCAAAGACCATTCAATAAACTGAAGTTAGCCAGCAGTGGCAGTGTCTCTATTGCCTTGAACCGGCCACCTTGAGATGAGGGCGTACCAACTCTTGCTTAGCCGTGGTGAGGAAAATTATAATTGTTGGTAGCGTGACGAGAGAACAGTGACGTTCGCTGGCAATTATTATTACAGCATACAATATAGGGGCAGAAATATCTATTTATATCATATCAATTTGGCTCACGAAGAATACCAAAAATAATTAGCAATTTAAATATACAAAAACAATATATATATAATATTTCCAATTCATCAAAACATAACAAATGGCACCCAAAACGTGAGGCAAAAATATTACAATATTATATTTAAAAAATTCATCATTATATAACAATATATATACTTTTCTACTTATCCTAACGGAATAATGATGTATGCTAACGATGTATTAATAATCAAGGTGCTTGGACATTCACAGAGGATGAAGTGGAGAATTAACCGATCGTTGTTCCAAAAATGTTCATCTTTGCATCGGAACAATTAAAAAATTGTTATTTTTGTAAATTATATGCGTATCAGGGGAGAAACTTCAAGTCTTCTAGAGAACATGTTCGATGATAGTATCAACTAGCGTCAAGATATTTTGGTAAAGTTTGTAAAATAATTCGAAATAAATTTTTGTTTTACGAAAACCAGAAGAATCCGCAGATATTGAAATACTACTAGCTGCTTTCTATGTTCTAATACAATCTCATCTCAATTGTGTGTTCATGCTCTGAGAAAACTCGACTAACGAGTACTCCAAGAAAGTGTTTGTCATCTAGAAAAAGGTAAGACCATTAGCCTACGTTGCATGTAGGGGTCATTGCCGTCCGCCGTTTGTCAAGAATAAAGTCATGCCAGTTTCCTCTTTACACATCTACTACATTCTTCCACACTTACCCTTACTTAAAAATAAAAAACTAGTGCAATTAGTGCAAATTTTCCAGGAATATTATACAAGATCAAGATAGACCCGATGCATCTCAATAAATTGGCAGAAAATCAGCAAATGTGAAGCTTACAATTTAGCGAATAATACACAGAATCTCAAATTCCAAAGATTTAATATTGAAATTGAAAATATTGTACAAGATAACTGTTTTTATTCCCCTGGTCGATTTTGGATGGTTAACATAATTTGATACTAGTATATACTCGAATATCATTCATATGATTTTCATCTATATTTCAGAATTTTTTTATTTATATTTTCGACGCTTCTCCTGATTTATGTCTGATTCCGCATGTATTTAATTTTGACTTGCCTTTTGTGATATTTATTTCTCCATTTCTCATTTCGTTACTAATATTTTGAGATACTAGACATGTAAATCATTGACATAACTTATTCAGATAATTTTTAACACATTTTCTTGGGATAATAACCTTCCACAATCTGAAAACAAAATCAAATGAAACAGGGCAGAAGGTCAAGAAATTACTCATATGAACACAAAATCAGAACACAGATGAATTATATCGTATAAACTGACAAGAACCTTCGATTAAATTCATATTGGAATCATAGGAGAATAACCAATTTTCCTTTCAAGATATCATGATAAAATAATAAAATCGAATCAACACAGCTGTTTTCCGAAAGAATACACTCACTTATAGATGTCTCCACTACAACTCAAACCAAAAAGTTCCAAAAAAGTATTGTGCAATGCCTCTACATTAAAGCCAAAATGATTTGTAATTCGAAAGAAATCGTTGAAGAAGAAATTGTTTTCATAAGTTCCATACTGAAGAACAATGCGTATCCAGATAAATTTATGGAAAACACTGTCAATGAAATTACAAACACCAGTACCCAAAATGATCGAGTTATAAATTCAGTACAGACCCAACCACCAGTACATCTCGAAAATAAAATAATACCTTATATCCCAGGATCATCTGAAAGGATTGAACGGATTGGCAACAAGTATGACATTAGAACAACCAAGGCATTAAGAATGATCCCTATAGAAACAACACAAAAAATATAGAAGAAAAATAAAAAAAATGTATATACAATATACCTCGTCCTTTCAAACATCAGTTCACCTATCAAGCTGGCAAATCATCGATTTACAATGCCTAGTTGAAAGTATTGAGAAGACATAATTGGTCAAAGAAATGGCGTAAGTACGAACTGAAACCCCCAACTCTGAATGGCACTCAGTTAACTTTTGTCTTGGAGTCAAATACCTGGGCATCACAATCGACCAGAAACCTGGACGTATCGCAGAGTTCTTGGCAAGACATGGGGTTTGAAGTCGATAATGTTGTACTGTTTATATCAACCGATTATCAACCGCATGGCCACCTATGCCCCATCAGTACGGTGGCCAAAAACCCAACAGCACTCGGCACAAATCAAGCTGCAGAAAGTGCAGCGGCTAGCCTTTCTGGGAGTCCCATGGGCGATATTGAAGTGCCCCACGGCAGCATTGGTAATGTTGAATCTTTTGCCACTGCACTTGTCTGTAATGGAAGAAGCGGCAAAAAATGCCTTCGTACTGCACCAGGCATCAAACTTGAAGGCTGGAAATCTGATTGGACATCGGAATATTCACCGTCTTGCCATCTCACCGTCTCACCGTCTCACCGTCTCACCGTCTCACCGTCTCACCGTCTCACCGTCTCACCGTCTCACCGTCTCACCGTCTCACCGTCTCACCGTCTCACGTCTCACGTCTCACCGTCTCACCGTCTCACCGACTCACCGTCTCACCGTCTCACCGTCTCACCGTCTCACCGTCTCACCGTCTCATCGTCTCACCGTCTCACCGTCTCACCGTCTCACCGTCTCACCGTCTCACCGTCTCACCGTCTCACCGTCTCACCGTCTCACCGTCTCACCGTCTCACCGTCTCACCGTCTCACCGTCTCACCGTCTCACCGTCTGGCCGTCTCGCCGTCTCATCGTCTCACCGTCCCACCGTCCCACCGTCTCACCGTCTCACTGTCTCACCGTCCCACTATCTCACCGTCCCACCGTCTCACCGTCTCACCGTCTCACCGTCTCACCGTCTCCCGTCTCACCGTCTCACCGTCTCACCGTCTCACCGTCTCACCGTCTCCACCGTCTCACCGTCACCGTGACCGTCTATGTATGCGTCTCAAAGTTGGCACTTGTTTTTCTGTTATATAAGAATTAATTATATGACGTCGAAGACGCTCTGTATCGAAATCGTCCAAGAACGTTTTTGAAGCGCTTTTCTTCCTCTTTTTGTTTGGTCTTACAAATGATGAAAACCGTCTTCAAATAACTTCATTTCACGAGCAATCTTTTGAACGCTACTCAACCCAATCCTGTTGCCAATACCACACGCTCCTGTACTTTTTTCAAATATTTCAATGGTTCATTGTTTACTTCATAAACGTTTGATGTTAAGTCCCTAAGCACTGAATAGTTCGTCGCGCGACGAATGCGCATGATGGGCGGGAACTTTTTCATACTTGCAGCTATATGTGCCAAATTGTAGGCAATAACTTATCGGGGCAAAGTAATTTATTGCCCTTTTACTGTGGAAAATTCTAAGCAGGAAGAAATAATGTAGTATCTCCCTGTAACTCAAAATAGAAAGAGATGTTGACAGTTAATAAAAAAAGTTGTCATGAAAAATAATGTATGAGTTTTTTTATTTGAATTATATAGTTTTTATTCAGTGAATATTTGTTAGTTTCCAATCAGTTCAAAAAATAACGAGTCATTGAAGTGTTTTACGAACCCCGGCTATTAGTTATCACAGTTTTTTACATTTGGTGCCGAAACCAGGGACCTTCAGTGAAGACTATATTGAACTTGATATGGAATCCGCGTATAGAGCGACTAGTCGACGACAAGTACCTGAATTGATGAACACTGCCACAAATTTGCTAAACGATCACGATACGGACACAGATGAATTTGTGGTAATGCTCGCGAGACTGAAATCTGCTAAAGAAACTTTATCGATGGCTAATCGGGAAGTGACGGTAAATGAACAAGACGCCGAGACTGAATATGAAACGAGACTCGAATATGACGACAAAGCAGTAACTACGATGGCTAAATTGGAACGCCGCATAGAAAAATCTAAAAGGATAGCGAGTATTCCCCAGAGGATAGCCCAGGATCACGGTAACAATGAAATTGTAAGGCAGAAATCTACGGTAAGGTTACCTAAGTCAGAGCTCAAACATTTCAAAGGAGATATACCGTCTTTTTGGGAACAATTTCGCACTGTTGTGCATGGAAATAAAGAACTTGATGCCATAACTAAATTCAACTATTTGCAATCAGTTCTAGTAGGAAAGGCTGCCGCAACAATAAGTGGACTAACACCCACTGCTGCTTGTTATAATGACTCCATTGAAATGTTAAAATCCGAATATGGAAATAATGATAGAATTATTGACAGTTACGTTTATAAATTGAACTCTTTGAATGCTGTCAAAAACAAAAACGAAATATGGGCACTCCGTAATTAATACAATACAGTTCCTCTATCTGCGAACTTTCAATGCTTTGAGTTTGCCGATAAAAGAATACGGGATGATGTTGAAATCATGTCTATTGAGAACGATACCATTTCAAATGAAAGTCGATTTTTCCAGAATCTACTATAACGAATGTCACAGTGCAGTAGTAAATAGTCGCCCTGAAATTAATATTGGTGAAAACGAGTCTACTCCTGAAAGAGCAATAGACAGCAACGGGAACGAAATATGAATTAATAAATTGATGTTTGTTTTGAAAACTGAAATTGAGTCCATTGAACGAGCGAAAGACATCAATTTACCTATATGTGCTTCCAATTCGAAGATAGTCGACACATCAAAATTTGAAAAGGGTGATAAAAATAAACACTGCACTTCAGCTGGACTTTTGACTGGTGTTTCAAACAAATGTTTATTTTGTAACTCAACTACTCATGATTTACAAAAGTGTGATGGTCCTCAATCTCTTCAGGAGCGGAAAATTATATTAAAAAAGAACGATCGATGTTTCAGATTCACTAAAGCTAACCACACATCTCGTCAATGCCGAAACAATTTCATAAAATGTAACAAATGTAAGGGACGGCATGCGACGAGCATGTGCGATCCTAATTTCATCAAATCGAATAATTCCAATAACACTAGTAGTCCTGCCCAGATTCAGTTAAATTCTTGTAATTCAAATTCGTCAACAAGTTTATTAACGAATGGAAGATTTCGAAATGTGTGGCTGCAAACTGCTTGTGCATTTATTTAAAATTCTGATTATTTCAGAATGAAAGATGATTTGATACGTTTTGTTATCGATGGGGGTGCCCAATTAACTTTCATCAAGGAAGATATATCAAGAAAATTCAACTTACCGATCATTGGTACACATAAAATAAGCATAAATTCTTTCGGGTCAAAAAAAGGAGCCCCTGCAAGATTATGTAACCGAGTATCAGTCAATTTGCGTACTCTTTACAATGATAATATAATATCGATTAGTGCCATTGAAATTCCTCAAATTTGTTTAGACACACTTTCAACTCCAACTACTGCAGATTTCTGCAATAGAAATGTTTCGAAATCTTTCAATTTAGCGGATGCCAGGATTGAAGGAATTAAACCAATCGAAAGCATAAGTATGCTCGTAGGTGCGGACAATTATTGGGCTCTAGTTACTGGCGAAACCGAAAATATTTCAGAGAGATTGACAGCTGTCAATACTAAATTTGGTTGGACCCTACATGGTCCAGCTTCTATCGATTCGTTTGATGTCAATCAAAATATTGTTACATTATTGCATGCGACTATGCTTGGAAACGAAGATGAATCCATCGAATCGATTGACATAAAAAAGTTTTGGGATTTGGAAACTTTGGGTATTAGGGATAATGAAGAAATAACAAACGAATTTACTCAGCATTTCAGTAAAAATAATATTGTCATGAGAAGAAATCGATACGAGGTTTCTTTACCTTGGAAAAATCCGAATATAAATTTAGATCATAACTTTCCTGGTGTCCTAGCTCGTGTGAAAAGTTTCACATCAAAATTGATCAGGAACTCTGCCTTATTTGAGTACGATTCTGCAGTGCGCGAGTACATCAAATCAGGTTGTGCGGAAATGATAGGCGACGTTTCGGTTAGTTCCAAGGACATTCTAAAAAATATAACCAATCTGTATTTTATGCCACATGACCAGTTTATCGCGGAGATAAAACGACCACGAAATTACGGGTGGTATTCGATGCATCCGCGCATGCACCTGGATTCGCCTCTTTGAACGAACTGCCTTATCCAGGTGAAAATTTAATAACGGACATTGTGACAATTTTGATGAACTTTCGCGTTGGTAACGTTGCAGTGATTTCGGACATTGAAAAGGCGTCTCTTCAAATTGTGCTAGCGGAGTGTAATCGGGACTCCCATAGTTTTTTATGGTATTCCAGTAAATTGGCAGACGTTAAAAATTTGCCAAATCTAACAAGGTTTCAAATGACGCGAGTTACCTATGGTGTTTCGAATAGCCCTTTGTTCCTTGCTGCAGTTATGAAGCATCATCTTCTGATTCAACCAGAAAAATACAAGGTAAACTGCGAAACTCTGGATAATTCGTTTTATGTGGATGACTCAGTTGTAGCACTTAAAACACCAAACGAAGCGGAACAGATATACAAGGAATCTACCCAAATGATGTTAGGAGCTGCAATGAAATTAAGAGAATGGTGTAGTAATGATGAAATTCTTCGAAATATGTTTGAAAAAGATAATGGTGCAGAAATATCTAATATTGGAAAAGTTTTGGGTATCCAATGGCATATTAATTCAGACGAATTGTCTATTGACCACAATGCGGTCCTCGATTCAGTTAAATCTCCAGGAACAAAACGAAATGTTCTGAAAATGGTATCGAAAATTTATGATCCCATGGGTTTCCTGGGTCCTTTCACTCTCCGAATGAAGATATTGCTCCACTCAATCTGGAAATTGAAACTTGGATGGGATGAGTTGTTGCCAGGTAATATACTGGAAATGGATTGCTTGGAGCAGAGAAATTTTTGTTTTACAAGATTTCGTGGTTCCAACATGATAATTTACAGTAACATATTTTTGGTGATGGTAGTCCTCGTGCTTATGGAGCTTCGGCATATATTCGATGTTCATCTGTTTCGCAGATCACAGTTAATTTGGTAATTGCCAAAAACAGAGTTGCTCCAATAAAGCAGACAAGTAATGACTCGCTAACTCTTCCTGAATCAGAATTGACAGCTAGTCTTTGTGTTTACCGGATGTCAAATTATATTGAAGGAAAGTTGTCCATAGTTACCAACCAAATATTCATTTGGTCAGGCTCAAAAATAGCTTTATACTGGATCAGGGGTGATCCATCCAGATTGAAACCCTATGTAGCCAATAGAATGAATCAAATCAGGGAACTTTCGAATATGATCACATTTTGGAAAAGAAGAGAGTCTCTGTTGGAACGGTTCTGGAAATTTGGATATCAGAAAACTTGCAACAGCTTTGGTCAGCCCATTTTACAATATTCAAAATATCCTCCAGATTTAGAGTTGGGCAAGTTGTATTATTATACGAGCAAGGCTTACCAAGACTTCTTTGGAAATTGGCTCGGATAAAAGAAGTTTTTCCAGGAAGAGATGGATATGTTAGAGCGTGCCTCATTCGTCCTGGAAATGGAACATTATTACGAAGACCTTTACAGTTATTGTACCCTTTGTAAATTGAAGATGACATCATTTTCGGCCCCGGGGAGAATGTTGAAAATTCTAAGCAGGAAGAAATAATTTAGTATCTCCCTGTAACTCAAAATAGAAATGGATGTTGACAGTTAATCAAAAAAGTTGTCATGAAAAATAATGTATGAGTTTTCTTATTTGAATTAATATAGTTTCGTATTCAGTGAATATTCGTTAGTTTCCAATCAGTTCAAAAAATAACGAGTCATTGAAGTGTTTTACGAACCCCGGCTATTAGTTATCACAGTTTTTTACATTTACACTTGTATAGATTTCCTGATCCATTCAATTTTGTTTTGAGAATGTGGAAAATTTTCATCCCAAAACAGTGTTAAGAATGAGATTCCTCCATAAAAAATTAGCTGCAAACAATACGTAGTCGGATTGATTTTATATATATTTCATTTTCGATATGCATACAGAATATAATTCAATTATATTTGACTCAAATAAACCACTTCACGAATCTTGGTAGCACTCGGAATTTATTATTTCTGATATTTATAATATTGTGTAGCAGTACACAGTTTTTTTGGTATTTTTGTGAACTAATCGATTATGATAACTTCATTCAAATTCTCTGTATTGCAGATAGATGATATGTTTTAGTATTTTATGCTACTCACATTGAATCAAGCCTCTCCATTATTTCTGATTGTGAAACCTCTCAAAGACAAACCTTCGCCAGATCTACGGAATTGATTGTCACCAACAATCTATTCATTCTGCTGTAACATTGCCAACAACAAGCTATACGAATATTCCAAGAAGTTGAATTTTCATGCCAACGGGGACGTTTCTTTCTTGGAGATCAATAGCTCCAAGGGAAATAAGCTCAATAATTATAGAATTGCAAATAACGTTTTAAATTACAATATTCTATCGAAAAAACAAGAAAATAACCTGAAATTTGTCCCTATCAGTAAACATGTTTTAGAACATGTTCAAAACAAGGGGATCACAGTTCTATAACATATCAAAAAAGTGATATCTTAAGTGAACAATATTCTGGGAGTTATAATTATAGTGAATACTCTACCTCACATACAAAATAATTTACTCTAGTTTTACTGAATATTCAGTCTCTTAGACATAAGTGTGATGAATTTTATGTATTTCTAAATAGTCTCAATTTTCCCAGTATGATATTATTAACTGAACATTGGTGTAACGTTAACGAACCTATATATATATATATATACCTGACTACTCAGTGATATGTAGAAACTCCAGAACAGGCTCCAACCATGGAGATACAGTTATTCTGGTTGATAACAGTGTAATTAATTATTATTCTTTCATTCAAATTGAAAAGTTCAAAGACCTTTTGGAGGATAAAACCTTTGAATTTACAATCTGTTCCAGCAAAAAATATAACTTATATGTTGTATGTCTTTATAGATCTCCCTCCTCAGATGTTTATATATTTTTAAGTAACCTAGAGCTTCTCCTGGCTGACTTGCCCAGTAATTGTAGGGTCATATTAACAGGGGATTTTAATATGTCTAGGGATTCACTAAAACATTAACTTTCATCATTTGACTTGAGTATGCACGTAAGCGCAGATAGTCGTATTTCTCAATTCTCCGCATCTCGCATTGACTATGTATGTAGCAATCTAGAAGAGCAGATAGATTCGTGCAAGTTATTCCATCCGGGTTGTCGGATCATGAAGCAGTAATATGTTCTGTTTTTCTAGAGTCGCCAAAGAAACAAACCATATGCAAACATGGTAGACTGTACAGTAGCTCAAACTATGATAGGTTCTATCAGAATTGTATCGGAATTGACTGGGAGAGTACTCTGACCAAAGATGATCCTTCCTTATCATTTCACAGCATGTTATTGGAGGTGTTTGATAAGTCTTCTCCTAAACAGAAAATCAAAATGAAGCGTAAAAAGCCATGGGTGACGAAAGGACTGATAAAGTCCTCAAAAAACTCACGCTCACTGCATTATATTAGGAAATTTACGAATGACCAATTCATTTGTATGTACTCCACGAGGTACCGTGAAATCTATAAATCCACTATCAGGTTAGCGAAGAAAATGTATTACAGAAACAGAATTGTAGAATCAAATAACAAAATTAAAGAGACCTGGTCCATAATTAATGACATCAGAGGAAAATCAAAGAAAACAAAGGTCGATATCCCACTAAATCCCAACAAAATCAACGAATTCTATTGCACCATCGCCCAAAAGCTTAGCAACACAATTTGTGTGCCCTATGATCCTTTAATCAATCTGGAAAATATTAATATTAATGACAACCTTATTTTGTATAACACAGATATTCATGAATTGATTGAAACCCTGAACGACATCAGAAATAAAAATGCCGCTGGGTATGATGAGATTTCGGTCAAATTACTTCTGAACCTACCAGTCAATGCATTGGAAACATTAGTTAAGCTCATTAATACTTCCTTCGAAACTGGCTCATTCCCTCTTTCCTTTAAGACTTCAATTGTTATTTTCCTACATAAAGGTGGTGATTTGGATAATCTCTCGAATCTGCGACCCTTTTCTCTTATTCCAACCTTGGCAAAAATTATTGGAAAATTAGTGAAGAAACGATTGAATGATTTCTTGAATTTGCATGATATCATGAGCAACAACCAATTTGGGTTCCAGACGGAAAAAGATACAAGTGATGCAATATTCTCTTTCCTTCATAAAATGTATTCAGAAATGAATGCTGGTGAAGTAGCCGCCGCAATTTTCTGTAACCTTTCGAAGGCTTTCGATTGCGTCAATCATGAAATATTACTCAAAAAACTTCACCGGTATGGCTGCAGAGGGGCGACGTACAATTGGTTTGAATCGTAACTCTCAGGGCGAAGTCAAATGGTAAGAACATCGGAACTCTCAGAAAGCAGGGCAATTACATCTGGTGTACCACAGGGTTCTGTGTTAGGTCCAATTCTGTTTTTGTTATATATTAATGACTTGACTATGATAGATATATCTGGCAGCTTTACTCTCTTCGCGGATAATACAACAATATTGTGGAAAGAAAAAAACTCAGCAGAGCTACATAAAAAGATATCATCTGATTTAGAAAAGGTGAAAAATTGGTGTGATGCTAATTTATTATCTTTGAATATCTCTAAAACAAATATAATATCATTCAAATGTCTGCTAAATGAACTCTCAATAGACAATGATATCTTGGAAAACAAATTGAACACAGAATTTCTTGGTGTAGTTATTGATAATAGGCTTAAATTTGACGAACACGTCAGATAACTTAAGAGTAAAATTGCCTCCAGATGTTATGCAGTGAGGGTGGTTTCTAATGAGCTGGGTTTTCACACAGCAAAAACGGTTTACGTTGCACGTTGCACTGTTTATTCTTGAAACTGTATGCTTGGTGTACAAACATAAAACGGAGTTCGACTTTGTTTCTTCTCCTTATGCTCCCGTAATAGCATATGTAATATCAGACATCCCATACCCAACTCAACATTAATCAAGAATTCCATTTTTTATAATGGTTGAAAGTTATTCAATCACTTACCAGTAGATATTAAGGTCTGCAAATCTGACCAACGTACAATTCAAGGAAGCAGTGAGAAACTTGCTAGCTGATAGACCCTATTATAGCCTACATGAGTATTATAATGAATCATTTTAAAATTACGTGTATTCTATTTTATTTCTAATGTATCTGTAATTGTTATATTAAAATTTTGTCTAATTTATTAGGTTTTATCTATACACCCTTAGTTATGTTTGTATTCATACCTACAAATCTTTGTCTATGGGATGCAAAATCTTCTGACAATAAACTATATTTTGATTGATTGATTGAACTGAGCATGTAGTTATGTCAATGAATGTCCGCAAATCCTGACTGACCCAGAAATTACGTGAAAATGTTACCTTATAAAAATATGTTTTCAGGATGGATAACCCGATTTGTTTGTAAAGGATGCGGAAAATCATACAAGAATAAAAAACATTGGTATAGACACACAAGAAATGAATGCGGAAAAGAGCCAGCCTTCGAGTGTTTTCCATGCCAATTCCGAACTTACCGTAAAAGCAACCTGAAATATCACTGCACTTCAAGAAAACACTACCAAAATATGCGCCTCAAAATTAACAGATAGATCAAAATTGATCACGATTAATATACTTCTTCAAATACTCCAGTTTTTTTTTTCAGTCTATTGAAATAAAATCACCTGTAAATGAAATTGGCTGCTGATATTATATATTATTTGAAAGGTGATTTTTCAATTCTCTCTAGAACGAATAACCCCTCTTCTTAGTATGTACAAATTTTCTGCTCGGACCGGGATTGATACATTGGATTCTGTGGAAGGTAAAATTCAGTAATGTTTCCAATGAATAAGCATAACAAATTTGTGTATACTGACCCATTTCCTTCTGCAATTCTAATAACTGGGCAAGTATTTTCCTTGATCTATGTCATTATGTAATAGATTAGGATATATTTTGACCCATCTATGAAAGTAAGTGTAGGCTTTTTACTTACTGAGAGTACGTCAATGGACAACAAAATGGAGCTGTGTTCATCTATTGATTTGGTGAAGAAACACACAAGGTGAACAGTATTACATAAAAACAAATAAATTCCAGCTTGACGAAGCTTTTATATAGCGAAATAATAATAATAATTTTATTGCTCCAGAAGTAAACATACAAAAAATAGTGGCATACAAAGCTTTGTCCTGATATCAATTGGATTACCTTGTCGGACCCCAGTGGATTTAATGATTTTATTCTGATTACATTGAAAAAAGCATAATATTACTCTAAATAAGAAAAACTCCAAAATAAATATTTTTGAGTAATTAATAAAGAACTAATTTTTTCTAAAAATTTCAATACTGTGTATCTCGAAAACGAAGCAAATTAGGACATATGCTTATAGGAAAACAAATCTTATTTTTACCCAAAAAACCGAATCTAAACGTTCGGCGGTTTAACCCTGAGTCACCCTTTTGATGCAACCCTCTTTCAGTTCTATCAATCGCCTCAGTTTTCACCAACAAATCGCTGACATAGCTCGAAGGTTAGCAAAGCACCTTCTACCTGTTTTGATGGACTCTGTATACTTCAATCTGTTGCTAGAACTACTTATAATCACCAAGAGTCGGCCACAACATTGACATTTATAACAAATTTGGTAGGCACCAGTGTTACGTTGTAAATTCGATCTTGGTTCGGTATGCGATTATTGACAAAATTCTTGTAATTATATATTCCTCCCATTTATCTCTTCACTCCGTATATTTCGGCAATCCCGATCTGACGGCTGCCAGTGATGAGGTATTTGTTGAGTGATTTTAAAAGGGTTTGTTAGTAGGAAAATGTGTTATCCTGTAGTTTTGTTCGGAACTATTCTAGAGTAGAGTTAGTGTCCGTTCAGTTTTGCTTAGGATGTATGAATTGGTACGCCAATTTGGCATGGGTAGATTCTTACAGTTTAGTAAATGCAATGGGTTTCTTTAGGAATATTAGTTTCGGATTGTGTCGGTGTGTACGACATGTGGTAGAGATCAACGAACTGAGTCGAATTCAAAGATGCTGCGAGACAGACGAAAAACTGTCGCATAGGTTGAGAATAAATACCAAAAATTCTGAGATACGTTCAACTGGAATTTGCAAAAGTTTGCTAACCGAGAGGGATTCTTCAGTTCAACGACCTATTTTACCATTGAAACGATTGGAAATTGGTTATTGTTGGTATCGCTTCAATTTAGAACTCTTTAAGAGGAACAGGAAGACTTGGTATTGACCTACACAGCTGATCTCTGTAATTATGCCACTTTCGTTCACGAAGTACATTCTGAAATGTTTCTTTTTATGTGCTAGATTGCTGAAATTGGGAAATACCACTGATAGTTTGGAGACGTCGAACGACTATTGCCAAGACCCGTTGAACTAGGGTAAGTCTGGTTTTGTAGGTTTTGGAAGTTCAACTTCATTCGTGTGAGGATTGAATAATTGTTGAGGATGGGACATACGGCGTGTTTCATCAAATAGACGATATTTCTAGAGCAGAACGGGGTATGACAGTCACGTCAGTGAAACGTCATGTCTTTTGGTAAATTATGGGACATACAGGATGAATCATCCCATTTGCAGTATTTATTATACAGGGTAATGTACATACCGAGTATTTCTCACATTGATATTTTGATCTTTATTTTGGTAATAATATTTTGATAATTATTTAAAAACAAATAGGGTGACCAATTACAGGAGATTGTAAATGGTGATTCATATTGGGTTATATAGGGTGTGTTATCCGTATGGGTTATATAGGGTGTTATCCGTAATGGGTTATAGGGTGTCTCATCCGTATTGGGTTAGACAGAGTGTCTCATCCGTATTGGGTTTTACAGGGTGTCTCATCCGTATTGGGTTATATAGGGTGTCTCACCCGTAAGGGGTTATACAGGGTGTCTCATCCGTAGTGGGTTTCACAGGGTGACTCATCCGTATTGGGTTATACAGTGTGTCTCACTTTATTAAGGACTTTTTTACAGAAGCTGTTCCTCTCAGGGCTCTTGCGCCTGGCGGATTGTATCCCTGCGCCTGGCGGATTGCATTCTTGTACCTGGCGTTTTTGATCGTATTTTGAGCCTGGCGGTGATTCTTGTGCCTGGCGGATTGTATTCTTGCGCCTAGCGGATTGCATTCTTGTGCCTGGCGGATTGTTAACTTGTGACAGACGGCGTTGACTTGTGCCTGGCGGATTCTTGACTTGTGCCTGGCGGCTTCTTGGCTGGTGCTTGGCAGCTTCTCGACTTGTACCTGGCGCTGGTTGTTGGATTCGGTAGCACGCAAGTCTTTTTATTTGTTGTTTTGTGAAACATCAATTGTTTCATACGACCCTTTTGTAATTTTAATTGTTCTCTGTTTATTTTTATTTACTGGTATTGGAAACCCCACCAACACCTTTAGTATATGTGAAGCGGAAATTAATTGACCCCATCGCGTCTTTAAACATCTGAATATCGCTTGCGCCTAAGTTCTCGCGATGCCGATTGGTATTCACCATCTTTGCACCCGACCATTTAATTTCCGCGGTCTTGTTTTCAAAATAAGTCGTTTATTCTGTAATCAGTGTGGATCGTTTCTATTTGTAATCCTCTAACGCATTGAAATTAATCATTTGGACTTGACCTTATTTTTACTACAGTAACTGATAGATTGTTATTTGTTGTATGAAACCTTTTTGGGTATTGGGATATAAATCTATCTGGCGCCCATTTGAGATCTTACCAAACAATTATTTGTATTCGAACCACTCCTATCTCCACTGTAGTGTAGCCGCAATACCCACCTGTTAAAAGTGATTAGTTGACAGGCGAGCCGTGACCTTCGAAAATTTGGCAGGTCGCACCAGCTGTACTCATACACTAGTTATAATACATTACAGAAAAAAATATCATCACTGAAGAACATATAGAAAACTTGCCGGAGTCCCACCTGCAAATAAATGTATCATACCCATCGAACTAAGAGCCAGCAGAGCAAAAATACCCCTCAATTGCTGATATGAGTTACCCACTAGCACTATCCCAATAAGGTCGGTGGTTTAGATGAGTTTATGGAAGAAAACAACAATTCTCCATAAAGGGTGTCCCGAAACTATGGTACCAAATTGAAACGGAAGATTTCCCTCTAAAAATAAATAGGACTTTCCCAATATCTTTTTTCTCAAATGTCTTTCGTTGCAGAGATACAGGGTGTTATTCAATATTCATAACTTCCACGGTTTTGAGAAAATTTCCATTACATTTGAAGAAATGTTTTGGTTCAATAAGTGCTTTATTTGAAAAAAAACCACAAGATGGGTATCATAGACCCTTTTCTCCCTAAGTTTTTAAGCCACCGGTGAAATCAGAAAAATTATAACTTGTTTACATTCCTAATTCCAATTTTCAGTAAAAAATGTATACCTGTTTGTATCCAGAAAAACAAACCGTTTTCAAGATAATTGCTCCTTTATGAATACAAATATACTAGTAATGAAAAAATTGTTCGGTTGAAGTGAATTCTACAATCCTAATTGCTGGTTCAAATTACAACTGGATTCTCAATTGAATTAATTGAGAATGTTTCCCCTTTCAACATGAATATCCCACAAGAGGTTATCTTGAACGATGGAAGATAGTGACTGAAGTTTATCTTTCAGTCGCAGATGATTCCACATCTGATTTCATGAACATCCTGTCAATATATTCAAATAAATACAAGTGGATATTCTACCAAAAAAAAATGACACTTCCATATGCATTTTTTCACAAAGCTGCAGGGGTACAGTGTGTTGAAACTGGAAAATAAAATACATGTTTTTTCATAACTATCATAGATTTAAAAAAAAATAATTTGCAGATATATTTTTTTTCAATGGGTGCCGAGTTTCAAAGAAAACAGTTGCCACAGTGGCGTACAAGAAAAGTGTCATGGCAATTTCTTAAAAATAAAAATAGAAGACTGTAGAATCTATTTATTGGACAATTTCTTCAAAATAATTTTATCTCATAAACTGTTTGAAGAGCCCACCATTGTGTAGAATACAAGATCTGATCCTTTTGAGGAAATTGAATTTGAGTTTTCTTAGAACATCTTCATTTAGCTGCATCCTTTCCATGTTTTCCTGAATTATCTCTCACAATTCCTCTATTGTGTGCATGGGTCTTGAATAAACTTTCTGTTTTAATTCTTCCCAAACATAAAAAGCTGGACTATGGGGAGGCCATCTACGAGGTGCATCTCTGCCGCGACCAATCCACCTGTTATTGAAATGAAGATGTAGCCATTCCCTCACTGGCAGTATGTAATAGGGAGGTGTGCCATCATACAAAAACCATAATTGCTATCTATCTTGTGAATTTTCTGCCAAACCAATTCTTCGAACGCTCATTGGCGGGTCTCGATATACATTTTCGAGAACCCTTTCTTCTGCCCGTACATTTCTGGCTGACCTTGGTTTTCCTGTCGATCTGATATTAGTCGTGAAAGACCCATTTTCACTCAACTTTCGATGTAATGAACTGAATATCCTTTTACTAGGTTTTGCCTATGCAGATATAATTCTTGATATTCTCTCAAGGAAGCCCTCGAATTCCCAAGACACATACCATACATGCATATCTGCAAGTTCACTATAGGGAAAATTTTGCATTTTGAAGTTCTTCTGAGGAACTGTATTTATTACTCTGCCCAAAAAAACACTTACATTTTGTCCATCTTCGATGACAAGAAGGTACCTACTTGATTCAAATCAGTTTTCATAAAATATCACTGCAATGACAGACGCCAACTTGAATACCGTACATAATCATCTGAATCACCTCATTGCGGATAGGAGTGCATTGCAAAATCGAATTGAAATGGATAATGATGTAAACAGTTCAATTTTCTACTTCACTTGGCTATCATTTTGGAATATTTTTCTGTATATCAAATGGTTTTGATGTGCTTTCATCTTTTTAATCGGGTCCTTTCAATAAGCCCTCAGAGAATAAGTTCGACAGAATCTTCCTATTACACAATAATTGGGTGGGAATTCAATGCAAAATCTGTTTTATAAATGATAATACAATAGATAGAAAATCGTAAACGTGTTCTATCTATAATCAACATTTATTTTTGAAAGAGTTATCCACTTTTTACTAAAAATGTATCAGTCTCATGGAATGTGAGGTGGAAAAAGAAACTATGGTACTCTTCTGCACGTCACTGTAGCAACTGATTTCTTTTCAGAATAGAGCACCCATTGAAGGAAAGCATACCTTCAAATTGAATTGACTTTTTTTCCAGCTCCAACACCCCGTACCTCTGCAAGAAAGTAGCTTTGTGAAAAAATGCAAGAGAAAGTGTCATTAATTTTTTTGGTAGAATATCCAGTTGTATTTTGAACTAGTAATTAGTATTGTAAAATTCACTTCAGCCGAATATTGTTTTCATTACAAGTATGTTTGTTTTCATAAAAGCGCAATTATTTTGAAAACGTTTTGTTTTCCCGGATTCAAACAAAAATACTTTTTTTACTCAAAGTTGAATGAAGAATGCAAAAAATGAAAAACTTTTCTGATTTCACCAATGACGAGAAAATAAGGGCAAAAAAGGACTATAATACCCTACTTGTACGCCACTGAAGGCAACTGAAAATGTGTTTTTTTTTCAAATAAAGCACTCATTGAAGAAAAACATTCTTCGAATGTGGAAGTTATGAATAAAAAATACTTTAAATTTTTCATATTTAACACCCTGTAACCCTGCAACGAACATTTGAGAAAGAATATATTGGAAAAGTCCTATTTATTTTTCGAAGGGAATATTCCGTTTTAATATGGCACCATAGTTTCGGGACACCCTCTATACACGACTGAGCCGATAGCGTCGAAATGGCTATGAGTTGAATCGTTTTTATTTGTCTGGTACCTGCCGAGTCTATCGGTCTGCCTGATCAGAATTGATGTGCATTTGTTGACTAGCGATACAGACTAGGGGCTTGCGAGTTTTTACACGCTTTATATTAGCTTCACTTGTATGTTTGTTTGTTTGTAACCGAGTCCTTTGGACGCGATTTTGACCCACTTCCAGACGTCCGAATGATTTGAAATTCGGCAGGTGTACATAATTCCGGTGACAATGCATTGAGACATTTTTGTGTGAGAAAAAAACAAAATGGCGGCTCCAATATGGCGGACGAGTTTCGTGATTATGGTCCGATTCGCTTCAAAATTGGTATCTGAGGGTATTCTTGGTCGAAGATTATGATTATTTTGTCAAAATTCAAAAATTCAAGATGGCGGCTCCAAAATGGTGGACGAGTTTTGTGATTATTTTCTGATTCTATTCAAAATTGGTGTGTGGGGGTTTTTGGGGTCGAATATTATGATTCTTCTGTGAAAATTGAGAAATTCAAGATGGCGGCTTCAAAATGGTGGCCGAGTTTTGTGATTATGGTCCGATTCTATTCGAAATTGGTATGGGGGTTTTTAGAGTCGAATAATATGATTCTTCCGTGAAAATTGAAAAATTCAAGATGGCGGCTTCAAATGGCGGCCGAGTTTTGTGATTATTGTCTGATTCTATTCAAAATTGGTATGTGGGGGTTTTTGGGGTCGGAGATTATGATTACCTAATTTGATAAGATTATTCCATTTTTTTATTTGCAGAAAAATAAAAGTAACAGTTTAAAAAAAACTAAAAAACACGCTTTTATAAATAAACCACACTAAAAAGTAGGAAATAAATAATAGTTTAAAAAAACTAAAAAACACGCTTTTATAGAAAACCAGACTAAAAAAATAGAAAATAAGAAAAAAATTCATTTTATTTAAAAAAAAGTGTGGTGTTAATGGTATTGATAATTATATAGTACATAACACACCTAGGGCAGGCGATACCATGCACCCCACGCTTTTTTTTTTAAATAAATTTTTTTTTTCTCATTTTCTATTTTTTTAGTCTGGTTTTCTATAAAAGCGTGTTCTTTAATTTTTTCAAACTATTATTTATTTTATATTTCGAATAACTGGTAGCCTACTTTCGGTCTCTACTGTGATCGCCTGACCATTGTCTAAAGATATAGCCTGACTTTTCACTTTTTCAAGATGCCGATATTTATAATTGGCACATTGCGTACGTTTCGGAAATAACCGAGGATGAATACTGAATATTTATCGAGGCACTCACTGTATTAAAACACGATACTGATTTAGAAGCACGATACTGAATCATTCGAATCGTGTTCTGTTGGCGGCGCGTTCGAGATGAAAGGCCCGCAAATTGCGCGAATAATTCAATTAGTTGATGCCTGCATAGTCGCTCATTCATAGTGGGTCCAAAGGGTTAATTATTCTCTCAGGGCGTTGATCTCTTGGCTGAAAATTATGCGTGCTTGTTATTCATAGGTAGATATAGTTTTCCCAATATCAATTGCAGAAGCATAAAAAAGTCTTGATGCGAAATCCTGTGAGCAGCAGAGGCGGAGATGACTAATTTCAGTTAGATATTTTAATATTCCAAAACGTATTTCGATCGGCATACACCAAGACCACAGACGCTACTGGTTTTTAATCTTTCAGAGCTATTCAAACACAAATATAACGCGTGATTTATGACCTCCCATCGTATAGACACACCTGCAAGCATTGATGTCCGACTTGATTGGCCCAGACGAATCGGTTGTAGAACAGACAGCAGTCACTCCAGTCCACGTTGACCAGCGGGCTCTTTGTGCCGACAGAGACTGTATACAAGTAGTACAGATTATTTTTCGTTCCGTTTCTTCGCATATACGCTCGTGTCAGCGAAGTGAGTTTTTATTTGCTCCCTATAGAAACAGCTTCTGCAATTGATATTGGATGGACTATACCACCTTTTTTTTTCTTTTAGTGCTGAGGCACCACACGCTGTAAAAATGCAATTGAAAAAACTGTAGATTTTTCCGATTTGTAATTTGAAGAATTTGATAGTAAATTGAAACCCCACAATAAAATTGACAAACCACAGAAAAAATATCGTTCGCAACAAATGAAAATTACTTCGATTTTATTACTTGAATGAAGAAGAGAAGGAATTAATTACCAACCTAGGTCTAGAGTTCCAAACATATTATATTTATATGGTGACTTATTAACTTCTGCTAGTGAAATCAAACACTCTGTGAAATTAAAACAAATCGCTCAATCAGTTTCCAGAAAATAGAAAAGATACCCTCATATTCATAGAAATGACTTGAAATCAAAAAGTTAAAAATTGTTAGAACAAGGAATATGAGACCTTCTATTACACCATGGTCAGCACCAGTATAGGTGGTGCCAAAAAAATTCGAAAGTGGCAGGTAGTAGTTGACTATAGAAAATCAAATAAAGTAACTATTGATAATAATAATGATATTTATTTATCAATAATACAAAATTTTACATGCTGTTGAGTTCATGTTTACATATGAAGATAAATAAATGGGAAAAACCTCATGGATATAGCATCCGCTCGCGGTCGTTCAGGTAAAAAATCTATAATTTAAATAATATACATATACACATACATACATAGCTTTACATAAACAAAGAAGAGTTAATTAATAATTTCCAGTTGTCTGTGAATTTATTTTCTTGGCAACATGCATACGAACTTTTTTTTACTTTTGATTTAAACATTTTTTGTGGATTTATTTACTTGATATCAGATGGCAGCATGTTAAAAAGTTTTGGACCCATGTAAATGAAGCTTCTTTGAATAAAAGTCTTGTTTACTTTAGGTAGTGTTAACGAATTGTGTTTATATCGAGTATTATATACATGTTCAATTATCTGGTTCTTACTTTGATTCTGCTGTATTATTAGTGTTTTATAATATATTTGCCTCAAATCATGCACGTCATTCGAGTTATATTAAGATTCCGTTGGATACTGATAACTTTTATTGAATATGATTTTGAGGATCCACTTTTGAGTGACTTCAATTTTATTCCTAAGAAAGCTCGATGCAATGATTCCATAATTCAGGTGAGTCTGTACTAATGCAGAATATAGACACTTTAGTTGTTCAATATTACATATTTTTTGCATGACTTGACTTTTGGAATTAGGCTCTTAAGTTTTCTGTTGATATTATTTGCTTGGAGTTCGCACTTTGAGTGACAGTCTAAATAAATTCCAAGATATTTGATGTCTTTCTTGATTTTTCATTTACGGGATAGTTTACCGAAGAAATTTCTAATTGACTGTATGATGGGAGTCCGCTTGAGTTACTACAGAATGTAATGAAGATAGTTTTGTCTCCGTTCACTGTCAAAAGTTTATGACTGAAAAAATCAGTTACTATTCCAAAGTCTCCTTCAATTTTATTTTTCAAAATATCCCATGAGTTGACTTCGTAGAACACAGCAGTAACAACAGCAAATCTTAAGATGCCTCCTTTGATTGGTAGGAGGAATAAATCATTGATATACAGGGTGTCCCACGATGATTAAGACAGGGAATATATCGGAACTCGAGAGTAGTTGAGAATTGTAATTCTGGGGTTGTGAATTGAAGCAATTGATGCAGCTGTTTTTGATATTATGTAACCCAATGAGCTTTTCGTTTTCGGTCACGTGACATCAGATTTTCAATTATTAATGGGACAACCTGTATATTTTGGCATTTCTATGTTCCTCTCGATAAAACGATTCCAACAAACTATCACACTCGTGGTCTAAAACGATTAATTTAAGAACTACAGTTAGTTCAATATCCTTGGGCTCACGATTACGAAAAACGTCTGAAACGAGCAATTGACAAATTATTTAAGTTTAGGGTCACCCTGTATATTTGGGCAGTCCTATATTTTTTGTGATGAGTAAAACAAGGCAAAATTATAATAATCATTCATATTTTATTAACAAATCATCGTGGGCCCAAGGATATTGAAGTACCTGTAGTTGATTTGTTTGAAAATATGAACAGGTTGTTCATAAAATCAGATGTGGAATCATCTGCGACTGAAAGCTAAACTTCAGTCACCATCTTCCATCGTTCAAGATAACCTCTTGTGGGGTATTCATGTTGAAAAGAGAAACATTCTCATTTGAATATTGAATAGAAAGATTTTTCTGTGAATTGAAAAATCCACGATGAAAATGAAGTTATTTTTTGTGAATGTCTAACAGAAAACAATCACTTCCCCGGCTAAAGCCACGCTGGACATTTTAGACCACAAGTGTGATAGTTTGTTGGAATCGTTTTATCGGGAGGAACATAGAAATGCCAAAATATATAGGTTGTCCCATCAATAATTGTGAATCTGATGTCACGTGACCGGAAACAAAAATCTCATTGGGTAGCATAATATCAAAAACAGCTGCACCAATTGCTTTAATTTACAACCCCAAAATTACAATTTTCTACTACTCCCGAATTCCAAGATACTCCCAGTCTTAATCGTCGTGGGACACCCTGTTGATAGTAAAAAGTATGGTTTCCAGTATAGTACCTTGAGGTACTCCATAGTTCACTTTTTTGAATTCACTATATCTTTCGCCATTTCTAACACATTGTCGTCTATTTTCTAGATAGTCTCCAGCTATTTCCTCTGAAACCAATATTATTCAGGGTGACCAGTAATCTTTCATGACTGTTAGTGTCGAAGGCCTTTGCCAGATTAACAAAAATGCAAATTGCGGGTCTAGCTTCACCTACGGCTCTATGAATTCTAGTTATCAAATATTGCATCTTGGGTTGATCTGGCTTCCCGGAACCCAAATTTTTTACTGGATAATAACTTATACTCATCAAGATAACCCAATATTCTTATTTCCATCAATCCCTCAAGGATTTTAGCTCAGGCTTTCATCAATGAGATTGGTCTGTACTGACTACAGTTTTCCTTATCACCTGCCTCATGTATGGGTATCACAACTTCTTTGAATTCTAATGGAAAATAATCCGTACTGGTACACTTATTAAATATGTAAGTGAGGGGTACTATGATTTCATCCACCAGAGCGATTAATGTTTTCGATGTGAGTTCATCAATTCCTGGGGATTTTTTTTCTCTAGTTTTAATATAACACTTTCAATTTCATCTTTAGTGATTGGGGAAATCATAATGCTATTTATATAAGTGTTCCTTGGAAAAAAAAAATCGGGTCTTTAATTTTTGAAGCGTAACTTTATCCCACTGTAATGAAGTAGTCTATTAACTTGTATAAAATGTCTATAGGATTCGTTATTTCTCCATCATCGCATCTTAATTTATTTATTTTTTATTTGTCTTCTGTTTGCCAATTTCTTCTAGTATTTCCCATAATTTCTTAGGTATTCTGTTCTTTCTCTATTTTCTGTTTATAATATTTTTTCTTGCCTTTTCTATTGAGTATTTCAAATGCTTGTCAAATTGTTTGAATTCATTTTTGATTTCCAAATTCTGAGGTTCCGTTTCATTTTCTTATATAATTGATTATTTGTATTTATAGACTAAACTAGGCCCTTTGTGATCCAGTTATTTCTCCTAATGTTTTCTCTTTTAATTTTTTTACTTTAAGTATTTGTTTTTTTCAGTATTCTTTTAATTTTTTGGTAAAAATGTCTATCAAACCATCCAGATCACTAGTATTATATATTTCTGACCAGTTTTCCGTGCTAAGGCATTCTGTTAGTGTGATATATTGTACCTCTTAATTAGCGCATGCGCTAATAAGGAGTTAATGGAACACAGGTGTCGCGGAGCGACACCAGGCAATATATATGTCATGTACGATTTGATGTTAGATGTGTGAAGTATAATATTCAGGAACAATAAATGAGTACCTGAACTTATATTGTGTATTAGTTCCAGAATATTACATAGACATTTGAAGATGGTTGAAACGGAGGGGAGGTGACGTGGCCTACCGCATTCTGAGATAAAAATAACTTAAATTCTTGTGAGGTAAATGTACTAGCATTATCCGTTACTAAAGTATGGGGAAGCCCAAATTTGGCAAACAGCGTTCTCAACACATCTATGGTTCTTTTTGATGTAATTGTATCCATTACAAAAACTTCGACCCACTTCGAGTAAGAGTCTGGAACAATCAAAAACTGTTTGTTCAAAAATGGACCAAGAAAATCTAAATGCAATCTCGACCAAATTTCAGTTAGATACGGCCACGGATTCAAAACTGCCTTGTTAGGAGACTTTTTATTGGTGAGGCAATTTTCACAAACTTTGCAAATTTCTTCGATCTGTCTATCTAATCCGGGCCACCAGAAATATGATCGGGCTACGCTCTTCATTTTCACTAATCCCATATGGGTCGAATGTAGCTGTTGTAGCAAAGGTAGTTGTAATAATTTCGGAATTATTATCCGATTGTTCCATAAAATACAATCCGATTCTAAACTCAATTCGTTTCTCACTCTGAAAAATGGTTTGAATTTGTTCTCAACTATTCTAGGCCAACCAGTGAATATAATTTTTTTAATTTCACTTAAAAAGGAATCTTTCAAAGTTTCCTCGCGAATCAATGAAAATTTCAACGGAAAATCATTATTGTCAGTGAAATAGTTTAAAAAATCTATTTCTGGGAAATTATTCTCAAAACCTTCCATTTCAAGTGGCAGTCGTGATAAGGAATCCGCATAATTTTTCTGTGATTGTACATATTCAATATTATAATCAAAATTTGCTAAAATTAACGCCCATCTACGTAGCCTATTCGCTGAGAACTGGGGAATTCCCTTTTCGGGATTAAATATGTATGTCAACGGTTTGTAATCAGTAATCAAAGTAAATTTGATTCCATAAAAGTATTGGAAAAATTTTGTTACCCCAAAAACTAATGAAAGGGCTTCTTTTTCGATCTGACCCATTTTTTGTTCCGAACTTGATAAAGTTCGGCTCGCATAAGCAATAGGTTTTTCCGACCCGTCCTGCATCACGTGACTCAGAACTGAACCGATACCATACTGAGAAGCATCCGCACACAACGTATGGGAAATCCCGGGTTGAAATGGAAGACGTCCGCGGATATTAAAATTTCTTTCACCTTATTAAATGATCTGTCACACTCATCCGACCTATGCCATCTCACATTGGCTTTGAGTAATTTATATAAAGGATGTACGGTCATGGCCAGATTAGGTATAAATTTTCCATAAAAATTTATCAATCCCAAAATTGATTTTAATTGCGTTACATTCTGCGGTACTGGCGCATTTTTAATCGCCAAAACTTTATCTTCTGATGTATGCACCCCCTTTTTTCTGATAACGAATCCTAAATATGAAATTTCAGATTTAAAAAATTCACATTTTTCTAAAGCTAGCCGTAATCCGGCATCTTTCAACCGAGTAAAAACCTTATTCAATCTCTCAATATGTTGTTCACGATTACCCCCTGTAACTAATATGTCGTCCAAAAAAACTATGGTTCCTTCAATATCTTGTAACAAGGAATCCATTATTTTTTGAAATTTGGATGGCAGGCTTGCTATGCCATAAGGAGCCCTAGTATACTTAAACAATCCCCTATGGGTGGAAATCGTGACTAATTTTTTTGATTTTTCATCTAACAAAATTTGTTGATAGGCCAAAGATAGGTCTAATTTTGTAAAATGTCCACCTCCTTGTAACTTTACCAGCAGGTCCTCTATTTTTGGTAAGGGATATTTATCAATTTCTATATGGGAGTTAAGTGTTACTTTGAAATCCCCGCATATCCTAACACTACCTCCTGGTTTCAAAACAGGGACGATGGGTGTACCCCAATCGCTATAATCAACTGGTTCTATAACACCCAAAGCCTGTAACCTCTCCAGCTCCGCTTCCACCTTTCCTTTTATTGCGTATGGTAGCGGACGAGCCCTAAAAAATTTTGGTGCTACCGAATCAGTTAATTTTTATTACGCCCTTTGTAAATGTGCCAATTCCGGGCTGAAATACATCTTTATAATTTTCCCTTAAAAACTGGAGGTCTTTCGGAAAATCTATGGAATTCAATTTTGAAATACTCGTCCCAGTAATGGCGGACCTGTTGCATTCTTAATAACATAAATATCCAAACTAGATTTCTTATTTTGATAAATTATGTTACATGCAATATAACCTATAGGAGAAATTTCGTCCCCATTGTACAGTTTGAAAATTTTACTCGTAAATATCAAAGGTTTGTCACTGAAATATTGCTTATAGAAGATTTCTGAAACAACACTAAAGCTAGATCCTGTATCTAATGTAAAAACAAAAGGTTTGTTTTCAATAATCACGTCAATGTTAATCGAATTCACTTGACTATCAATATTAAATAAGGAATAATCAGATGATTCCAGAAAATGCTGTGAGTTTGGTTTATTGTCATTGTTTTTACTTGGGCACACAGGTGCTAAATGACCTTTTTTGCATTTATGGCAAAAACAGTCTCGAAATGAACACCTCGCTTTTTCGTGATTCTTCCTACCGCAAACCTCACATTTTGGAAACGTTTGTTGATTGGAAATAGATGAATCATGCGCCTTACCATTGTCGTGACCACTCCTACCGGCTCGATTTGTCGGTAGAACATTATGTCTTCCTGAATAGTTACCAGCATAATGAATTTCTGGCTCGTGTTTTACGAAAACGGCTGACTCGCTTTGGACAGATGGAAGGGCGGCCGATTTGGTGGTTGCAATATTTACCACTGCCTCCAGTGTCACGGTAACTTTCTCCTCGAAAAGGCGGTCTTGAACTGCACCCCTGTCATATCCAATTATGAACTGATCCCGTAACACCATCTGAAGATGGTCCACACCAAAGTCACACAAAGCTGCTAACTCCCGTATTCGTGCACTCCACTCTCTGGCCGATTCACTAGATGATTTACGCGCAGTGTAAAATTTATAACGCGCGGCAAAAACTGGCAAACTTATTTTGAAATAATCTGACAAAAGTTTAATCAAATCATCATACTTTTTTGTCTCTGGTTCCACAGGTAAACATAAATTATGCACCAACTTGTATGCATCCTCGTTGAATGTGTTTAACAGGATTGCTTTCTTACGGTCCTCTTCCGTAATCGCATTCGCTTTGTAATAATTTTTGATGCGCCTTTTAAATATCCCCCAGTCTGAATTTGCCAGGTCAAATTCGCGTAAATGGCCGATGCTGGAAACAGCCATTTTATACACTCTTCACTGAAACACGTGAATAACTTTAGTTTGACTCGAGGGTTCTTTTAGAATAAAATTAATTTGAACTATATTCCACTGTAAAAACGTCCTCGTCGCCACTAGGTAATATTCTGGAACTAATACACAATATAAGGTTAGGTACTCATTTATTGTTCCTGAATATTATACTTCACACATCTAACATCAAATCGTACATGACATATATATTGCCTGGTGTCGCTCCGCGACATCTGTGTTCCATTAACACTTAATGAGCGCATGAGCTAATTAAGAGGTACAATATATCACAGTTGGTTTATTGTAATGTATAATTTTTTGTACCTATCTTTTTTGAGACTTGTTCTTTATTTTCGGGAAAAACCGCATATAAAAGTACGGAATTATGATCAGTTACTAAATAATCAACAACAATAAATTCGAAAGATTCAAAAAGCAAATCAGTTTTAATATTGATATGGTCCATACATGTACAATAATTACCTTGGGTTCTCGTTGGTGAGTTAATACCAGGAATATATCCAAATTCAGCTAATGTATTGAGGTATTCTTCTTTGTCAATCTCATCTTTTATCAAGTCAATATTTATATCGCCCAAATTAAACTAATATCACTTTCCCTTTCGCATGTTTTTAGGTATGCGTATAGTTTCAAAATCGCAGGAGGTAAGGACGGAGATCTATAACTGCTATGAAATCAACAGTTCTATCAAGAATTCATCATTTTTATCAATAATTCCATCGTTCATTTGAACTGCTTTGAATTCATTCACGTAAGGATCTATATATCTACGCTTATAATTATTTATTTTTATTCAACTTGCGGAATATTTTTTTGAGTTGCCGTTTTGTGCTTGAAGTCTGGTGCGAACTGCGTTTTGTAGTTGATTTTGTTGGAATGAAAGTTGGTGCTGGTTTCCTGATAGCTTTTGTTTGGATCCTTTGAATGGTTGTGCTTTCGGATGATTTTTTGTTTGCGTTTTGATTCTTCAATTTGGGTCTGGGCCTTTCTTCTTCTATTTCTTCGTCCTCGCCTCCTTTTTCTAAAACGTGCAAATTTTTTGTTTTGAATAATTTATAATCAATAAATAACTTGTTTTTTATGTACTTCTTTCTTATTTTGGTTAAGTTCTCCTTTGATATTTTTTGTACCTGCTGCTGTATTTTCGTATAATCGTGGGATATGACGATTTTCATGCCTTTTAGTTTTTTTGGATTCCTCAGTATTGTTTTTTTTATTGTGATGATAACTCTAGTTTGATAGGTCTTTCCCAGTGGATAGCAATCACTAATATCGGTTTCGGATATATTTAATTCTAGTAAGTTATTCAGATCTTCACACACTTTGTGTACAGCGAAACCTGATTCTGGTTTCGTTAAACCATATATTACTAGATTTTTCCTTTTCCTCCCGTTGTTCCAATCTTTCCTTAGTGTACTATTTCCTAGTTCAGGTTCCTTAAATTGTTGTTTTTGTTCTTCTAGTTTAAGGATAATGTTCACCTCGCTTCGAGTAATCAATTTTTCAATTCCGAATTTTTGTTAATTATTTCCCTATGCAATGTCTCATAATTTGCATCCATCTCTGTACCTGTACCACACCCACTGTTATTTATCCGTATGAAGAGTTTTCCAATGTTCTTTTTGTATATAGCACTATTTTATTAAAGCTCCATTAACTGGTAAGATTAATTGAATATCACCAAACAATTTCAGTACACTTTATGTGTTACTTCCTTTCTGGCCTGTATTGAAGATCACCCAGGCTGGTTCTATACTGATAGTTTTTTTTTCTCCCCTCATCACTCGGTTTTTCATATATATATATATATATATATATATATATATATATATATATATATATATATATATATATATATATATATATATATATATATATATATATCGAGAATGAGAGAAATCTGTTACGAATCCAAAAAGACACACCATCCGTCTACAGCCTGTTTCATGGTTTCCCAATCATCAGGACGGCTTGTGGTCTCTTTCAAATTCGCATCAGATTTCTCGTTGGTTCATAGCCTTAGGCCAATACAAACATGTGAATTGCATCAGATTTTGATAGTGACATCTATAATCTGTGCGGTGAAGCTTGGACCTAATATCGTGGAATTTTAAAATCACGAGATTTCGTGCACTTTAACAGGTCACTAACAAATTGTTAGAAAGGCCTAACCACGATATCAATAGTCGTACTTCTCATGCGTTTAACGCAAACATCGATATCGAGAATGAGAGAAATCTGTTACGAATCCAAAAAGACACACCATCCGTCTACAGCCTGTTTCATGGTTTCCCAATCATCAGGACGGCTTGTGGTCTCTTTCAAATTCGCATCAGATTTCTCGTTGGTTCATAGCCTTAGGCCAATACACAAGCCGTCCTGATGATTGGGAAACCATGAAACAGGCTGTAGACGGATGGTGTGTCTTTTTGGATTCGTAACAGATTTCTCTCATTCTCGATATCGATGTTTGCGTTAAACGCATGAAATCGACTATTGATATCGTGGGTAGGCCCTAACTTTGTTAGTGACCTGTAAAGTCACGAAATCTCGTGATTTTAAAATTCCACGATATTAGGTCAAGCTTCACCGCACAGATTATAGATGTCACTATCAAAATCTGATGCATACATGTTTGATGATAGGCTATGAACCAACGAGAAATCTGATGCGAATTTGAAAGAGACCACAACCGTCCTGATGATTGGGAAACCATGAAACAGGCTGTAGACGGATGGTGTGTCTTTGGATTCGTAACAATTTCTCTCATTCTCGATATCGATGTTTGCGTTAAACGCAGAGAAGTCGACTATTGATATCGTGGGTAGGCCTTTCTAACAATTTGTTAGTGACCTGTTAAAGTGCACGAAATCTCGTGATTTTAAAATTCCACGATATTAGGTCCAAGCTTCACCGCACAGATTATAGATGTCACTATCAATAATCTGATGCAATTCACATGTTTGTATTGGCCTAAGGCTATGAACCAACGAGAAATCTGATGCGAATTTGAAAGAGACCACAAGCCGTCCTGATGATTGGGAAACCATGAAACAGGCTGTAGACGGATGGTGTGTCTTTTTGGATTCGTAACAGATTTCTCTCATTCTGATATCGATGTTTGCGTTAAACGCATGAGAAGTACGACTATTGATATCGTGGGTGGCTTTTAACAATTTTGTTATGGTGACCTGTTAAAGTCACGAAATCTCGTGATTTTAAAATTCCGCGATATTGGTCCAAGTTCTCTCACCGCAATGATTATATAGATTAATTATCAATAATCTATATATTAATATATATATATATATATATATATATATATATATATATATAGATATATATATATATAGATATATAAATATAGATATATATATATATATATTTTTTCTTTAGTTTCTTGACCACATATATATTTTCTTCAAATTCTCGGAATAGAGGTCTGATTCAGTCAATTCATATAATTTTTCTTAACGACGTTTCGACATGGTATTTGTCATCATCAGGTTAAAACACTAAAATAAAAATATGGGTTTGGACATTTAACTTAACACAATATTGAAATGTATCACTAAAATAATTCTTGAAAAACATATGGTTCGAAATATAACATGTTATTTAACTCAATATAAATATTTGTAACATTTATGATTCACTACAAATTATTTTATTTGAGTTTTGCGTTCGCATCGTACAAGGTTATTGTGGGAGTGTGACCTGCGTCGAAGTGATCGGGAATGGTTTGTTTATTTTTCATGCATTTTTACCCTCTTCATAAGTAGGTACATGGGATTGTTTATATTGAGTTCTAATATATGGGCCGGACTGTATTTTTTTGGCAACATGTAAAGATCAGTTTTCATTATGATTACTTTAAATAAAGTTAAAAGAGGTTGTTATAAATCTGGCTTAAGTTTTTGATATCATTTCTATTATTAATGCTATTGGGGTCTTTTTAAATATGTATCATTTCAAGGAATGTTCTTACTCTTGGATTTCTTTCTTTGGTCAAAATTTCAACGTTGTTAATATTAAAATAAATACTACTCACAAATATTCGGAATTGCAATGGGATCTCCAATTGCTGCAACAGTAGCAAATCTGGTTATGGAGTATGTTGAAGAAAAGATCATCAAATCACCAACATTCAAACCAATATTCTTCAAACGATATGTAGACGATTGTTTAACCTGTATCCCTATTGACAAAGTTGATGAAATTCTAGAAAAATTTAATAAATATCATCCTAGATTGGAATTTACAATAGAAAAAGAAATAGAAAAACAAATAAACTTTCTCGACACAACAATAATACACGACAATACTGGAAAAATTTTTACAAACTGGTTTATTAAACCAAATGCATCAAATCGTTACACTAACTATTTGTCAAACGCACCCCTCAGTTACAGAAAAAAAGTTATTCAAAATTCAACTGACAGAGCTATAAAGCTTGCTCACCCAAAATTCAGGAAAAATAATATAGAAATAATCAAGAATATATTGAAAGAACATAATTACCCCAGCCACTTTGCAGAAAAAACAATAAAAAAACGAATACATGCGATCTACAATAAAAATGATAATGAAGTGAAGGAAACAACAACATACATACCTTTACCATACATAGACAAACTATCAAATAAAATTAATAAAACAATGGAAAAACACAACATAACTAATGACATCGACTGAAAAATACGAACAAAACCATTTATTTAAAATTAAAACCAGAAATACCAAAAAACAAACAAACTCATACAGTATATAGAATACCATGTAAGACTGTCAAAGTACCTATATAGGTCAAACAAAACAATATTTGCAGAAACGAGTACAAGCCCACAAATATTCAAAAACCGACATGACAGCCTTATCAAAACACGAAAAAGAAAATCAACATAAGTTTGACATCAACAACGTTGAAATTTTGACCAAAGAAAGGAATCCAAGAGTAAGAACATTCCTTGAAATGATACATATTAAAAAAGACCCCAATAGCATTAACAATAGAAATGATATCAAAAACTTAAGCCAGATTTATAACAACCTCTTCTAACTTTATTTAAAGTAATCATAATGAAAACTGATCTTTACATGCTGCCAAAAAAATACAGTCCGGCCCATATATTAGAACTCAATATAAACAATCCCATGTACCTACTTATGAAGAGGGTAAAAATGCATGAAAAATAAACAAACCATTCCCGATTACTTCGACGCAGGTCACACTCCCACAATAACCTTCGTACGATGCGAACGCAAAACTCAAATAAAATAATTTGTAAGTGAATACTCATAAATGTTACAAATATTTATATTGAGTTAAATAACATGTTATATTTCGAACCATATGTTTTTCAAGAATTATTTTAGTGCATACATTTCAATATTGTGTTAAGTTAAATGTCTCAAACTCCATATTTTTAATTTTAGTGTTTTAACCTGATGATGACAAATACCATGTCGAAACGTCGTTAAGAAAAATTATATGAATTGACTGAATCAGACCTTCATTCTGAGAATTTGAAGAAAATATATATATATATATATTTATATATTATATATATATATATATATATATATATATTATTATAATATAAATATATATATATATATATATATATATATATATATATATATATATATATAGGAGCATAGAAAAGACCATTAAATGTTCAAATGAATGGACACAAGTGATCATATAACCAACATAAGTGTCTGGTCCTGATATGTTGCACTTTATTCAGTTCTGGTTTTTGAAATACCTGCTATTCTTCCTTTCTGGTGTTCTCGTGACTGTAAGAAGTGTGCGTGCTTGCTGGAAAAGTACAGCTACCCTGCAGAAGGCCCCCTTTTGTTCCTGGCAATGTCACGGACTGGACTTTTGTTAACTTAATAAGGTGGGTGTTTTCTTTTGTTAGTTTATTTTTCCATTCGTATTTGAATTCGTTTTACAACTTTCAAGGAAAAGTTTTGCTTGTTTTTCTCTAGTATTTTATCATGAATTGTTCTTCCAAATTGGTACCTAGTATCGTTTTTTACATCCATTTTCATCTCCTAAAGCTTGTTACATTTCTTCTTGGCAACACACATATTTTGTTTATTTTCACAAATTTAAAGTTTACTCCCACTTTCTGTATCACTTTTTGTTATTCTAACTTATTCTAATGATTTTATTTACAATATATAATTCTAGATTTTATATTATAATTACAAATTTGGTTAAAATTCATATTTAACATTTTTCTGTTTTCATAATTTTTATATTTTATTATTTTCCTCACATTGTTTTAGACATCTCGCGGTTGGGCTTCCTCCTGATACGATTTACCATACAGGATGTTCCAACTTGAATACCATTTCATCTACTTGAGAGAGAGATTTTTCGTGAATTTAAACTTCCATAGGTATTATTTTTATTGTTTGTGCAAAATGAATGTATTGTTGGTAACATACTTATGACAATAGAGATACTTCAGTATTGACTTTTTGAGACATATGCGTTGACTAGAACATGGTATAAGATTCTAGAACCGTAAAAAGTATTGAAAAATTGTAAAACAAACATAGCATGAACCTCGATAACATTAATACCTAATAATTATAATGAATTATCTTCAAGATTTTGAGCTCACCTGGCTGTCAGTTATGCTTCCCGGAACATATACATACAATTTTCACCAAATATATCACTTTAATAAATTTACATTTACACTAGTTACTGGATCAATGATTTACCGATCGATTTAGTGCAATATGATGATGATAAGTATCCTTTTCTCGATATATCAGATATTTCAGACCAACTCGCAAAATGTCAATATTTTAACACTCTTGACTCAACTTCAGGCTATAGAGATATACAGAAAACTGCTTTTCCTCTTGAAAACGTACTTTATGAATTTTTGAGAATGCTTTCGGGAATGAAGAGGGTGAGTGCTTCATTCCCTTCAGCCTATTTTCGATCACATGCCAACAGGACTTGGTTACGATGCTTAGTTCATATGGACGATATAATTTTTTTTTTTATTGGTGCCCCTTTTACCCATTTAAAGCACGCCTCAGCGTGTTTAAATCGAACTTTAAAAAACGCGCGTTTTTTAAAGGTAACCATGACAACATCAACAAATCGAGAAACGTGAAGTCTAAATGACAAATTTTTGATAATTGATCTGACAGGAGTACCTTGTCAAATAAAATATTACTCACAATTCGTTCATTTATATGTGCTCCTCCATCCATTTGATGAACTTTTCATATTCTTTTTTATATATATCACTGGATTTTCGCGGTATTAACCGCGATTCTGCCCCACTATTCAAAAAATCGATATTAGAATCATTCATTTTTGAGCTCTGGTGACAACAAATATTGATCTTTGGTAACAAATTGCAAATGAATGTTTTCCTCATTTCCATGACAACGAAAGGTATATTGATGTCACATCACGAATTCAACCTTCTTGCATTATTAGTTCTTATTTCTATTTTTTGTAGTAATAATACCAGTATATATGATTTCAAAGTGCACCAATAAAAAAAAAATAACGTAAAGTATTCGTGGATAACTGGTCTTAAAAACACTTGCTCTATTTCGAGCGCTCCGGCTGCGCCGTCGTGCTCGAAAAATCGCGCGTGTTTTAAAGCCCTTTTTATCCACTTATACTTTAATATACTAATTCTCCGACCATAGACGAACATTTTCAAATTTGCCTTTTTCAATATCTTGAAAACAAGTGTTGATCTTTGAAAATGTTACATCCAGATAAATACGAATTTTTCAGTCAGGAAGAATATTTGGGACATGTTATAAACAAAGAAGGAGTTCACCAAAACCAACAAAAGTTGATTTTATTATGAATTTTCCTAAACCAGGAAATCCAAAAGAAATAAAACAATTCCTGGGACTCGCAGGATATCAAAGGAAGTTTATAGCTAATATTTGAAAAATCTCAAAAGCTATCATGAAGATGTTTCGTCCTCGGTGGAGGACATCATCAATTTATTCCATTATACATAACAAAAAAACTACTGAAAATATTCACGATGTATATAATTAGAAATTCCCTTTCAGGTTACTATGACGTAATATTTGGTTGTCAAAAATGTGGAAAGAAATATAGAGCCAAGACGAGTCTCAATAGACATATTAGGGTAGAGTGTGGAAAAACCAAGGAATTCCTATGTAAAATATGTTTTCATCGTTTTTATTACAGAAGAGATTTGCAAAATCATATATCGAATAGACATCAGGAAGTTGCTGTATAAATGATCTTGTTAAAGCTTGTTCAACCCTTTTGTTTATTTCAATTACATTTATTCATCTTAATAGCTATATTAGTTAATATATTGAATCAATTCCCTTCATCCCAGAATCCAATCATGTACCTCACACGGGGTTAAGTGAATCATTGTGGGTCGGATATTTTCGTAAAAAAATCGAAGTTGTCGTCTTCCACTGCAAGTTATTGCCGTTCTCGCGTCGTTCCAGGTTGCCTCACCAGTTGTCTGCTGTGTTCATGATAGAGGTTGCATCGCTGCGCGTAAAAGAACACGTGAGTATCGCATACACGTTTTGGGGATTAACGAATTTTGTTGATTTTATGAAATGTTGGAAACGATTATTTGTAGAAGCACTCATTTTGAAATTTAATTTACTTAGATGCAATAAATGTGTTCATTGGTTATTAATAAACATAAATCTGCTTTATTTTCAGCATTTGTTTTATGTTAAAATGGTCGGTATAGTGGGTAAAATGAATCATTTATACAGGGTGATTTTGACAAACTTCTGGAGGTGATTCCTCAGAATATTCTAATATGAATTGTCCAAATCAATATATGTCCGGAAACGCTTCGTTTCCAGGATACAGAGTGTTGAAGGTTTATTCTTATTTTCGTTTTTTTAATAACTTTCGAAATACTGACCTTAATTGAACGAAAATTGGTATTGACAGGTTTTTTGAGGTGTCAAATTCGAACCTGATATTATTGCTCTTACTCGTAGGGGGCGCCACCTACACGTCTTTCTCTTTTTTGAAAATTCATAACTCTTTTGAGCCTACTTCTAGCACATTTTTCAGTAAAAAAATCAATTCCCCTAACATATCCACGTAAAAAAGCTCCCCCTGTTACAAGTCGCTATAAGCAACCATTTTCTAGATATTTTGACTTGAAAATTTCAAGTCGATTATTTGATAATCGATGCGTGTTGAAGTTATTACCATTATTTTGCATTTATCACAAGAATGCTTAGGAAAAGAATTTGTCGTTTAAGTAAATAGTTTTGCTTTTTTGTAGGGGGCGCCACCTATTCTATTTATTTTTACTCGTTTTAAATTGTTATTATCAAGGGTGCAAAATCTGTATTTGTTTTAATGAAATTTGCAAGAAATATCAACATTTTATTTCAAGAAATTTTGAATATGTAGAATGAAATAAAATAAAGGAAACTGAATTGTATTCAAATAAATTGTTCAAAGTGTCCACCTTCAGCGAAGATACATGCATTCAGTATTCTAGTCATTGAATCTCGTACCCGCTCAGAAATTATTGGTGTGTTTCTTATTGTTTCACAGGCGTCTACCATTCGGTTTCTTAGATCTTCCTCGTTCGCTACTGGAGTTTTGTAAACTAGTGACTTCAAATGTCCCACGCCTGGTTAGGTTCTTCTACACCCCTACCGATCGATCGATTTGGATAGACAGTGTTAAGAAATTCCCTGGCTCGAATGGGCCGGAGCCCCATCATGCATAAACCACATCGGATACGAATCTTAATGGTACATTCTGAAGTAGCCCCGGCAATTAATTCTCTAAAGAGTCTCTGTAAGTTGCGCCATTTAGTCGGAACGGAAGAAAGTAATTATCAATTATTGCATTGCTGCCCACACATTCACAGAAAATTGATACTGATAATGTATTTCACTAACTGCGTGCGGATTTTCCAGAACCCAATCATGGTTGTTATGGAAGTTTGCGATAGCATTTCAGGAGAAGTTTGCCTCGTCCGTGAAGAGTACATATCTTAAAAATTGAGGATTTCCAGCCAATTTTCTCAAAAACCACTAACACATAGTAATGCGTTGGGGAAAGTCTCGTGGCAAAAGAACTTGTACCCTTTGAATATGGTATGGATAAAATTGTTGATCGTGGATAATTCTCCAAACTGTGGACTGAGTAGAATTGAGAGCCTCATTCCTGTACTCGTTTCTGGATTCTCCTCGAGGGCGTTCAAAACAGCTTCTTCCACTTCTGGGGTTCGGACTGCTCGTGGTCTTCCAATAATATCAGCTGCCAAACGACGGTGGAGACTGGTGAATGTTGGAGCTGAAGGCAGTACTCGATTAGGAAATCGCTCCTGGTAAATACGTCTTGCTTCGCGCGCATTGCAATCCGCAAGGCCATGAACGAAATGCATACCGGCTAAATGAGCACTATAGTTTAAAAAATCCAATTTTTCAAAATTAGTGTTTTAAAACTTACAGAAACTTCAACAAAACAACAAAATTTTTTACTGTCACATAATATGTAATTACCAAAACTACTTACCTAAACGTCAAATTCATTTTCTCAACATTCTTGTGAAAAATGTGAAATAATGGTAATAACTTCAACACGCATCGATTATCAAATAATCGACTTGATATTTTCAAGTCCAAATATCTAGAAAACGGTTGCTTATAGCGACTTGTAAGAGGGTTAGCTTTTTACGTATATATGATAGAGGAATCGTGTTTTTCACTGAAAAATGTGCTAGAAGTACCCTCAAAAAAGTTATGGATCTTAAAAAAAAGAATGACGTGTAGGTGGCGCCCCCTACAAGTAAGAGCAATAATAACATCAGGTTCGAATTTGACACCTCAAAAAACCTCTCAATACCAATTTTCGTTTAATTGAAGTCAGTATATCGAAAGTTATTTGAAAAAAACGAAAATAAAAATAAAATTTCAACACCCTGTATCTTGGAAACGAAGCGTTTCCGGATATGTACCTATTTAGACAATTCATATTAGAATATTGTGAGGAATCACCTCCTGAAGTTTGCCAAAGTACTTTTGAATCACCCTGTATATTGTTGGAAATTGGGTTATGGTTTAAGATTCGTTTTTTTATAGGATTTGTATTAATTTTCGTGTTCTAATAATTTCTGCCATAGTTTTTTATGAAAAGTTCAAGTTTATATTTTTATTTGAATTTTACCTTACGTGGTGTAGAATAAAGTCTTTGTTACGTTTTACATGTTTTTTTCTTCAAATTTTCCCTTCTTTTATTTATAATTTATTCATTCTACCCATAGGTGTTTCAAAGTGGGTTTTTACCCATTTTTAATGCATGAATCATTTTACCCCAAAATGAAGGGTAAAGTGAATCACAATTTACCAAAAAAAAAGGAGGTGTGCTCATACTGAAAAAATTATAATTTCTGACTCAAGTCATATTTATTCTCTTCATAGTGTCTTGTGTTATTTTTGCCGGTCACGAATTTCAAGTGGAAATGATGAAAAAAATAGGTAGATGAACATGTACCTGTTGCGGGAAGACCTATCAGTTCAATATTCCCAATCTAATTTTATATTTTCATCATTCGCACGAATTCCACATCAATAACACACACCTCTTCGGCGCACCCATCAACACATTTTTAATACCAATTTGAACAACAAAAAAAAGAAAAGAAAGTAATAATCAGCTGTATTGACTAGAGCGGATTATAAGTCAGTGACGTATACAGGGTATCTCAGGGGTGCATGCTAGCTCCATAACATTTTTCTATCCAAGTTATCTACTTTTTTCAAAACTATAGATCTAACAATGAGGTACATTCTTAAAATATTCCTATTTATATACAAGATGTCCCAAAATAAGATACACAACTGAGTTCCATCGCCTACTACGATTTTTTGAAAATGGCAATAACTCGACTTTTTCAAATGCAGCATCCTAATTTTATTACATCATAGCATAGTATTTTTAGGAGTTTTCTGAGAAAATAGAGTTTATGGGGTCTACTTTATAAAATTTGATAGATTAATTGCAAAATAAGAAATGTTGATGATGTTTTCGAAAAAAAAAGGATTCAAGTGGGCCTGTGTCGTAAAATTTAACACATCCTTACAATTCTGAGAAGAATATGTTACAACAAAATGAAATCGTAATAGGAACAGGAGTACATCACAAAGGAAAAATACTAGTAATCTTTACAAGAACAGGAAAGGATGATTAACAGAAAACAATGGAACATTTTGAGGAAAGGCTACTCATGAATGCTCAAATAGGTCACCATCATGTTCCACATAAGCTGTTAGTCGTCTAGTGAATGAGCCGAACTCTAGCAAGCAAATGCTCCATCAGTTGAACGGAAGGCTTCCGTGATCCTGTTTTTCTATATCCTCTGCAGTTGTTGGACGATCTCTGAGAAACATTTTCTTCACGTGCCCCCAGGGGAGTGAATTTATGGGAGTAAGGTCTGGGAATCGCGCGGGCCAAAGGATAGTACCTCCTCTGCCTATCCAACTATTAGGATATTGATCTATACATTATAACATCCTATGGTTAGGCACTGTAGCACCGTCGTGTTGTAACCACATGGCCCTTCCGGTGTTCAAACCACTCCTTCTAACATCCGGGAATGTAAATACCTTTCACCATTCAGCACATTGTTGAAAAAGTAGGGTCCAATAATGTGATTTCCAATAATTCCTCCCCAAACATGAAGCGACCATCGCTTTTGGTGATTAACAGTCCTCAACCAGTGATGAATTGCGATTACATAATAATGCATATTATGACTGTTAATCGACCAGATGTTCTCAAACTTTGTTCATCAGAAAACAGAATTTTGTTTAAATTATTATAATCCTCCTCAATCATGCCATTCATTTGAATACATATCTATTAGTTAAATCATTACCATACAATCCTTGATGTAGATACAGCTGTTGAGGGTGGAACTTATGTTTCAATATTATTGTGAAATATAGTCTACTCGACAAGTTGAAAATGGTCTAAAATAGAGATACTGCTCTTAAAATTTTGTGTGATAGCTCATTGGATCCAGAATAACGCCTAGAAAAATGTGCCAAAAGCGTGTATTAGCACATAAAAAATTGCAAAAGTTATAAACAATTGAAGATGAAAAAAAAATGGCATTTCGTTTTTTTGCCAATATTTCCAATAAAAAACTCTGAGCTCCCGGAACTCTATCTTCATTATTTATAATTTCAATTTAACGCTGAAAATGGGTCTCCGAGCGACATTTTCAGGTTGCGCGCGCGGCGTCAAAAGCGAGTACGACACATGAATTAATTTATTTAAGGTATAAAATATTTTTTTTTTAATTTGAAAAAATTATGGTGTATTCGGAACACTATAAATAATTGATTCCGGTTTGAAATTTTACTAAAAGTTCATTTTTCAACAAGTTAAACGATTGTTAACTAACAAAATTTTCTCGAACTTCTGTCTTAATTGTAAATGAAAAAAAATGTTTAATTAATTGTCGTAAAAAGTTTTCGCTTCGTAGAGCCTTTCTTATATACATACTAACAAGATCACGCCATAAAAGTTAAAAAAAATCCATACTTTGTTTATAATAATTTTTGTACTGAACAAAAACAAAAAAATCCAGGTAATGTTGTTGAAAAAAATATTGTTTTCCTAATTATCATATTATGGTTATTTTATCAATACAAGATATAAATTGATTCGCAAAAAAAAAACTCGCCATTTGTTGATCAAGTTTTTTATAAACAAATTGATTTTTCAATATTTTTAAAAAAAATTACCACAACTTCATTATATTACCAATATTATGATTTTTGAAAAAAAATTTTCCCTAATAACAATTTTTAATTTTTAATTTTTTTTATATTTCTATTGTTTGAATAATTAGTTGAGAAATTTGTTTCTTCTAAAAATCATAATTGACAGTCTCTATGGAGTAACAAAAAATATTTTTTTTATCAAAATTCCATTGTTTAATAACTTGTTATAAACAAATTTATAAACAAATTTTTAACTTTGTTAGATTTTTTTTCTGAAACTTCAGAATTTACAAAAACAACCATATACAACAAAGTATAGAAAAAAAAATTTCCCAATTTTTCCCATTCCAATTCCCAAAGTACAATAAAAAATTGGAATTTTTTTTTTTCTATACCTTGTTAACATGGTTGTTTTGTAAATTTTGGAAGTTTCAGAAAAAAAATCTAACGAAGGTAAAAATTCATTTATAACAAATTGGTAAGTTAATAAACAATGGAATTGTTGATAAAAAAAATTGTTTTTTTGTTACTTTATAGAGGACCGTCAATTATGATTTTTAGGAAAAAATAATTTCTCAACTAATTATTTAAACAATAGAAATATAAAAAAACATTATGAACAATTAAAAATTGTTATTGAGAAAAAATTGTTTTTCAAAAATCATAATATTTGTAATATAATGAAGTGTGGCAAAAACATTTTCAAAAATTTTGAAATAATCAATTTGTTTATGAAAAATGTATCAACAAATGGCGGGAATTTTTTTTTTGCAAATCAATTTATATCTTGTATTAATAAAAAACCGATAATATGATGATTGAGAAATAACATTTTTTTTAACAACATTACTTGGATTTTTTAGTTTTTGTTCAAGTACAAAAATCATTATAAACAAAGTATGAATATTTTTTTAACTTTTATGGCCTGATCTTGTTGAGTATGTAGATGAAAAAGGCTCTACGAAGCTAAAAATTTTTACAATTATTTAATAATTTTTTTTCATTTACAATTAAGACATAAGTTCGAGAAAATGTTGAAAGTCAACAATCGTTTAACTTGTTGAAAAATTAACGTTAAGTAAAATTTCCAACGGGAATAAATTATTCATAGTGTTCCGAATACACAATGATTTTTTCAAATAAAAAAAAATATTCAATACCTTAATTAAATTAATTAATGTGTCGTACTCGCTTTTGACGCCGCGCGCGCAACCTAAAAATGTCGCTCGGAGACCCATTTCAGCGTTAAATTAAAATTATAAATAATGGAGAGAGAGTTCCGGGAGCCAGGAGTTTTTTATTGGAAATTTCTTTCTCTTTCAGAATCTTTTTTTGAAATTTCTCAAATATCGATAGTTTATGAAATATTGGCAAAAAACGAAATGCCATTTTTTTTTCATCTTCAATTGTTTATAACTTTTGCAATTTTTCATGTGCTAATACACGCTCTCGGCACATTTTTCTAGGCGTTATTCTAGATCCAATGAGCTGTCACACATAATTTTAAGAGCAGTATCTCTATTTTAGACCATTTTCAACTTGTCGAGTAGACTAATATCCGTTTCTCTAGTGACGGAATGAAGATTTTCCTGTAGCATCAATAAAACTTGCAAGTCATTTCCCTCATTGATCCGACCACCAACAATTTCCCATTTGGTATAAGATACACTACCGATCTCTCAACTTTTGGGATGAAGAAGATTCTGCTTGCTAATAAAGGACTTCTGTCAGCTTCGCCAATACAGTGAACCATACCCACTGATTCTTCGTGAGTGAAATTCATTATAAACAATTATACGAATTATACGTGTACAATTATTGAAAGTTCAAAGGATGTGACAAATTTTACGACCGCATCCTACTCGATTCTTTTTTCTTTCAAAAAAACTACCAACATTTCCTTTTCTGCAACAAAACTCTCAAACTTCACAAACTATATCCTTCAAACCCTATATCGACGAAAATCTCTTAAAAAATGCCAATGAAATAAAGGGTGTTGCATTTGAAGGAGTCGAGTGGGTGCAAATGTTGAGAAAGGAATATTTTTTCGATAAAACCGGCTACATTTTGTGCAAATTGATTTTTGTGCGCGAAAAAATGACCTCTTGAATCATATTCACTGAAATTAATTGATTTTTTTCAGGAAATTTCAAAATTTCGACAAGTAAGCCGCCGTTTCAATGTTGCTACATTATTATCCTTCACATTTGCAAATGTTAATTTGGCTCTTGGAACGTCATCTTCTGTCAAAAACATTTTTTATGTTTATTTTCACATGTATTTTGATGTGAGTTACGTAATGTTTGTCCCTATCGGGCTACCAGCGCTGCTAGTGGAAAATTTTTCGTACTTGAGAAAAATTCTCATTTACGTAACATACAAAGGGAAAGAAGACACTGGTTACAGATATTTTTTCCCATGCCTGATCTTGTGCAATTCCGTTGCAGTAATCCGATCGTCTATTATAGTCGTATTTCATTCAACGAGCGAGAAATGTGGCCATTACTCGTGAGAATGAAGTTTGTCGTAAATCATTCGAGCAAGTAATGGCTATTTCTCGCGAGCAGAATACTATACTTTTTCTGTGACTTATATCAGGACTATTTGAAAATAAGATTCATTTGTGAAGGAAATCCTGAAAGAGTGTAATTCATTTAATTCATGATAGGAAGTTTTTATTAAATGAAAAAAGCTATAATTATATTTCGAAAAATTTCATAACATAAACAAAATAATTTTTTGTTAATGAAATTGATAGTAAAATTGGAACAATTGGAAATCATAACTGAAGGTATCGAGGATTCCATATCCAAATTCACATTTCCATTTTTCATTTCCGAAGTGTTCTGTGCAATAAATGTTTGTGATATGTATTGGTAGACGGTTTCATTGAACCCAAGATTTTTTCTGCAGTATTCATTTTACTTTTCATCGAATCATCTATGTATCCTTCCGCCACAGATGTTGACTTCCACCCTCCATGCCTCTTCAAAGAAGTGATGTCACCACCCGCATCCACGAGCAGGGTGGCAGATGATCTACGAAAGGTATGCCCAGTATATATAGTCATAGAAAAAGCTGTATACAGTTGTAATTTTTGGCAGAACTCTATATTCAATTGAAAATCATCACGCGTTTTGTGCTTAAGACGGAAAACAAACACCAAAAACATGACAACGTTTTTTGCAATTTAAACGATGTTCCGTTCATCGCACACTTATGCAAAATTTTATGGTTTGTTTTTATCAATGCACTAACATACCATCAAAGTTTGAAAACTTTTGGAATTAATGTTAATTGATTGTCTATATCTATCGGCCTAGTTGTACAGTTCTTGGATTATTGAAACGGGGTATGTATTTGACCATCCAATGAAACGAAAACAAAATGATGAAAAATTCCTAAAAGTTGAGCCCCATCAACTTTTGCGATGTAATTTGGCGAATAATAGGTAGGTATATGCTATATACCAAGAAAATGAAGTACCAACCTTGCAAATGTTCAGAAACTCTTCTAGGCGTTATATTGTCTTGTAGTTTCATATATAGAAAATTGAACAATCATGATGGAATCGACTGGCATTCTTCAACATCGACACGAATATTTGAGGCTAATGAAAGGCTACCGAGAATCCAATAGACATATAATCTACCTCGATGAAACTTGGTTGACACCCACGATTTTGCCAGATATGGTTGGGTAGATGAAACCAAGCATTGAGATTTTAACACACCTCGGAAAGGAAAACGTATTGATTTTGTATACTGTGAATGAAGGTGTTTTCTTAGCGAATTGTTTGCTTCTGTCGGCCAAAAATATAAAAAATTCGTTTGCCGACTATCACGAAGATATGTCTGCGGATTTATTCGAAAAGTGGTTCAGTAAGCAACTTCCCACAATTCTACCATGCTCATGGATAATGCGTTTTCTCATTCTCGGTTATTGAACAAAATAACCAAACAATAACATAAAAAGCAGGTATTGTTGATTTCGTGCGAAATCATGATAAGAAAATTCTCGAAAAGATTCCAAAAAAAAGGTGATACTGCCGGCTATAAAAAAACGTTATTCCAGAAAGGAATATATTATTTATACAATGAATGAGACATGTGGTTAGGTTTAGAACGTAAACATCCTCATTTCAGTTAGGGTCCTTTCAGAATATCTATCAGATGTAGTTCAGTGTCCAGCATGGCTGTAGCCGAGGAAGTAGTTGTTTTCTGTTAGACATTAACAAAAAATAAATTCAAATATTTCATTTCAATATTCAATTGAGAATGTTATCGTTTTCAACATGAATACTCCACAAGAGGTTATCTTGAACGATGGAATTTGGTGACTAAAGTTAATTTTTCAGTCGCAGATGATTCAACATCTGATTTTATGAACATTCTGTTCATACTTTCAAGCAAATCAATCTATCATACCCCATGACAGGTTTTGATGTCAAAAAACACTAATTTCGAAGTCTCTCCAAAAGAAATATTTCTAACTTGTTTCCATCTTTGCAAGGTGAGATTGATTCTAGAAAATGTGTTTCTCATTTCTTTCGGTCTTCTTGATGATCGTGGAAGCGTGAAATAGATTTTTGTCGACCTAGTCAATGCGATGCTTCTCTTGCGTCAATATTATGAATGATTTCTGGTCAGTACTGTCTTTTGGAAAACATTCTTCTTTGCCTCATTTATCTATATGAGTTCCCAATTGAGACTGAGATAGGAAATCAAATAACTATCTGAATAAAAATGCAAATTTTCAATTTCAGATTTTTTTCTTTTGAGTTGAAATCCTTTCAGAATATCTATCAGATGTGGTTCAATGTCCAGCGTGGCTTAAGCCAGGGAAGTAGTTGTTTACTGTTATATATTCACAAAAAATAACTACATTTTTATCGCGGATTTTTTAATTTCCAGAAAAATATTTCTATACAATATTCAATCGAGAATGTTTCCGTTTTAAACATGAATACCCCACAAGAGGCTATCTTTCTAATAGTAATAATGATGAAGTCTCCTAGAGTAAAACACTCCGGAAGCAAAATACCTCTCCATTCGGATTTCCGGGCGAGAGGTACTCGAGGGGACTCAACATTAAAGATTAATTTTTGCAACATCCGCGGACTCAACAAGAACATCAATGACGTCTACCATCACCTACAGACGAAAAAACCGGATATTCTGGCTCTAACAGAAACACAAGTAAACTCGTCCACCAACAAGGTCCATATGCTTTGTCCTGGTTACGAACTCCATTCACGATTCAGGTTCAAAGGTGGAGTCTGCCTTTACGCTAAGGCTAACCTTTCATGCCAGCGTGAAGAGAGTTTGGAACCGAAAGACTTTGATGTGATGTGGTTCAAGCTATCTGATACCAAACTGACTAAGTTCCTCTGCTGACTTTACCTATCACCTAATGAACCTTCATATAATGACCTCTTTGAGTTTTTATCACTCAAACTGGACTACATTCAGGAGAACCATCCAACAGCTGAAACCATAATCATGGGAGACTTTAATGTACATAACGCTGCCTGGCTCAAATTCTCTAACAGAACAGATGATGCGGGTCGTCAAGCCGGGGCCTTCGCCATCACTCATGGTCTAGAACAACTGGTCGAGCTACCAACCCGCATCCCTGATGTCAACAACCAGTCTGCCAATACACTAGATCTTTTCCTCACCACCAATCCTGACCCGTATAGAATAGAAGTTTGTGCCCCACTTGGAAACTCTGATCACACCCTCATCTCCACAACATGCTCTTTCCATTTACCATCGAGCTGCACAATACCACCCCGTCTCATGTGGCATTACAATTCGGCCGACTGGGAAGGTCTTCGTATGTTTTTCTCAGCGTTTCCAAGGAAGAGAGTTTGTTTCTCTTCAGTAGATCCAACACGATGTGCTGAGACAATTTCTGAAATCATCATGTTGGGGATGCAAACTTACATACCGAATACCGAAAGAAGAACATCATCCGATAAGACCTGGTTTAACAGAAACTGCTCTAGAGCTGTGGCTTCCAAACAGGCAGCATACCATCGATGGCTAAAAAATCCGGGCCCTGAGACCAGAGCAGCATATGTCGAGACTAGAGGCATATGCAAAGAGACAATAGAATGCTCAAAAGATGCCCACAATGCCAAAATAAGATCAAAACTTGCTGAATGTCCTAACGGATCCCGTTCATTTTGGTCTTTCGCCAAAGCTGTGGGAAGAAACTTCACTTCCAGCTCATTTCCTCCTCTAACCAAAGAAGATGGAACACTAGCAACGACTGCCCAGGAAAAAGCCAATATCTTTGCGCACCTATTTACTGGAAATTCCACTCTGGATTCATCGGGAAAACAACCCCCGAACATTACACCTATTGACAGTCACATGCCCGAAATCACCTGTCGCCAACGTACTATCAGAAAGATTTTGCTGGGTCTCAACACCAACAAAGCCTGTGGATCTGACGGAATCCCGCCGATTGTTCTCAAGAAATGTGCCCCCGAACTAACACCTGTTCTTTGCAAGTTGTTCAACCACTCTTACAATTTGGGGGTATTTCCGTCCAATTGGAAAATTGCAAGAGTACAGCCAGTCCCTAAAAAAGGCAAAAAGGCCCTACCTAGCCTAGCAACTACAGACCTATCGCACTGCTATCTATTATTTCAAAGGTCATGGAAAAAGCCATCAACATCGAGCTCATGAAATATCTGGAAGACTCAGGAATTGTCAACGATAGGCAATATGGCTTCCGCCATCAGAGATCAACTGGTAACCTGCTCGCTTACGTCTCACATAAATGGCAGCTATCTATTGAAAAGTATGGAGAAACTTTAGCTGTGGCATTAGATATCTCCAAGGCGTTCGATCGAGTTTGGCACCAGGGACTCCTCGCCAAGCTTCCGTCTTATGGCTTGCCCCCTCAGCTGTGTTCTCTGCTTGCTAGTTTTCTCTCAAACAGGTCTCTCCATGTAGTGGTCGATGGAGTTTCATCTGACACTCTACTCATAAATGCTGGTGTTCCGCAAGGATCTATTCTCGCACCAACACTATTTCTACTTCACATCAACGACCTGTTGAAAGCAACTCCATGTCCAGTACACAGCTTTGCCGATGATAGTACCCTCCATACCGCTTTCTCTTCCAGGGCCCCTATATCAGCCCGTTAAACCAGGAATGAACGAGGAAGAAATGTTAATAATATAAATATGGACTTAGCAACAATTCTCGAGTGGGGATCTAATAACTTGGTAGAATTCAATGCAAACAAAACACAAGCATGTCTTTTCTCTAGAAAAGCCAATCTCACTGTGCCTAACATAACTTTGTCAGGAGTAACCATACCACTGAAGTCATCCATATCGATGCTTGGTATTACTATCAGCAATAACCTTTCCTGGAAAAATCACGTGAGGTCCATTGCCAAAAGTGCATCCCAAAAACTTGGTTTTTTGTTTCGTGCCAAGAGCTATTTCACCCCCACTCAGCTGCTTATGATCTATAAGGCACAGATCCGACCTGTCCTGGAATACTGTTCCCATATTTGGAGCGCGGCACCTAAACATATCGTGAGGCTATTGGATTCTGTCCAAAAAAGGGCAATTCGTCTCGTCGGTGATGCCTCGCTCACAAACTCGCTCACTTGTCTGGAACACCGTAGAAAAGTTGGCGATTTGTCTCTATTTTATAGATATTTTCATGGGCGATGCTCTTCTGAAATATCAACAATCGTTCTTGCTTTGGCAGTCTCTTCGAGACTAACCCGTCAAGTTCAGTCATCACACCCCTTCGTGGTCACTTTGGAGACCTGCAGAACATCACTTTCCAAAGACTCGTTCATCCAACGAACAGCGAGGCTTTGGAACTCATTGCCTAGGGAGGTGTTCCCCGAAGCATACAACCTCCAGAAATTTAAGAAGAACACCAACTCCTACCTTCTTTCCCTTGGTTCCCACGATGTTCTCTGAACATAACAGGATATCCCTTTTCGTGGGAACCAGAACATAAAAAAAAAAATCCTTGAACGATGGAAGATAGTGACTAAAGTTTATCTTTCAGTCGCAGATGATTCCACGTTTGATTTTATGTTCAGGTTGAGAAAGGAAACATTCTCAATTGAATGTTGAATAGAAATATTTTTCTGTGAATTGAAAAATCCACGATAGAAATATTCAATTGAGAATGTTTCCTTTCTCAACATGAATACCCCACAAGATGATATCTTGAACGATGGAAGATAGTGACTAAAGTTCATCTTTCAGTCGCAGATGATTCCACATCTGATCTCAAGAACATCCTGTTCATATTTTCAAACAATTCAATGCTCTTCATATTTTCAAGCAAATCAACCTATCATACCCCATGACAGGTTTTAATGTCGAACAACACAAATTTTAAAGTGTCTCCCCAAAAGAAATGTTTCTAACTTTTTCCATTTTTGAAAAGTGTGATTGCTTCATGAAATGTATTTTCCATTTCTTCGGGTCTTCCTGATGATCGTGGAAGCGTGAAATAGATTTTCGTCGACAAAAATGTATTGAAGACCTAGTGAATGCAAATGATTTCTGGTGAGTACTCTCTCTTAGAAAACATTTTTCTTTGCCTCATTCATCTATATGAGTTCCTAATTTAGACTGGAATAGAAAATCGAATGACTATGTGAATAAAAATGAAAATTTTCAATTTCAGATTTTTTTTTCTTTTGTGTTAGGGTCTTTTCAGAATATCTATCAGTTGTAGTTCGAAGTCCAGCGTGACTTCAGCCGCGGAAGTATCTGGTATCTGTAGGACATTCCCAAAAAATAACTTAATTTTTATCGGGGAGTTTTCAATTCACAGAAAAATATTTCTATTAATTATTTAATCGAGAATGTTTCCGTTTTCAACATGAATACCCCACAAAGGAAGATAATGACTGAAGTTTATCTTTCAGTCGCAGATGATTCCACATCTGATTTTATGAACATATATATATATATATAATATATATATATATATATATTATAAGTTTAGACGACTGTCTAAGTTGAAGAAGAATCCTTTTTAAATTCGGGTATGCAGTCAACAGGGGTATGGAAAAAAAAAGGAATCTTTTTTCTATTCAAGCTTTCGAGTCATTTATTGTCTCTTCATCAGGAACTAAAAGTGAGGTTAAAAATCCCTTTCACTTGCAGCAATTTATAAAATACCAAGTCACAACAGACAACACTCTTGGTAAAGTCATATATAGTTAAAACTTTGATCAAAATTGATCAAGATTACTTAAACATAAGTGTATAAACATTTTAAAATTCCAAATGGGCTCTTATGGAGGTCATGTTGGATTCAAGAGGCAGTGGTGACCACTGCCTCTTGAATAGAAAAAAGAGTACACTTTTTTTCCATACCCCTGTTGACTGCATACCCGAATTTAAAAAGGATTCTTCTATATATATATATATATATATATATATGTAATCGTGACTGGCGGTAATATAGAAGTGGGTTTCTTGTGGGGATGCAGCAGGTTATATATAGGGCTTTGTTTCAAGTAAACTCTTTGAAATTCGTCAAGCTTTCGGCTATGTTCATTGCCCCCCTCAGGACGACTAGAATTATAATATATATATATATATATATATATTTTATAATATATATATATATATATTATAATATATATATATATATATTATATATATATATATATATATATATATATATAATATGAGAATGGGTAATTGTGTCCGAAAGAAATACATGAAAAAGGAAATTGAGGCATATTGGACAAATTATAAAATTAAAGAAAAAAAAGCATCCTCAAGTGGGAGTCGAACACACGACTTTATGATTTCTAGCCATACGCTCTAACCAACTGAGCCATTCGAGGACATAGGAATCGACACACACTTGTGAATAGTTTCCTTCCATAATTGAATGTGCATGTCAGAATGAATCGAAGATCGAAAGTACTTATCAATATCCGTCAAGACCCGATACCTATCTCTCTAACATCATCGTAGACGTGACGATTTCAATAGAAGATTGGGGAAGATGATCTACAACCACTGATGAGATTTTGCTGAATGTATAAATGAAAGTGGGAAATTGTGTCTTAGAGAAATACATGAAAAAGGAAATCGTTGCATATTGGACAAATTATTAAATTAAAGAAAAAAAGCATCCTCAAGTGGGAGTCGAACCCACGACCTTATGATCTCTCTCTCTCTCTCTCTCTCTATATATATATATATATATATATATATATATATATAAATATATATATTTATGACCCCAGGGATATCTATCACAACTCTCAACTCCAACATGATATATAGGATCCACACAAGCAAATACACTATGAACGCTTGGGTTTTTCTATATTTTGTTGTGGCGTCTGAAAAAACCCTATGGCCAATACTCAAAAAAGCATCTGAAAAGTATTATGGAACACCTGTACCCAGTACCAGTAATGATATGAACAATCAGTCAAGATATGCACAATCTCCAAATTCAGCAAATGTTAACATTGAAGAGAAGGAAGAAAAATTCAAGCATCCTGACTTTTTTAGAGGCAATAAAGAGAAACAATTTTTAATTAATCTTGAAGTCTTGGATCACAGAATACCATATCAGTCATAATGCTTGTTATAAACTATTGTTCCTCATGAGAACTTATTTGCCTAAAGATTGTCCATTTCTGAAATCTGATAAATCAAGTAGAAGTAAATTAATTAAGTTTCTTATTATCATTGTGGTTTGAGAAATGTCTGGAGAATATCTTGAAACAACCATGTAAAAAATTTTGTGGATGGAAAACTATCAATTTCTTTGAATATAGATGGTTTACCATTGACCAAAAGTAGTTGTAGTCAGTTTTGGCCAATACTGGCTTCTTTAGATAATGGAAAACAAAGTAGGCCTTTTCCTGTAGGAATTTATCATGGTAATGCAAAACCATCTGATGTCAATGATTTTTTGAAACCAATTGTTGATGACGTCACATCATTCGAAGATAATAACATTATTATAAATGATAAATAGTACCAAGTTGAAATACCCCAAGGACAGTGATAATAAGAAATATTGTTTTTTTATTTTCTGATTGCAAATCACTTGTTGAAATCTCAATGCTCTGGGCTAAGGAATATTATCTTGATTTTAACTATTTCCTGTGAACATGAATATACATCATTGTGACCCATTTGAAATAGAAGCACCCTTATAATTCATATATTTTTCAACCGATTGGAATACTTCTTTTTTCGTGAGGTAGACATTCGAAAAGTCTACCGGGATACCGAATACTGAATGTGTGTCTCCATTTTCAGAGCCAACTATAATTATTTTTCTATGTCCAAAATCGGAAAATTTTATTAGCGATTTTTTTTTGAAAAAATCTGACTACACCTCTGGATTAACTTGGTTTCAAAAGGGTCTGGACGATAATTTTGTTGAAATGCCTTCATCAATAAAAAAGTTATAAGGAAAATGGAATACTGCTTATATTAGGTAATAGACTACATATGCTATTTACTCTATAGAAAATTCATGACACTACATAAGTAATTTTTTTTTAGTTTAATGAAATTTTGTTCATCATTTTTAGAGTTCTGATTCATCAATTCCTCTATATTGATTGATAATTTGTTTTATTTTCCGTATGCAATAGTTCAATATGAAACAAATGAAATATCTATTGTGCGAATCACCTGGTTAATTGATACTGACTCAGATGAATTGTATTCATACTTCAAACAAATCAAACAATAGTCAAAGAACATTGATTATAGAATAGCTCCAGTTGATGAAAATTGGCCAATATTCAAGGTCTCTAGGATAACTGGAAAATTTTGTAAGTACCTTCTTTTGCTTTCGTCAGTTTAGTTACAATCCTTGAAAGCAAAGACATAAACGCAGATATAAAAGTTTGCAATCAAAATATTTAGTCTAGTTTACTTGCAGAAATTTAACATTTAATATAACATTTCATATTTCATTCCTCATTTTGCAGCTTCCTATGAGCAACCAATTGCTGCTGAGAGACTTGCAGTTCAGTCGTCTGAATCAGAAGATGCATTGGAGAGAGGTCCAGGAAATTTTTTAATTCAAATTAATAAATCTGTCCACTCACCCCCACCAAGAGAAGGTACCCATATATAAGTATAGCAAAAAAACACTTTGCCAATTATTCAAATCTTTGCATTGAATGCATTGGTATTGGTGATAATGTTGATTGATTCTATCAGTTTCATAAAATTACTAATAAGTTGATGTTTGCGTCTTTATTCAATATCTCAATTTAAATGGATAGGTTTGATTTTTCAGGAGGACTATTTATCAAAATTTTGGAGGAAAAAACTGATAACAGTCCAAAATCATCTAATGAAGGTACAAAACAAAATATAATTTTTTTAAATAAAACAACTTTTCACACATTTTTTAGAGTCATCTGTGGATTCTGACAATGTAACACCTGATCCAAGCAGTTATAGCAATGATAATTCTTGCTATAAATTAAGATGCAGGCCAAGGTAGATATATCTCTGTGGATTACTTTTTAATTTAAAATTTTTAATATAAACTATAGTTCATTTAAAAAGTTTTTAAATATTATTTATTGAATCCTTTGATTTCTTTTATCACTATTAGCTTTCAGAGAATAATTTAACCATGATCTTATACATTACTCATCGTCATTGTTGAAGTTGAAGTCATTGTTGTAAGTGCGGACATTAAAAGTGCGTTTTAAAGTGGTTAGCGTTGGCCAAAAATCGAGTTCTTGGTGTGTGTTGATTCCGCTTGACCTCCGTAAGTGAGACAGCTACTTTTATATCGATACTAAGAATCACAAATGCACTTAAATTGCCTTTCTATTGGTATGATCTGAAACATTAACCGCATTACTGGAGTTTTTGCGGCCACCAACAAAAAGTTTCATAGATGATTTGAGTTCTTGCCCGTTATTGACCTTCTGTGTCCAGCTTATCGCATTCAGAAGATTCCTCCACCAGTAGCGGCGTTATATAATATTATTATAGTTTTCACGTGGAATGGACGAGACGATATAATATATAAAGAAATTTACTCGCTCCTAACGGATATCAAGAAGACTACAGACGATACCAAAATCGAGCTTTACAATCTGAAACAAGAACTCCAAACCAAGTTCGAAGCATTGGAGAATAACATCAAATGTTCAGAGTCGGGAAAATGTTCTACTGAAATGTCGACTGTTGGCTACTGAGGGACGTTTACGTAAAAATTCCATCCTAATTTTTGGCCTTGAACTGGACAACACGTCACTTACTAAATCTGTGGTGAGATTTATTTCGCAGAATTTGTCAAAAAAACCTAGTCCTTGGCTTACGGAAACGATAAAAGACATGATCAAATTGAGAGATAAAGCTTACAAAAGATTCAAAAATAGTCAGAATATTATAAAGAACTCAGGAACTATGTCAATGCCCAATTCTCAGGAAAAAAAGGCTTATGTCGAATTCGCGTTACGCCAATAACAACAGTAAAATAACTTGGAATCGGCTCAGAATTGTAGGTCAAAAAAACTCATATGAAATCCCTCCTGAGTTGAAAAATGCTCAGGATATCAACGTTTTGTTTCTTGCCCAGTATAGATGTTGGATAAATATGCCATTACCTCTCGGAACGTAACCTTCGAATTCTCATCACTACAGAATATGAAGTCGCAGAATGTTCAAATTCGATCAAATCTGAGGTCTCAGGTTGCGATAATATATCAAGAACGATGTTCGAACTCGCGAGCTTCCATTTTATTGAGTATTTAACGCATATTGTCAATACAGCATTGATGTCGGGTTTGTTTCCTGATCCGTGGAAGTTTGCGATGGTACTTCCACTACCCAAACTTGCAAACGCTTCATGGTATTCGCATTTGAGGCCCATCAGTATTCTGCCTATGCTATCTAACATTCTAGACATTATAATGAAAAGGCAAATTTCAGACTACGTTTTCACAAAAAACATCTTACCTGTGTCACAGTCAGGGTTCCGAAAGCATCATAGCACTACAACGGCTCTGGCCTGCATCACCGATGATATTCTGATCAGCACTGACAAAAACTTGTTTAGTTAGTATTGTTCGACACCCTAGATCCGTTTGTACTTGAACAAAAACTTTCTGGGTTCGGACCTGTATCTGTGGAACTGATTGCCAACTAACTGAGGAACCGATCGAAGTATGTTGTAGTTGGAGACCAGATATCTGAAGTACAACAGCAAAATCTTGGTGTACCTCAGGGCACTATTCTCGGTCCGCTATTTATGAAGTACTAGCAGATACATCAATAAGCGGACGACCCACAGCTGTACCTAAGTTTCCAAATGGAAAACGTTGGAGTTGCCACGGATCAAATCAATGAAGATATTGCGCCATTGTATGATGTTTCATCCGCACATAACCCAATACTGAATGCCAGTAAATCAAAACTCTTGATATTTGGACCCAAAAATAAGAAACTAACCTTCGTGCAACAAAATAACATAAATATAGTAGGTGATGCACTACCTGTTGTGAAGGAATGCATAAATTTAGGATTATGGCTAGATAGCGACATGAGAAACACAAAGCATGTTAATCATCTAAGTAGAATACCTCACAATACCCTTAGGAATTTATACTAGCAAAGTAATATTCTTAGCAACAATCGTAAACTCCATATAAGTTCTCATACTGTAATTGCATATACAGTGCATTCCATTTAAAACGAGCCACCCTGAATAACTTTTGGTACAATGATTTTCAGGAAAAATAAAAAAACACATCAACAATAGTATACAGGGGGACACATTTCAACATATTCACATTTGATGTAACTTCCACTATCGCACCCCCAGAGCATGTCACCATTTTTTTTTTAAATGGATCACCCTATATTGTTTCGCATTATCAGATGCTCCATGATGAGCAGATTTCAACGAAGTATAAAACATATGGTCTGACGCATATTATTTGGTTGAAAACGAGCCACTCTGAATAACTTCTGAAACAATGATTTGCAGTAAAAATAAAAAAACAGGTCAACAGTTTATACAGGAGGCCACATTTCGAAATATTCGTTCTAGGGACAAATGAAGCAATAAATCAGAAAAAGATATTTTTTATTAAATTCTTGAATCAAAATCTGATGACTTGACAATGAGAAGAAAAAAAATTTCTATAGTAAATGTTCAAAAACGTTTCCACCAACTTCCATACAATGGTGCAAACGAGCTTCCATGGCCGCCCTCACATGGTTGAGAATCTCGAGAGTTATTTCTCTGCAATGCCTAATGATATTCTCTCTCAAATCTTCTAATGTTGTTGATTCTATCTCATACACTTAAGACTTCAAATGACCCCATAGACGGAAATCTACAGGAGTGAGATCCGGAGACCTTGGTGGCCATTCTGTAGGACCTCTTCTGCCAATCCAGCGACCAGGAAAATGATCATCCAAAAATTGTCGCACTGGAGCTGCATAATGAGGAGGTGCACCATCCTGCTGAAAAACTATTTCTTGTTCGAATAAATTCATATCCTCCTCAATTACCCTATTGATGCACGATATTATTCGATTCTCCAACATATCCAAATATTTCTCAGAATGTCAAATTACCATCGATGAAAAAAGGTCCTATGATGTGGTCACCTAAAATTCCTGCCCAAACATTCAGTTTTTGAGGTCGTTGGGTATGAACTTGACGGTATAAATGGGGATTCGTATCATTCCAATATCGACAATTTTGCCTATTCACCTCTCCATTCACTAAACGTACTTTCATCCGAAAAACAAATTTTATTCAAGAAATTCTGATGCATGTTGATCCGTTCAGTGAGACTTTCACAAAACTCGATACGTCTATCGAAATCATCTTCGTTCAATTCATGAACTAGTGTAATCTTATATGGATGGAATTTGTACTTATGAAGGATCCTGAAAACATTTGTACGACTGATTCCTGATTCTCGAGATAACTTAGTGAGAGATTGCGTATTTTCCATTAGTCCAACGTGCCCTAAAACTGCAATAGAAATAGCTTCATCGTTGACAACTCCTGAACGGTTATGCTTTTTATTGCTAACAGATCCAGTTTCCATAAATTTGTTCAATAATTCCGAAATGTATTTGTGTCGTACATTTCTTCCTGGATGATTATCATTGAACATACGGGCAGCAGCTCTAGCACTATTTCCATTCTGGTAGTACAAACTCACTATTTCAATCCGTTCTCGAAGCGTATAAACCATTGCTTCTCAAGAATTCACAAAAACAGAAACACCAATTGTAACTTCACCTGGTGGGTAATCGTTATTGTGGAATGAGACAAATACAAAATGAAGAGAATATCGAATTCAAACTTAACTAGGCAAAATAAGACTTTTTTGAAGTATACTTCAAAAAAACACCTATGAAACCTAGGTAACAGATTGTACAGAAATTCATTCAGGGTGGCTCGTTTTCAACTCGAATAATTTGTAGCTCCCGAACCATATGCGTCAGACCATATATTTTATACTTTGTTGAAATCTGCTCATCATGGAGCATCTGATAATGCGAAACAATATAGGGTGATCCATTTAAAAAAAATGGTGACATGCTCTGGGGGTGCGATAGTGGAAGTAACATCAAATGTGAATATGTCAAAATGTGTCCCCCTGTATACTATTGTTGACGTGCCTTTTTATTTTTCCTGAAAATCATTGTACCAGAAGTTATTCAGGGTGGCTCGTTTTCAACCAAATGATTTGTAGCTCCCGAACCATATGCGTCAGACCATATGTTTTATACTTTGTTGGAATCTGCTCATTATGGAGCATCTGATAATGCGAAACAAGATAGGGTGATCCATTAAAAAAAATGGTGACATGCTCTGGGGTGCGATGATGGAAGTAACATCAAATGTGAATATGTCAAAATGTGTCCCCCTGTATACTATTGTTGACGTGTTTTTTCATTTTTCCTGAAAATCATTGTACCAAAAGTTATTCAGGGTGGCTCGTTTTAAATGGAATGCACTGTATGGCCCGGCGCTTGTGAAACAAGATCAAAAGAGTTTGCAAAGCATACAAAATTCGTGCATGATATTCTCATTAGGTATTCGATTAGCCAGTCATTTCGTGATACAAAGAAACTTAAACTTCCATTGCTACGCAAATTCCATTTTTTAACACTTATTCATAAGACCTCAATTACCCAGAAGCTTTCGTACTTGATAGATAAACTGAAACGCTTCGAAAACATTAATTATTTTCCAACAAGGAATAGGCGTCTGCTAGTAATTCCTGAACACTCTACTACCACCTTCAAACGTAGTTTTTCCTACACACCTTGTATTCTTTACAATGCTTCGCCTCCAGAGTTAACCAACTATTCTATTGGTAATTTTAGATGAAACTGAAAACTAACTTTCTCTCTACGTATATAAATACTGTAATATAGCCATGTTTCTGGGTTTCGAGTTAGGTATTTGATAAAATCGTTTGTCTATTTGAATTATGTTAAAAATATGTTTCTGTTCTATGCTGAAAGTTGAGTTGAAAACACTGTTTCTCAGTGATACTCCGCCTATTCAATCTATTCACATATATTGACGTGTACTGTATCCATGATTGAATAAAGTCCTATTATTATAATTACAGGAGCAGCACTTTAATTTGAACAACACAATCGTCGAGGACATCCTCGGCGGCTACGAAATTTAACATTTAATTCTCTCAAATTAAAATAGAAAAATTTCTGCCCTGGCCGAGAATCGAACTCACGACCTTTCGATCATGAGTCGGACGCTAACCCACTGCGCCAATCCCCCCATATTGGTCAGAGTTCATCAATAGTTTGTTAAGAATTCACCAAGGTCTGAAAAATCTTTTATTTTACAGATCAGCCAAAGGTGGTAACCAAGGCCATATTAGATGACAGTGTCTCAAATGCAGACATTATGAACAAATTACTAGAGATACAGGCCACACTCACTATGGTCACATTGAGGCCGAAAACACTAGAATATGGAGGGGAAAAAAATGAAATAATGGTTGGTGAAGATCTTATCAAGGATTACCTTCCATTGACAAATTTGGCCCGACTATTAGATTTTGATGATTTAATAAAATCAAATGAGAAAGCTTTCAAACAATTGGTAGGTACCATTTGTATAATCGATTATTATTTATATCAGAAGAGAATAACATTCTCAAGTAGTGTCCTGATTTCAAATTCATAGTCTATAGACATTATTATCTTCATAAGTGGGATGATTTGTTTGAAGATTCCTGTTCCATAATAGTTTTGCACATTGATCGTCCATGAGCTTGTTTCCATATTATAATCATAATTTCACGATATTTTCAGGTACAGAAATACTTACAATTTGGAGGGAAGAATGAAGCTGACTTCCTCAGGAGGATATTATCCCTCACAATGTCGAACTCGTTGGCAACGTTCTGTTCATGGACAGGACAGAAAAATAATTTTAGAATAAAAGATATGACTATTATCAAACTTATGCGAGGTAATGAGAAATACTTCTGACAGCATTGTTAACAAATATTTAAATACATATTTTTCAGGTGCAGTACAGAAAGTTTTCCCAGCATTTTCTGATTGCTTATTTGATAAAATAGCCATGGAATGGCTACGACATTCAAAACAAAGATTATTAAGGGAAACAAAAAATTGAGGCTGTCATCGTTCAAGTTCAACGTACCTTTCTTGGATTTTCAAATGATATTCATCAATAATTGCCTGGTTATATATATGAACTATTATTCACTAGACGTAATAATTCAATTAATTTTGTATTCATACATTCTAACAATCTATGTCTTGTCATTTTTATCTTCCATGATTTATAGTAATACAAACTCGACTGAAGATAGATAGCATAGGCACAAATGGATATATCGTTTGTGTCAAACTTTATGCTCGATAGTGAATTTTCGAATATTTAAGAACCTAAAAAGAAGAGATTTGAGACATAACAGCTCAATTGTAGTTACTCTTTAAGAAAGTAGTTTTCCCGTAAGAAATTAGTTCCAAGTGATGTAAAAAGTTGACTAATTATGTAACGATTTCATTACGCATGCTCCTATATAAGAACTTCTGCTGTAACAGTTTCAGATAACCTATCAGATTCGATTTTTATATAACGTATCAGCGATTTTGTTATGTTGGATGACATATAACGGCTCTAAAATGGTCATTGAGACATTATGGGCAAAAAAATTTTGGGTTGCATTAAAAAAAGTTTTGAGCTTGTTGACCATGAACATAAATCGTTGAAATGATCCAGAAATTATGTCTCCAGATGAATAACACATTGTAAACATGAATCGGAAGGCATATACAAACTTCCAAACTATATTTTTTCTGTGTTATTGTATGCTTTGAAATGACTATAAACATTTGATTCATTCAATGAAGTACCAGCATAACTCACCTTGATGCCTCCTAAATATTTTCTCAAGATACATCCACGAATATCATAAGCTTCGATAGTGTATAGAGTTCATTTATCATTTTATCCACCCTCAAAGGTTCTAGAGATTTTTTGTAACTGACTAGTATCTTCTAGATAATCCTCCCCTCCTGGAATGTGAAATTCTGAAGAGTAAATTTGTTTTTGAATGATCTGGTAATTTGAATAAGGGTTGGATTTCCAGCATTTCCAAAAGTATTTCTCATTTAATGAAAATAATTTTTCTCGTTGTCCTCATTTTTATTATTCGTCAATGTGTCCTTCACTATGTTGGTTGGATATTACTGAAACTACACGAAGTGCTTCCACTCCATATATATATATAAATATATATATATATATATATATATATATATATATATAGAAGAAGAAGGGTAGTCTCGTGAGTGGACTAGTTGAAAATAACTATGAATTTGAAATAAACTTTGTAGAAAGGATATTCCTTGAGGTTGCAGTCATATTGACATTTCGACTTTGACATATGACACTTGACACTTCATGTCATGCATTACTTGTCATCCACCATTTTCCTTTTTCAGTCATGCTTCAAATTGTAATTATCTTGTTACATTCGTCACAATTTTAAATGGGTTTTAAAAAAGTTTGAGCTTGTTGACATGAACAAAAAATCGTTTGTCAGAAATTATGTTTGAATTTTTTACATATACTTAAACTAGTAGTTTTTCTGTCTATTGTATTTTGAAATGACTATCCTACAATCATCAATAGGACTAGATATATAATCCTCTTACTATTTTTATACATCCACCTATATAAAGTTCGATAGTGATTGGTTATTTATCATTTATCCACTAATAGGTTTCTAATTTTTACTGACTAGTGTCTTTGAATGAATGTGAAATAAAATTTTTTTGAATGACTAATTTGAATAAGGTTTTTACATTTTTCTCATTTGAGAAAATAATTTTTCTTGTCCATTCATTATGTCAATGTCCTTCACTAAGTTTTGATTTACAAATTACAAGTTATATATATATATATATATATAATATATATATATATATATATATATATATATATATATATATGGATATATATATATATATTTTTATATGGTATATATGTCAAATAAAAAAGTAAAAATAGGGTACAATATATTTAAAAACTGCATGAATACCTGCTATGATTGTTTTATAAAAAGAAAATCTGTACGGTTTGCATCTTGAAAACCTCTTGCCATTCCTAGTCGACGCAGAGATTCCAAGAAGGTGGCGGTAGACTTTTTCTATTATCATCATTATGTTTGATTAGTTCATTCAATTGGCACAACCTATAAAAATACACAAATCCAAATTTAGAAATAAATATTCAGAATTCAACTGAACATTATATTTATATACAAGAAACATCCTGTACACAAAATTAGAACCAAAAGGGAATATGACAGGCAAATGTCAAATTATTTTCTTTTTAAATGATGAAATTAATGAAATTTGAGAACAGAAAAATGGTACATGTGAATTTTGAAAAAAACTTAATGAATAGAACTAAGTATAGAAGTCAAATTTGAAAATAAAATATATGTGTAATAGGTAGGAAGTACAAATAAAGTGCTGATCGTAAAAAGCGATATAAGATAACAAAAAGTGATCGTTGCCAAGGGGAAGATGAATAAGTTGGAGGAGGAAAAATAAAATGAAATTGAAGCAGCTTAGAAAATTTTATCATCGATTTTATGGGAAAAATGCCAATAACTACAGATTATGAGAAACGTTAATACATGCAAACAGGTCAGAATCAAGTTGGAACCAAAGATTATCAATTTCTATACTTGAAGGATAATGTAAGAGAGATAGAAGTACAAAGTAATAGAACAGAAATGGAGAGTCAGTTTCAAAAATTGATGGATTTCATGGGAAGTATGGAAGGAAGAATGAAAGATGGTATGAAAGAAAACATGGGAAAAATGGAAGAAAGAATGAAAAAAAAGTAGGTGTGAAAGAAAACATGGAAAAAATAGAAAAAATTCATAGGTAATTTTTTGAAAATATAAGACAAGAAATATCAATTATAAATTATTCATTAGAACGTAATGATGAAAAATTGCAAGATATAAGAATATTTCTAGATAGTACTAATCAAAGAATCAAGAGTAAAGGTTAAAAAAAATTAGAACACAACAAAAAGATAATAATAATGAAATAATTATAGTAGAAAATGAAAATTCAAAATTAAAAGGAAATATTTTGAGCGTCGATCATAATAATGAATGTCAAGAAAAATTTAAAAACATGGAAAAATATGAGACAATTAGAACAGAAAAACAGATAGTGGTTTTGATTAATATACGATGTATGGAGATAGTACTTAAGAGTCCCCTTTTATAGCAAACATTATAGAAATTGATGCTTTAGAACCGTTCATGATTCGTTCGGGATACTTAATCCCCCTGCGAGAAATGCAGTTTTCAGCTCCGGGATCGTCTGAGAGATTGGTATCATCATAGTTCAATATATTTGTTGTTTGTATGCCTTCTAAAATGCTTGACTCGTTTTTAAATATTCCAGAATCTCAGTTTTAGTTTTTTGTGCATTTTATATTTTGACATATTCTTTGCGTCAGTCTGTCCTTATGCCTCTATATGAAAGTTTTTGCCCAATCTGACCCAGGCGTGTTTTTTGGGAATTTTAATACTTTCCTTTCAGAAATCTGAATATTTTTCTACCATGAACCTCAAGTCATAGCTTGTCAATGGACTGCCATATTCACTAGCGGCCAGTGAAACGTCAACAAAATGTCGCTTCTCTGCTTCTGATACTATTGGCTGGCCTCCCGCTTTTTTCCTGTGTTTATTGTTGACTTATTCCATATTGTTATTTTCGGTATCTTGTACAATTCGGCAGCAGCCTGATATGTAATTTTCTGAAATTTTGCAGCATAGACAGCCTCAGCTAATTCATTTCCATCTTGGTTGGCATAGCTTCTGCACCCCAGCTTTTTTTTGTAGACACGGCCCATAATTCCTCAAGTCAAATGTAAAATAAAATATCTAATAATAATTAGGTAACTCTACAAAAAAATCGACATCTCTATAGGACAAAATGAATATTGCCTCCTGACAAATAAATATATTACCGGGCAAAGACACCCCACAAGCAGTCATGATTCACTTAAACCCTCATCTGAGTAGGAACCAACTTTACAACACATTATTTGGTATAAGCTTCCTAGGTAACACTAAATCTGAGTATGCAGGTGATTTTTTCCAAACCTATCCATCTACTGTTCACTTAACGTAACTACTTGAAGTTCCAAAAAACACAAATTTTGAGCAATTTACTTAATTTCGCTGTGCACAGCAACTGTCAGGCAAACTGTCAGCCAAAAACTGAAGACCATCACCTATGCGTTGCGTTCGTGAAAAAGATACACGTTCAAATGCTTCCAGTTTGTGAAAATATAAATTTTGTTTGACTTATTGCACCCTTGGGTAAAGACCCCATAGGCAGGTGAAATAACCGGTACTTTATTTCTTAGGTTAGTGGAAAAATAGGCAGAATAGAATTTGCGTTTTTGATTCAAAGCTGTCATTGTTAATTTTTTAGAACGACGAATGAAGGTTGTAGATAATGAGATATCCACCTGCAAGCTGGGTCAGCAAAGTAGTATAAAAGTATGGATTCAGCGATACCCATAACTAATGATAGTTTGTATATTGAAAGCAGGAGTTCCCGATGATTGTAAGAATGGCCTCGCATCAGCATGTCTCAAGGGTACGGCTGCAGATTGGGGGGTCGATTGAGGAAGATAGTTTTGCGACTTATTATCCAATCATTGTCTTAATTGATTGAATTATAAGTGAAAGAGCAATGCATTTTTCCTTTTTGGTGTAGTTGAGAGTTTGGGAGAGTATTTCAAATTGTATGAACCTATAAATGTGGAATCCAAATACAGGGTGATAATTAATTTAGTCATTCGAATTAATCATTCATGTTGAAATACAATAGAAAAGGGTGAGGGGATTCCAAATAGGGATTTAAAAGTACGTAGATTATCTCCCATATTATTATAATTATAATTCTATAGTTATGAGTAATTTGATTGATTTTTACCTTTTTTATATCAGGTTTGGATTATGTTATTAACTAATTTTCCTAAAATGATTAGGACTTGCTCAAATTTCCATGCTGTTTTGTGTTTTTAAAATTCAGTTAGCAGTTTGTATTTGGTTAAAAAAACGAAGTTATTCGTTTTCAATTACGTGTTGTCTAAAAATCATTCGTCTCTGGGGAGAACCTAGTAGGGATGATAATGACGGTACGAGAAGCAAAATAAATGATAAAAATAATTAAAGCGCGATGTTTTGTCAGTTGACACAAAATCACACACCTTATCAGCCAAAAATATAAAGAACTCCTGTGTTAACTATCACAACGATACTACGGCAAAATCATTCGAAGACTAGTTCAAAAATAAACTCCTAGCAAATATACCTACCACCAAAAACTGTGATTGTGATGGATAATCCGCGTTCCCACAGTAGAAAGTTGAATGAAGATCCGTGTTCAGATGACACAAAACTTATCATTCAAGACTATATAATTTAAAATTATTTTCTATAAGAAACAATATTATGGTGACATATTGGCAGGAGAAATGGGTCATACAGTAGTAAGACTTCCTTCTTACCATTGCAAATTCATTCCAATTGAACACATATGGCATGAGCTGAAGGCATCGGTGAAGAGGAATAATGTTTCCTCAACTTCATCTGTGATAGCTTCGATTCGCTCAGAAATGCGGTCATCATTTAACGCTTTAGACAATCAACTTGCTCATTTGTTTGGCGCCGACTCAAAATTAGTTACTTACATTAGTTTAGGAGCTCAGTTATTAAGACTGAAAGGTTTTTTATTTTGTGCTTTTCAGTTCCTCTCTTCATCGGTTGATTTTTTTGTTCAAAATTTGAGTTTCCTATCCATTATACGTTTTTGATATAGAACCTAGCCCATGTTCATCTGCATTAAATTGCCCTCCTCTAACAATGAAAACAGTTTTGAAATTACTAAGACAATTCGTTGCATATAAACAAATAGATTGCTAAACTTCATAAGTTGAGAGAAAAGGTAAAAAACTATAAACCTACTACGGAAAAAAATAATCATAAATAAAGAAGAATCTTCCAAAATTTCCACCCGACTACGGATAAATAATATAAACTTGAAAGTAAGAAACAAGTTAGGTGCTGATTGCTGTCATCGTCTTATTGAGTAAGACAAGTGTTTTTGTATGTTAGTTATTCTTGTTCTTGATTTAGTTCTATTGGCAGTTCTGGCAGTTTCACATTAACGTTATAATTCAAGGCAAGTCCGTGGTCGTGCGTATTTTTATCCCTGATTGACGGCATCTCCATTGTTTTCATTTGTCTTTCAAATTACAACGTTTGCTTTTTGAAGTCGACAATGCAGACAACGGCATTTGAATTCAATCATAACGTTATTAATGTGAAGACTTCAATAGAACTAAATAAACAGAAATAACTAACATATCAAAAGACTTGTCTTGCTCAAAAAGACGATGGTAGCAATCAGCACCTAACTTATTTCTTTCTTTTTAGTTTATTTTATTTATTCCTAGTAGGGTGAGAGGTTTGGAACTTTTTTCCTTTAATTATAGTTATTATTTTTCGTAGTCGTGTTCCAGTTTTTTAAAACTTTTTTAATTTTGTTTTTTCAATAATTAAATTTTAAATTAATGATCACAATAAATACAAAGATACATACATACAGAGAGTGCTTAATCATAACTGGTCCTTTTGGCTTTGCTGGAATCGAGTAATTATGAATAAAAATACCTACCGAGGAACAATTATAATGTAAAAATACGAATAATGGTTTTACTAGATAATTCATTAATTGTGTTTATGAAATTTTGAAAGTGTGTTTTTACATAACATACCTATTGATAGATCACTAACAGAATAAAAAATAATCTAATGAGAAATGAATGTTCCGTACTCGGATCAAGTGATGGTCAAACCACATAAGTTTCTGGAAACAACACCGAGAATGGGTAAATTCTATGTTTAATGTTGTTGTATACTTATATGCATGAGCTCATAATTGTCTCCCCTTTCATTTGACATCCAACTCGATAATATAGCGAAAAAAATATATACCCATACATTTTTTAGATGTTACATTCGTCATATTGATTTTGTTCCTATAAAATGCCGTAGTCGGGTAAAAAACGCTTATATTTCAGAATATCACCAAAATGCCGCTCTCTAATGATAAGCGATCGTATTAGTAGGCCACTAGAAATAGACAATAAATTCACATTAATTCGAAAAGTTTTCAAACTTCAATGGTATGTTAGTGCATTGATGAAAACAAAATATAAAACTTTGCAGAATTCTGCGATGAACGAAACATTGTTTTAATTGCAGAAAAATTGCAAAAGATCTGCAAACTAGACACACCGATAGTAATGATTTTTACATTGAGTTTGCAACCTTGTAAAAGTTACGGAACCTTGTTTTTTGTAATTCTTTTAAGTTTTTCATTGTAATTTGTTTAAAAAAATTACAATAGTTCTGCAAATTGGATGGGTGAATGGATTTTTTTCAACATATTCACGTACATTTGCAACCATTTCTGAAAAACGCATCATTTATTTATCAAACTTTTTTATCAACGCTGCCATTCTCAATACACACAAGCATTGAAATAATTACAAACTTTTTCTATTGTGGTTGCGAATAAAGATTTTATCGGTCTCAGTGGATATGTAACTTTGCAACCTCATACGAAAAACGGAACCTATTCATTCACTAATATTAATTTTTTGCATTTTTACAACTGCTGAAATATTTGCAGAAGTTCTGCAAATTGCAGTTATAATTAGATTAATATTTCACGTGACGCAAGAGATTTGAACCGTATTGTTCAACGGAACTTTTTTTTATATAATTAATTGTTTTTTTTATAATTTGGCCATAAATTGTGAACATTGTGCAAATAGGTTCAAGATATATATTCGACCGACATATGTCTACAGTGGTCCAGTTAAATACTTGATTATCCATCGCGTATATCTGTTATATTTTGTAGAGTTGGTTCAAAATCTCGTGTCATGTGGCCTTGAATGCGAAGATGACCAAAACATATCGGATGACAAATCCGCCATCCCAATTAAAAACATCCAGCACCACTGAAAATTTGCTGTTGCACAGGTGGTTATAATTATTATTTTGTTTCATTTTCATTAGTTATTTGTTTAATAAATAGTTTTTTGCAAGATTCTACCAGTGAATTTCACACCGCTCACCTCACTGCTAGTGATTGGGAGATCAATGTTTTCAGGATGTGCTGATTTTGGTATTCATTCTGTTGCTTTTGCCACGCCTTCGCGCATGTCGCATGCCATGAGGTTTTGAAATAACTCTACTGGTTGATTGCACCCGAAACGGTTACGTAGTTAACCACTACACAATTGTAAAAATAAAAAACTTTTCCAAGACAAACTTTTGTTCAGATGCACTGAAAAAAATCATATTTTGTTAGTTGTGTGATATTCTCATCTGATAACCGCTAATTACAGACTCAGAAGTTTGTCAATTTAGTTCGAACACAGAATAACTCATCTCACACATCTAATAAAACATTGTTCCATTTTAGTACATTTGAATACATTTTAGTGTTATATTTATTTTATTTTTGACTTATTCATTTTTGTAATTTTAACATGGAATCCATTATTCTAGACGTCGAAAACCATAGGATATTAATTTTCAAAAGAATCAATCGGACCATTAGTAAAAAAAACCGTCCACCACCTTGAATTTTGCCAAAAAATCCATAATCATCGACATCGAACACTCCCATACGAATGAAAACTTAGATCACAAAACTTCATCCGCCATCTTGAATTCTCGAATTTAGACATGTAATTCATAATTTATTGCGATCCCAAGAATCTCCAGATAACAATTTTGGATAGAATCGGAATATAAATCACAAAATATTTCCGCCATATTTTAATTTTGACACTGAATTAATAATATCTCCGGCCCCAGTTACCCTTGAGAATCAATTTGAAAGGGAGAACGAAACATACCATGCGTATCATTTGTAATTACTTAATTACTTAGTTTTTCGCAATACATTTCGGCTGTAGCATTGAGTGATTGAAAAATAATTTATATGGCCATTGAAAATGTGATCACAATCATCCTAAAAAAATAAGATTGAAAAACAAATAATGAAATAAATCGGCTGTTTAGTTTGTGTGAACTTTTGTCGGCGCCACTGCTTCCATCCAGCAATCGACTCGAATGAATAACCAAATCCAAAATAATTCGAGAACAGACAGAAGCTGTGGTGCCAATGTTCAAACAGTTCACTATCTGCACTCCCACTCTTGGTAAATATATGCCAAGAAATTCGACCTGAGCAGGGTGAGGAAGAAATTCGACTGTTTCCTGTGACGCGCGATTGTTTGCTCTTTCAATACAATAACTGTACGAGTGTTTTTTAAATCTCAATATTTCTTCCATTTCGTAATGAATCATGAAAATTACGAAAACGTGTCGAGAGGTTCTCGATCCTCCATCAAACGTACTCAGAGATTGTTTTTATGCAAATTCCTAATTGTAATATGATGGTATGAATTCATATCGAAAACGTTAGCTTTCAATATTGAATGATTTCACTTACCGTTGACAAGCTTCTTCTTGGTCGATATTTAACTTGGTAAAACAATGAATGTCATTTATTAGGTATATGAAAATCTTTATTATGCAGATAACACAGAGGTTGTGATTTTTTTTTCATTCTAATGTTTCGCATTGAACATAGTTTGCAAATTATTGTACCACCAATTTGTGAAATGAGTTGTTTGCCCGATTCACAGAACTTTTGCTTTTTTTGGTAGTACGAATACGAAAATATTTTACTCTTGATTTTATCCTTATTTCCATGTTGCAGACGAGGTTGCAAGTCAATGAAAACATTGTGCGTCAGGACATCTCCACTTGCAACCATTATTTGAAACTTTTGTAATGATTCCGATACTTATTTCAATAAAAAAAATTTCATAAAATTTTTTTTTTTTGAACTTTTGGAAATTTCATCAAAAAATTAGGACCAACAACAATTTTTTTTCGATAAAACAAACATTTTCGTTTTGTTTGAATGGTTGCAAATTTATCAGAGGATGTAATTTGCTATTTTTCAAAGCTTCGAAAGTTTGCAGAACTTTTGCGCGTTAATAATGTGAAAATCCATTAAATCCCCATTTTTAACATCTTTCGTTAAGAAAAAAGGGTTGCAAAATCAGACCAAATATCAAATGGAAGTCCTCTTCACTCTAGTGGAGTTTTGAAACTTTTGTAATTATTATTAAATTTTGGGGAAAGTATGTCTATCTCTACTGGCCTATAGATACAGCTTAAGAAGATAAGAGGGAACTTGATAATTGACCAATCTGATTTGGTAATTTTGTTCCAATATTCTGAACATACCTATAACTCACCTGGAGGGTTTCATTATATTCGCCTACTTGTTTGCTCCCTTCTGACATAAAAATTTAAACTTTTTATCTATCAGTAATCTGCATTTTACGGTTCTGTTATAATTTCTATAGAAATTGTTTTTCAGCTCAACTTCACTATTTCTAGACAATGATAAATATAAAGCATTCTGCTTTCATTTTGAGTGCTTGTGCTGGACTTATCAAATAGTAGATTCAAGAAAACATTTTTGTTTGTATCAATTTGCATTTTCTGGTTCTGTTATATTTTCTCTTCGAAATGATTCTCAGCACGACTACTATTTTTAAAAAAAGATTATTCCCTTTCCTTCTCAGAGTTTATGCTGGAGTTATTAAATAGTAGAGTAACGAAAACAAATTTCTATGTTTCTGTTATATGAATTTTCTATTTCTGTCTATGTTATATAAATTCATTTCGATATATTTTCCAGAACAACTTGACTATTCCTAGACTATCATTGACAACAAAGCATTCCGCGTTTATTTTGAGTGATTGTGTTGGAGTTATTGAATAGTAGGGTCAGGAAACCGAACTTGTATACAGAGTGGCCACTTTTTTAATGGGATTGTATTGGTAACTTTTAAACCATAAGAGTTAGAAGGTCGGTCAAATGGAGAAAAAGTTGCATTCATCGAAGCATTGTCAAGCAGTTCGAACAAATCGTGATTATCAGGGCCGGTTATTGAGATATCATAAAAAAAGTAAATTCTGTCATTTTGATTTTTCTTTTTTTCCCACTTTATTTCGAATATTATCAAAAAATGTCACAGGAGTTTTTTATTTGACAGTGACTTATCCTCAATTTGACATGATCAGATTTTGTATCCAACGTTTCGTACGCTCTCGGCCACCCTCAACCTCATTTTTTTCAACACGGACCTGCATATTTTATGACACTTTTCGAAATAACTTATAACGCTGGATTCAACGATATATCATACAATGTCATTCAAAGTTGATTTTTAGGTGATTACTTCTTATATATTTGCTCATTTCGTCTCCTTGAATACCTTCCAATACATTCTCAATCTTCTCGCGAAGAATCTCTATTGTTGAGTTCGTAGTATCATAAATTTCATTTTAGAGATATCCCCACAAATAAAAATCCAGCAGATTCAAATCCGGAGATCTGGCAGGCCATGCTACTGGACCTCTTGTTCCAATCCATGAATCGGGAAAAGTTCGATTTAGATAGTCTGTGACTATTCTTGAGTTGTGTGGACCACATCCGTCTTGTTGGAACCATGGACTATTACGCTGATACCGTATAGAAAGATCATCCAACATTTCTTCTATAATTTCTACATATTTTGCTCCGGTTAGGTTGCCGTCAATGAAATAGGGTCCCAGTAATTTATTATTCAACAAACCGAACCATATGTTCAAAGAAAAACGATATTGATGTCTAACTTCATGAATTAAGTGAGGATTTTCTGTGGCATAAAAATGTTTGTTCCTTCGATTGAACATGCCAGAATTTGTGAATGTCGTTTCGTGTCCCCAAATGATATTGTGCGCAAAATTGTTGTTATTCCGCACCTTCCGTTGGAACCAATTTCAGAATTGCAACCTTCTGTCAGGATCATTGCGATATAGTTTTTGCACGGCTTGGTATTTATAGTCATGGTATCCGTGTCTCTTGAGTATTTTATTAACAGCACTTTTTGATAAATTGCATTCACTGGCCATAGTTCTCGATCCTATTCCTGGATTCATTCGAACTTGGGCCAGAACATTGATGTCATTGATAGGCTCGTTTCGTCGTACATAAGGACCTCTAGGTTTGATGAATGAATAATGTGCAAGTAACAATGTAGATAAACGTCGAAACATTTTGATATTTGGTGTTGTTCTTTCAGGATATAATTCACCATAGCTTTGTTGTGCTTTGAACGAATTTCTATCTAGTTTTATGTACACTTCGTACATATCTCTCTTCTCTTCATTTGTGTATCTTACCATATCGAATAAGTTAAATTGAAATTACTCAGAAAAGTATTCAATGACAAGTTCTTGTGACACAATAATAAACGAAGTGACAAATAATATGACATTTCTTGTTATGTTCTTTTTTATCCACGGCCTACTACTTGGAAATGATACATTCAATAAACCTAGAGTTGTGTGTATGTGAGAAAAAACAAGTCTATCAACGATATCAATGTTCTGACCCAAATTCAATTGAACCCAGAAAAAAAATCTAGAACTGTGGCCAGTGAATGCAATATATCAAAAACTGCTGTTAATAAAATAGTCAAGAGACGCGAATACAATGATTTTAAATTTGAATACCAAGCCTTGCAAAAAATATATCGTAATGATCTCAAAATAAAGTTCGATTCTGTAATTTGTTTCAACGGAACAAATGACAAATCCAACAATAATGGTTCCTCGCGAGAAGATTGAGAATGTATTGGAAGGTATTCAAGGAGACGAAATAAGCAAATGTATAAGAAGTATGGGTTCCAGAACCGCAAAATGCATTTTACGAAATGGTGGACATTTCGAACACTTACTTCATTAACGTTCATCATTTACTTTCGAATAATCATTTGATTTTTGTTTCAATTAATGATAGTTTCGTTTAATTATTATGAATTAGGTTTTTCACCTCTTGAAATTTATAAATAATCATTACTTGTTTCTTGCTTTGATTCTGTTACGTTCCATTCAGTTGAAGATGAGTGAGTTGATTTTCTTATCGAAATGTATTGCATGTTGTTAATTAAACTAAAGGTACCTAAATGTAATACAGATCCGACCCAAAGAAATTTGGATAAGGGTCAAAATCACCTGAAAATCAACTTTGAATGACATTGTATGATATATCGTTGGATTTAGCGTTGAAAGTTATTCCGAAGAGTGTCATAAAATATGCAGGTCCGTATTGAAAAAATTGAGGTTGAGGGTGGCCCAGAGCGTACGAAACGTTGGATACAAAATCTGATTATGTGAAAATGAGGATAACTTACTGTCAAATAAAAAACTCCCGTGACATTTTTTGATAATATTCGAAATAAAGTGGGAAAAAAAGAAAAATAAAAATGACAGAATTTACTTTTCTCATGATATCTCAATAACCGGCCCTGATAATTTCGATTTGTTCGAACTGCTTGACAATGCTTTTATGAATGCAACTTTTTCTCCATATGACCGACCTTCTAACTCTTATGGTTTAAAAGTTACCAATACAATCCCATTAAAAAAGTGGCCACTCTGTATATTAATCTGCGGTTTCTGGCCTTGTTGAAATTTGTATTCGATATATTTTCCCACACAGTTTTACTATTTCTGGAAAACTTGGAACATACAAGTATTATTTGTTCATTTTGAGTGATTCTGGTGGAGTTAATAAATAATACAGCTAGAAAACGAATTTTGGTGTATAAAACTCTTTCAATTTCGTTTGAATCCAAATTTTTCATATACCATCCGGAGTTATTTATTAAAAAGTTAGAAATTTAACATTTAAATCTTTTCCAATATTGGGTAAAAAAATGTTAATAAAAATATTTTGTTAGAAAATAGTTGATGAATAGTTATATAATACTAGATGATTTTCAGTTGATTATTATAAGATATGGTTAGTCCATTCCTCATTTTCCTAACAAAATTCCGATTGTACATACTTCATTGTTATTGGAATTGAATTCAAGAGTTCTCAACAACTGCTATTTATTATCAGTGAAGAAAAAAAAATCGATTTTTTTTTGAATGATGAAAGTTCCTGGTATATGCCAGACAATTCCTGAAACGCTCCTCTGTATATAGATCAACGTAGGTCTTCAAATATCAGAGAGTTTGAAATGCTCCATTCAAGAATGGGTTCGTAATACCTATAAAACAGTATTATGCGTTTAGTGTGATTTATTCAACTCATTCATTAGGAACTTGATAAAAGCTAATGGGTGGGTCGCACTTGATTGATTTTGTTATCACGGAATAATACAGACATTTGGTTTCAAAGGCTACATCGGCACTTTTTGGGTGATTTCATTTCAATCAATATTTATGTTGAATATTAATTTACCTGGTATCACGTTACATAATTTTTCAGATTACGATATTACAATACACCATTCCTGTCCAAGATGCCCGAAATCGTACAAATATATGAATAATCTCAAGAGACATTTGAAGTACGAATGTGGCAAGATCCCTCACTTCATTTGCATGTTGTGTTCGAAAGCTTACACACAGAAAAAGAGTCTAAAGCTGCACCTCTTCAAACATCACAACACCACTTGAGAGGACATTCCAGTATTGAAAATTCTCAATATCATGATATTCGATGATTCAAATAGCTCACCCAATGTATATCTATACTGAATGTGTTTCTTTCGAAAAGTGGAATTTCACTGTAGATTTGTAGATTTTTTCTGTTTTATTTCCTCCTCCTCTTCATGAAAATTGAGGAAATCATAAAAAATTATTTTAAAATTTGGCGCGGACAAATTTTATTCTGTGATTACTGAAATTAGTTATTTGAACGTATCCATAGCCCTCTAGAATAAAAATTTATTTCGAAGAAATAAAATAAAAAAACGGTTACGAACAGTAACGAATGATAATTGGTTGTATTCTAAATGCCATATGGAGACAAAAAACTGAAAATATACCAGGTGTCCCATTTGAAAGTCGAAAGTTTATGTCACTTCCGGTGAATCCGGAATTTGGATAAAGTTAAGTGAGTTGTCAAAAAATGCAGTTTTATGCATTTAATAGATCCTCCAAATTTCATTCCATTATCTCGGAAAACAAAAAAGTTAAAGGGGCGAGCCACCTTCCGTGGACACCCGGTATACCCAGTGGCAACGAGTCTTGGTCCAGACTAATAGTTCCAAACGGATTGTTTTGAAGCTTGTAACATATACAGTGTGTCAATTTTGTAATTTTCCGGTGGGAATATTTCGGAAATGAAAAAATATACCGAGAAATGCATGACCAAACCCGATTCAAAGCATGGTCGGGGAAACCGAAATTCCATGTGAGCAAACCTCGATAACCTCACACCATCAACCCCCACCTCAATTAGAAATCACAAAAAAATATTTTTCAGAAGTACTCAATGAAAACTTTTCAAAAAATACCGTTAATAAGGTTAGCCGTTCCATCTCTTATTGAGTAAGTTCAGAGAACTCACTTAGTCGAGTGTTAAGGTCAATTTGGTATGAGTCTTGTACAGTGATCATTGAAAAAACTTCAGAACAACAGAAAACTATCCAATCGTGTTTCTTGCAAATCTGATAATAGTACTTTTACTCTAGATACCTCAAATATAAAAGAAATACTTTTTGAACCATTCGAGCGTTGTGGCAACCTGTACTTTACCATTTTACCAATGTTTCATTACTTGTTTTTTTCATCACTGGGTAGTTGACTATGTTTATTTCAGAATCGATTGAAACAGATTGTTGAAGTTACAAAATAAAAACAATAATTTTTGTATCATTCCAAAAGGGGGGGGTATTGTGGCAACCTGCACTTTATCTTCTTTATCAATGTATCATTCCAAAGGTAATGTACTTTTCTTCACCTTTGTTATTCACAAAATATTTAGTGATTACTGGCTAGTTGATTATGTTTATGTCAGTCTAGACAGTTATAGATAAAAAAGATTGTGAGGTTACAATAGAAATACTACCTATTGGAACGTCACCAAAACACGACTCTCAAAAAATTTCGATATATCCTCGCAGAATGGTCCTAAGAACCCAAAAATGCCTACGGCCCCTCAGTTCGAAAGTTTATATATCTATATATAATATACAGTATGTCTCATGGAAACCCCCCGTATCTTTCGTAATTATTGGTTAACCTGAGTGACATACACTGAACGCCAGGGCGATGGATATACCGATTTTTGCGAAAAATAATATGAGGGGCAAGATAGGCTCAAAACTCTTACGGACTCTTGATCAGGATATCAACTTCATTACCAATACATATTTTCGCTGAAAAAATTTCAGTTCTGGAAAATCCGAAATTGTCCCACTCCTAATGGAATTTTTACGATCGTTAGGTAACCGGAGATGATTCTGATAATTTTCTGTAGTTTACCTCAGCGACATAAACTGCGCGCTAGGGGCGATTGATATAATGATTTTTGCGAAAAATTATATTAGGATCGTGATTAGGACATCAGATTCATAATCGATACACATTTCTGCTGATAATTTTTGAACATCCTTTTGAAGGTTGAACCCAACAAACATTTCAAGTAAAAGTTACGTCATTTCGACCTTCAAATAGGTCAGCGCCCAAATTGGCGTAGGTAATTATTACTTAATAATTACCTTAAATTTACCAATATGGGAAAGAAAATGGAAGTAATTCAGAAGTCGAAAATCATGACAATTTGCCTAATAAGTCGAAGGCATAAATAGGTAAAATTGCCTTCAGAATAGACGACTGATGGTAAAAATGTAGTCATTTCCATCTATTTTAGGATATAAACACTATATTGAAACAAACAGTAGATGGTTAGAAGAAGATAATGAATATTTACTGCATATTGTGTATCTTAACCTACATGTTTATTCGTAAAAGCTTCGAAGATGAACATGGCGTATGAAAAAAGAACTGTCGAAAAACGTACAGCAGGAAATGGTGTATGCAAGTGATGGTTTCGCATTCACATCTAGTTCATATTTTATTTGCGATACAAACTTTTCTGTGATAATGTTGAATTTTACTTATGTGGGCCCCTTCAAAATATCAAATTTGTATGGAAAAAATTCATAAAATTAAGTATACTTCCTCAACTTTTTCATCAAACACTGAAGAAACTAATTCCATAGATGAATTATGTATATACATATCATATACACCAATTGTTTCACTATCTATCATTAAAATATAGTCGATTCAAGAAAATTATGGATCATTTTTGCAATGGAGGAAACGCTCCAAGCCAAAAAATATGGCGTCTATCCCATTTGGACCTTCAAGTCGCATTTTCCTGAAATTTCAACTTTGAGAACACATAGGCTTTATGCAAAGTCGAAAGTAACCTTCATTCCTCACTTTGAAGTCCATCTTCCTTAGCTTGGGATTTCAGACCCTCTCACATTGTCGTAACGTGATGAAATACAATTTGTTATGGGATATTTTTTCATGAGATAAGTCTATACGTTCCTTTCTCTGGTTGGATTGGAATCGTGGATAATAAATGTATATTGTTGTTATTCGATATTCTGAGCAGAAACACTAAAATGATCATTTCAATTCCTAATACGGAGAAGACATAAACATTATTTTCTATTTCTTGTTGGTGGTAAAACCAAGTATCTCTATCTAGCCTATACCTAGTTACTCAAAGAGAACGATAGATACTACAAAATCCCGTAGTAAGTATTTATTCTGAAATTGAAGTGTTTATTCTGGAATTGAACATCAAATATCAGTGGTATTGAAAATAGTACGCGATAATTGTATTCAGTGCACATTTTGCCATGATAATATCCATGATAATGTTGACTCAGTGTGAATCACTATCCGAAGAGAAATAGCCAATCATAACATTTTAAATATCAAATGGTGTGTAGCGATTGGCTCAAAAATTGTAGTTTGACCTGGCCGCGTTCCGCATAGTCTGAAAGTACTCTTAGAATGCTAACTTTGCAGAATGACGTGCTCGGAAATATCCAATTCAATTTGTTTGCCAATTGTGACTACTTCTCAAAAATTCGAGATATTATGATTTGCTTAAAAACTTTAATTCGACGTTTCCGGACGCCGCAATGATCAGTGTTGAACGATTCGAAATCATCGTTTCAACACATCAATCTTTTATTGGTTTGCTATGTGCTTTCGTTCTCTTGCGCTTTATTCAATGCATTTTTTTTACCCATTTGCTTCAGCTGGACCAACTTCATTGAATTTCATTTTGTTGTGTCATTGAAAACGTCACGACAATAGTTTACCGCTAGTGACAGACGAAGCTTGTTGAACGCAGCTTATCTATTCATTCATTCTGTTCATTCTGTCAATCCATCTATTACCGGTATATTCGAATTTCTACTTGGCATTTTATAGATTTCTGAAATTCAGCTCCAAAATAAATTATTTGAGGAGAGAAAATTGTATCATGCCATGCTCATCCGATTCGATTCGGGCTTCAATATCTGATAATCGGCCAAGTCACTTTGAGGTATTCATTTTTGGTAACTTTGACTTCGTTGTAGACAATTAGTCTTATTAGACAAATATTGTAGTAATCTCGCCCTCATTGTGGAACAGTCGGTATAAACTAGGTACAAAAAATGTCCAGGCAACTCAATTGCTGCCAAAATTGGTAATGTAGAATGTATAGTAGATCTGTTCACTGACTCATTTATTCCCTGACTCTGTGAACATACATGAGGTAATAATAAGGTTAATATTTACTAGAAAGTATTCCCTGAAAGTTGAAGTATTTTGAACACATTTTGCTGGTCACCTAATAAATAACTCTATTGACCCATGAGGCTGTGAAGGTATATTTGAAGTTCATAACAAGTAATTTTATACTATGCACCACGCCTATTAAGTTTATGGTTTTTGAAGGAGATCCGGTGGTATCAGTTACGGTTTTTATAACTCGAATTATAACTTTGGAGTTAGTATGTAATTGAAGGTAGAATATTTGGTCAGAAATAGGTAAATTCGGACTTCTTCAAGCCATTTCACCCCTCTGCTTGGTATAATTTACCTATAATGTTAGTTGGGAAACGTTACGTCAAATTCATTCTTTATTTAATATGTAACCTTCCTTCAATTTGCAGATGAGAGTGGCAGGAGAATCCTAGTTTTTCCCCACAAAATATCTGGTAGATTCGGCACTCATAAATAAATACTACAATTTCCAAGAAATCACAGAATAATTCAGATGAGGATTTGATTTGTTTTCATTTAGATCATAAGCCAAATTATTTGATGAAGTTATTTTCGTGTATACTATTCATAATGTTGTATTGAGGTTTTTATGATGTATGAAGTTTATTCTTGATACAAATGAAGCAATAAACTTTTCTGATTTCCCATATTTTGCAGATCTCAACTTCAAATGCGTTTGTGGAAAAATATATGGAAAGAAATCATCGTTTTATCACCACAGGTTATATTATTGTGGCAAGGAAATGAAGTTTCAATGTCCAGTGGAAAATTGCCCATACAAATCCTATCGCAAATCGAATTTGAAACGTCATCTAGTCACACACGATTTGAGCTCGACTTGATGTCGAAATGTTTTCATGACGATTTCCTTGTGTTACTTATGCATGATTTTTGTTAAATTAAAGTTTTGTCGCTTTTAATTTTTTTATATATTCAGAAAACGTTCTGCTATTCTTTGAAAATAACGCTCTAGAAAATATATGATTACATGAATGTAGATGTCAGGTGAATTGAGATAAGAACTATGTGAAAAATTCAGTGTCGAATTGAAGAACTTCTATCGGGATTCCTATGAAAGTTATACTGGAAAATATAAATTTTACTTCACTGAAAACAAAAACATATGATTTTCAATACACTTCAATTATGGATCATTTTTATTGTATCTGTGATAATGATAATATAGAATAATCATACATCAAGTAATTAGAAGTCTTGAGTTCCGTTACTAGGCCCTAGTAAAATAAAAAATACCAGTCGGAACTACCCCTTCAGGGTAGTCTACCGTTTCAGTTACTCCAAAGTGGCTAACTTTTTTTACACCCCTATATCCTTGTTATTTTTCTAGTATTGTTAGGACAGTATTATTAATTGTTTTCTTTGAATTCATCCTGTGATTATGATTCAGTATGATCTGACAAAGTAGTTGTAAATGGTTTTGTAGTAACTGGAAACACAAGGAAAAGTCGCTGGAATTGGTGTTTGTGCTTCTTACAAAAATTTTGATAGATTCTTAGTCCTGGCCGAATTGAAAAGCAAAAAATGGCACCAAAAGCTGAGTTTTTACTGAGGGAGAATCAACTACCCAAAATATGTACACCATAATTAAATATTTGATAATGAATAATATTTAAAAAATATTAAAAAAACGCACTAATGAAATATTTAAAATATATTGAGGATAATTAATGTACTGAAAATGAATTTAAATGATTTAGTATACTGAAGCTATTCAAAGTACTAGATATGTATTTAAAATAATTAAAAGGGTAGAGGTAGAGGGTATTGAAAATACTGGAAATTTACTTAGGTTTGAAATGCAATGAAAATAAATGGAACATAGTGAATATAATATTTGGGGTAATTGAGGTAATAAAAACTTGATGGAAGTATTCAACTGAAGCAATCTACGATTTTGGTGTAATTTACCCCGTGTTTTTACAAAAGTACCTAAAGTGTATATCTGTTGGTTAGAAATTAAAATGAAAGTTTTCAAGTTATTGGGATATATTATTATATTTCATTCACTTTATTTGAGGATCAGGGAATATAAATGAAAAATTAAAAGTATTCCAAAATAAATATCTTTTATTAAATTAAATAAATAATATAATAAATAAAGGTTTAAATGTCAAACTAAAAACAAAAGGTATGCTGATAAAATATTAGATCAACTGTAGGAATAACCTACCAGAAAAAATAACTGCTGTTTTTGCGGTTCAGTTTACTTAAACCTACACTGAAAAAACAGTTTATTCATTGTTAACTGAATTAAGTAACAACTAATAAATTATTCATTCGAATAATTTATAAGAATAATTTTTAACGAATAACAGGGACAAAGCAAAACGAAAATGTTTTTCTATTAATATGACTTATTCACTTTAAATAAACTCAATAATGAATACATTTTTGGTAATAACACACATTAAATGGCTTTTATAGGGAATAAATTTATATCGTTAATTATGAACATATCGACTTCAAGCAAACTATTAATTCTTTTGCTAGCTTACCCGACAGACGTTGTCCTTCCAAATTTCTATATTTCCTGAAAAAAAAATCCTGAAAACTCGTCCGCGTAGAATTTCTTTTTTCATATGTTTTTTTTGTGTTGTTCCATCTAGGTAATGCCTTTGACTCTGTCCGCTTCCCTTTTTCCTGAAAGACCGTTTTCTCGTTTTTCCATTATCCTGTTTTTCCGTCCGTTATCCCATTTGCCCGAAAGAAATTAGCCAAACAACACCAACACAAAAAGACATTAATTTTTATTATATATTCCTGAAAACTTTTCCACGACAAAGAAATTTCCAATAATTTTCCTAAAAATCCTTTCCTTTCTATAAACCTTATTCGGAGTATTACGAACATTCAAAAAAAAACAATGAGCCAAATCGGTCCATCCGTTGTCTTTAAAAAAATTTAAAACAATGTTACCCCGACCAGGATTCGTTCCTGTATTCCTTCTGATTGGTAGGCGACAGTCTAACCACTGAGCGATTTCCTTTTTGGTAATAAATGACTCGATAGTCTTTTTCTTCGCCAAATTTCTTATATACTCAAATTTTCCAATTTCCAGGCAAATTTCCCGATTTTTTCCATATTTTATATTTGTGTGTCCTTATCTATTATAGTGTATACTTAATTCGTAGCCGGTATGTTCTCAATTTCAATGTTTTGTTGCAGAATTTCTGTTACTTTCGCAAGTGTGGAGAACAGGATTTTTTTTTTCCGAATTTATTTTCACTATATTCTCCACTCTGCGTTTTTTCGTATGTTTTTGCATTAACTGTACAACTAGAAATTTCATTGTTATCCGTTACACTTACTTAGTAAACTGTTTTTATCTATTTCACTTGTCTTCCCACGTTTTAAAACGGCTTTTTTGGTATTTTCCATCAGCTATTCCTTTGTGGCACCTTGTTTTCACTTGTTTTCACTTTTGTGCTACACTTCCCCCGCTGTATTCCTCCATCGGGGGATGTTTCAATGTATTGTTTCTTTCTCCCTTGCGCGATGCCTGTAAGGTCGAGAATCGCAATAGGGTTCATTATCGCGGAGCTTACTCTAGTTTGCAAAACAACGTCCGCTCATTCTTTGTGGTCCTTAAAAAAAGAAACGGATAGGCAAGAAACTTTATTAATATTGTATTGTCATCCACTTCTGTGCCATTTCCGTAGTTTCTAGCTCATCGGGAAGTTGGTTTTAAATCGATTGCAAGATTTGTACCGGACAGACACATAAAAAAGATAATAAAAACGTGTTAAAAATGATAGTAGTTCATGTAACAAGTTTGCAAAGTGGAGCTTTTGCGTACGTGTTGCATACAATATTTTTTAGCTTTCCAAATAAACAGAACATAAATGTTACACATAGTGCAAGAAAGTTGTGCAAAAATCTAGCAAGCGATTGTTAATCGATGACACATTTGTCAAATACTTGTCAAATGTTAGTGTTCATTTTCATGAAATAAGCACCCCAAAAGGATATTTCGAAGAAAACGTGTGCTGTCACTACGAAATTTCAAATATTCTATAGTTCATTGCGCGTCCGGAAACGTTTTTAAGATGTTAATTATAAGTTTTCTGAATAAACAAAAATGGACCGATAAAGTATTGCCATGACGACTTTACCGGCCTAGTAATAAAATTGAAGACTGAAAAGGATATTGTAATATTTAAACTGTAATTCTTGGAAATACTGACAAATATTGAAATATTCCGAATGTATTGTAGTTATTTTGATAGTGAAAATAATATTTAAAGTACGGAGTGGATATTTTTGGAATAAAAGTAATATTTAAAGTATGGAGTGGTATTTGTTGATACTGAATTACTGAAACTGATATTGAATTAATTTAAATATATTTATGTTATTTTGGCACTAAAAGTCGTATAGAAATATTTAATTTTCTGTATGTATACCTATTTAAAGAGTTTTCCCCCTAGGTTTTTTCGTTGCACAAATAGCCAGTCGGACTGAAAGTTTAATGTGGAAGTTTTTGTACTTGCTTGACAATATGAAATCGCAAAATCACAAAAATTATCTTTTTGCTCCTGCTTCTTTGCTACGGTAGAAATTGCCGAAGAATATTTTTCAATTGCTTTGACGTAAAGTAGTATCCTTGTATTTTCTGCTGTGACCAGTAATATGTAAATTAATTTTCGTTATCACTGTTTTGGCCTATTTTGATTTTCTAGTGCTTTGAAAATCATCCGACTTGTGTATATTTTGATATCCCTATTAACTGCAAATAACGATATTCCGTTTATTAGTGCCACGTAACATTTTCATTATTCCAGTTCCCTGTATTTTTAACCCCCGACGCAAACAGAGGGGTGTTATAAGTTGAACGTGTATATCTGTGTATATGTCGGTGACATCGTAGCTCCCAAACGAATGAACTGATTTTAATTTTTTTTTGAATTTATTTAGCCGTGATATTTATTTATTTTTTACTTTCCATAGGTTTTTTGTGTCAGGAATTTTTAAAATTTGTAATTAAGATTTTATACCCTTGTGTTGAGTTTCATTTTGTTTGTACCGTATTTGCTTGTAGTATTCATTGTCTTGGTGTTATATTTTGTGAAACATGATATTTTCTTCGACTATTAGTGCAAATACTATCGACATATAGTCCAGTCAACGAATGCTCAAAAAGAGTATTGTGTGAATGGGGGGAGGCTTTGGTGAGAATGATTATAATGATGTTGAAGTATAGTGGTTGACACATTATGAAGGATGAACGATGGTACACTACAGTTTGAAATAACTAGTTAATCATTAAAATTACAATTATAACTCTATTTGTGAGACTATCTTGTCCCTATGTCAAGTACAGGTTAGGTAACTTCTGATAAGCAGTTGACATGGCATCTGATAGACAGTTGTCATGGCATAAGACTGACAGCAGGGGTGCCTATTGTGCACTGTTGCCAACATAATTTTGTTCAATTAAATATTAGCAAAAATCTTTTCATTCAATATTCAATTGAGAATGCTTCCCTTTTCAACATTGTGAGGTTGTTGTTGAATAACTTGTTATTCAACGTCAATAGTTAGGAATACATTTCACTGAGATTATTAATATCTATTTTTTCATTGATGTGGTAGATATCTTAAAAAATATAGGCTATTTCTAGAAAGGATCTTTTTGCTGAAAGTGATTCACTGGCTAAGGCCTCAGTGAATTCATAATTCATATGGTGGTCGAACTTGTTCATATTGTAACGAACCTAGGCCGGACCTGTCGCCTCACGCGTTGCCATCGACAACGATGATGTCATCCCCGGAGATATTCGAGAACAATCCAGTCACGCTGCCGCGAAAAACAACGGTCAATATTAGAACAACTGGAACATGCTGTTCGCCAACCGCCAGAATTGGAAACATCGAGAATTCTGTAACGGAGATAAATAGGCAGCCCTCAAGAGGCAGTCTCAGTCTGAGCAGCCGATAACATCGAGCGATACAGTGGCGTAGCTAGTAATATAAATTAGTTGTGAATTTATGTGTGAAATAAATTAGTAAAACCAAGTTAAGTTTATTTACGTTACAATTGGTGTCGGAAGCGAGATTTTGAAAATAAACAAGTGATCGTGGAGTGGATAGTCAGAAAAATAAATTGATAGACCTTTTTTCACGCCCAAAATAGACAGTACCCGGTTTTCGCGAAGTGGACAATTGTGCGTGGGAATATAAACTGATACACTGTTCGCGGAAACAGACAATAGACTGGTGGCCCGTGGAAAAGAATTCGCGAAGTGAATTTTAAACAAATTGATAAACTTTTCGTGTGAAACAGACTGATACCTCGTCAAAGACAAAATGTGTTCAAGGAAAGTGCGCCTTGCGGATTTGAAGGTAGCGGAATTGAAACAGGAATTGGAGGAAAGGGAACTGGAAACAACGGGTAAAAAGCAAGTACTCCAGGAAAGACTTGCAGAAGGACTTATACAAGAAGGTGAGGACCCCGAAACATTTTTATTCGAAGTTCCCGGAGGTGATTTGAGTCTGATAATAGAATCCTTGAAAGAAGAGCTGCAACAAAATTCGAGGACTTTGGAAGAAAATGCTAGAAATCTGGAAGAGAAGCTTGAAGAAAATTCTAGAAATCTGGGCAACAAAATTCGAGGACTTTGGAAGAAAATGCTAGAAAAAAGAATGGGAACCGTCGAGGCAGAGATGGACAAGATGAAGGAAATAATCAGCGAAGAAATCAAAGACGGAATCGAGGCAGAAATGGACAAAATAAAGGAAACGATCAGTAAGCTGGAAAAACGAATTGATAGTGCGCCCCCCACAGAGATGGTTAACAAAAATGCAATGCTGGACTTGAGTTTGAACTTGGATAAAGTTCAAGAGGGTATACAAGATTTCAAGGTCATTTCTGAAATAGGGAAGCTTTCCATGAAGCCGCCTCAATTCGACGGAAAAACTCCATGGGAAAATTACCGCCGACAGTTTGAAGCAGCGGCCAAAGCAAATGGATGGAATGCAGGGGAAAGAGCTGTAGCACTAACACTTGCATTACGTGGAGAAGCGACGAATATTCTACAAACTCTTACCGCCCAAGAACAGGAGGACTATGATCAGCTGATTAAACATCTAGAATTACGATATGGCCAGGCCCATTTGGAACACGTATACCACTCCCAACTGAAAAATCGCTGCCAGAAATCGGGCGAATCCTTACAAGAATTCGAAGCTGACATTGCACGCTTGGTTCGTCTCGCATATCCAGCCACACCGGAAAATGTAATGGAGCGATCAGCGGTTCAGGCATTCTTGGATGGACTCCGCGACCAAGAAACCAGACAAGCGTTGACACTAGCTCGTCCAACACATCTCGTAGACTCACTGGCACGCGCTTTGGAATTTGAGGCAGCAAAGCAATCCTGCAAAAACCAAAGTGAAGTTCGAAGTATTGAAGAAGACTCACAGGAGCATGCTGACTTGGAAGCTGCCATAAGAAAAGTGATGAAGGAAGTTTTGCCTGAGAAAAGACAGATAAGATGCTGGAATTGTGGCAAAATTGGACATTTGCTACGCACATGTCCAATGCAGGAAAACTAAAGAAGGTCGACGAGAAGGGGCAATCGTCGGCCTGTGTCCAGCAAGCCCCGGTTAACAACGCATATGTCGCTATCCTTCAACGACAGAACAGAGGTGTTTTCGTAGACGGTCTCATCAATAACGAGCCTTGCACCATGCTGCTAGATACAGGTGCGACTAGGACAATTCTCGGGCCTTCCTTTGCCAGAACACCGGAACGAATTGAACCGACAACTTGGAAGCTACGCACAGCAACAGGGGAGCCAGCTACTGTATATGGCAAGCTACCGATTGAAATAATTTTGGGCAGCACTAAAGTGAAACATCAGGCACTTGTAGCGGACATCGAAGACGATGCAATCATCGGATTGGACATCATGAATTCCAGAGGGTTTGAATTTCAAAGACGGCGTCCTACGTGTCAACGGAGAAGAGCTGGTGCTTCATGGGAGAAGTGAGGAGTTGATCCGTGTGCTGTTGGCTGAAGATGTAAGCGTACCTGAGAGGGCTGAAACCATTCTGCAGGCTCGCCTGGACGGGAGTGCGAGCAGTGGAGACGTGGTTGATGTTCGAGCCCATGATGAGAAAATTGGACGAGGGATTGCACTAGGAAAGACCTTGTTGCGTGCTGACAAATTTGTGCCGGTAAGGGTCATGAATGTCGATTATTTCCCAGTGACCTTGAAGAACAATTCTGGGGCACTGCTCGTCAGTTTCATCTGTGATCCGGGGGTACGAGGTACGATTAGCCAACCCAACAACTTGCCCACAGAACTAGAAAAATTAGTTGCCATCTCTTCCAAAGACATAAAACCAGCTCAACAGCCCAAACTAAGAGATTTAGTCAAAAAGTACCAAGACATCTTCGATACCGGACAAGGAAAAGGGGGTCGAACTAATGTGGTCCAGCACAAGATTGATACTGGAGGTGCCCGGCCGATCCGGCAATCAGCAAGAAGACTTCCCCTTGCCAAGAAAGAAGAGGCTGACAAAATAGTCAGCGATATGGGAAAAGAAGGAGTTATCGAACCATCTGACAGTCCCAGGTCCTCTCCAGTCGTACTGGTGAAGAAAAAGGATGGATCGACACGCTTTTGTGTAGACTATCGCCAACTTAATAATGTCACGAAGAAGGACAGTTACCCTCTCCCGAGAATAGATGACACCCTAGACACGTTGGCTGGTTCCACGATTTTCTCGACCCTTGATCTGAAGAGTGGATACTGGCAAGTAGAACTGGCTCAGGAAGATCGAGAAAAGACTGCTTTTACCATCGGCTCAGGATTGTGGCAGTTCACCGTTATGCCATTCGGGCTCTGTAATGCTCCCGCCACATTCGAAAGATTGATGGAAACAGTACTGAAGGGACTCTCATGGAACACGTGTCTAGTGTATCTCGACGACATAATTGTGGTTGGCAGATCGTTCGAGGACCACGTGAAAAACTTGGAGGAAGTATTCCTGCGACTGAGGAACTCCGGATTGAAGCTGAGCCCTAAGAAATGCCATCTGTTCCAAAAAGAAGTACGATACCTCGGCCACGTTGTCTCTGGGGAAGGAGTAGCAGTGGATGACCAGAAGATCAAAGCTGTTAAGGATTGGCCCATCCCAAAAGACATTCGCCAACTTCGAAGTTTCCTTGATTTATGCACATACTATCGCCGATATGTGCTGGGATTCGCCAACATCGCTAAACCACTGACCAGGCTCACGGAAGGCCATACAAAGTTCCAGTGGTCCGAAGAATGTCAAGACTCATTCAGGAAACTGAAAGGCGCTTTGATCAACGCACCTATACTGAGCTATTCCCTACCCAAAGGGAAATTCATTTTTGATACGGACGCCAGCAACGTGGGACTTGGAGCTGTCCTATCTCAGATCCAGGACGGACAGGAGAAGGTCATTGGTTATTTCAGCAAGACGCTTAGCAAACCAGAGCGCAATTACTGTGTCAGTAGGCGAGAGTTGTTAGCTGTTGTAAAGGGAGTGGAGCACTTCTACAAGTACGTGTATGGAAGAAGATTCCTGTTGAGAACTGACCATGCAGCTCTCAAATGGCTCTTACAGTTCAAAAATCCTGAGGGTCAAGTAGCACGTTGGATCGAGAGACTCCAAGAATTCGATTTCGAGATCGAACATCGAGCCGGAACTAGCCATAAGAATGCAGATGCCTTGTCGCGAAGACCATGTCCAGATGATTGCTCACATTGCCGACGAGCAGAAGAGAAAGAAGCAACACTTTGTAGAACCGCGGCAATGGATGACAACTGGAATGACAGCAAGATCCAGAAAGACCAAGAGAAAGACCCCGACCTTGGCTTAGTCGTCAGCTGGAAGAAGGGCAATCGAAGACCATCATGGCAGGAAGTCGCAGGTTACTCGCCGGCTGTTAAGTCCTATTGGGCACAATGGAATTCTCTCATTCTGGACAATGGGATCCTGAAACGTGTGTTGGAGGTCGATATTGGTGGGGAAGACAGACGCCAAATAATTGTTCCCAGGAACAGAAGAGAGGAAGTGCTTCGGGAAATCCATGAGAGAGTCGCTGGAGGACATCTGGGAGTGACGAAGACCCTGCAGAAAGTGAGGCAACGGTTTTACTGGACCAATTGTCAAGCTGACGTCCAGGACTGGTGCAGAAAGAGCGCTGTATGCGCTGCTAGCAATGGACCTCGAATACGACCCAAGGCCCCGATGCGTCAATACAACGTAGGCAGCCCGTTCGAGAGAATCGCCATTGACATCGCCGGCCCGTTTCCCGTATCCGACCACGGGAATAAATACATCCTTGTGGCAATGGACTACTTCAGTAAGTGGGCGGAAGCCTATGCCCTGCCCAACCAGGAAGCCATCACCGTCGCCGACGTCTTGGTGAAAGAGTGGATATGTCGATTTGGTATTCCAATGGAGCTGCACTCGGATCAAGGCAGAAATTTCGAATCCAACCTGTTCCAAGAAATATGTTTACTGCTGAACATCCGCAAGACAAGGACCACGGCCTTACATCCGCAGTCCGATGGAATGGTGGAACGGATGAACAGAACGATCAACCGCCACTTGTCCAAGGTTGTCTCTGACCATCAAAGAGACTGGGACCAGTATCTTCATTTGTTCCTGATGGCCTATCGATCCGCAGTACACGAGTCAACAGGTCAAACTCCTGCTAGTATTATAATGGGCCGAGAACTGCGACTGCCTTGTGACCTGAAGTTTGGGATACCGCCAGAACAAGACACTGCGGGAGATGACTACGTCAGCAAACTTCGGCAGAGAATGGACGACATCCACGAACGAGTGCGGTTGAACATCCAGAGTGCCAGCGATAAAATGAAGAAGACCTATGACATCAAGGCCGACGCTGGAGGATTTAAGGTTGATGACCTGGTTTGGCTGTACAACCCCAAACGTCGTCGTGGACTATCACCAAAGTTGCGGAACTCGTGGGAAGGCCCATATAAAATCGTGAAAAGGATAAACGACCTTGTGTACCGAATCCATAAGCCACCCCGAGGGAAACCAAGGGTCGTCCATTTCAACAGGTTGGCCCCTTACGCTGGAAACCATGACCAAGTTCGCACCCTCAAGCCACCGGAGGATGATATGACGTTCGAGAAGTTTATGTCCTTGTATTCAAACGGGCAGAAAGTTCTACATGGGGTTACTAGAGAGGAGTCACGAGACCTTTTCGAGGTGCCTGCTGACTACGCACTAGCGCACTGTGTGGCAGAAGATCTTCGAATGTCCAGGGGCATCGCCGTAGTGTTTTTCAAGAAATTTGGTCAACTCCAAACACTGCGGGAGCAGAATCCAGAAGTTGGTGGGGTGCTACAGTTGAAGGGAGGCCCGAGAAACATCTACTACCTAGTTACCAAGAGGCATTCCCAAGATAAACCGTCCTATGAAGATGTCTGGAAGAGTCTCACCAAACTAAGAGATACTATGGTGGACCAGAATCTGGTGGATCCAGCAATTCCAAAATTGTCCTGTGGTATTGATGGGTTGGACTGGAGAGTCATAAGAAGTATGCTGGAGGCGATATTCAGATCCAGCGGCGTCAAGATTTTGGTTTGCTGTAACCCTCTTCCACGACCGGTCATGAAGACCATGGAGTGCTACTTCCATCGAACTTCACGGTGCAAATATGGGGAGTCATGCTGATATCGTCACACTCCAAGGATGACATTTCGGGACGAAATGTCTTCAAGAAGGGGGCAATGTAACGAACCTAGGCCGGACCTGTCGCCTCACGCGTTGCCATCGACAACGATGATGTCATCCCCGGAGATATTCGAGAACAATCCAGTCACGCTGCCGCGGAAAACAACGGTCAATATTAGAACAACTGGAACATGCTGTTCGCCAACCGCCAGAATTGGAAACATCGAGAATTCTGTAACGGAGATAAATAGGCAGCCCTCAAGAGGCAGTCTCAGTCTGAGCAGCCGATAACATCGAGCGATACAGTGGCGTAGCTAGTAATATAAATTAGTTGTGAATTTATGTGTGAAATAAATTAGTAAAACCAAGTTAAGTTTATTTACGTTACAATATGATCTACTAAAGCGCATCTTTCTGGTTGTAATCTGCAATAACTTCCATGGAAAATTATTCTAGCGCCTAATATCCTTGAAGTTTGACCAACATAATTCTAATCACAAATTAGACACGGAATACTATATATTACATTCGTTTGGGAAGTTATGGGTACTTTATCTTTGATTTCTGTGTGGATTGACCTAATAGATACGACGATTTTATTCGCAATTTCAATGATCAATAGGTCATGGAAAATTGTGGCTAGTTTAGGTGTCATTTCTTGGATTAATGGTTAGGACGTTATTGGTGTATTAAACAAAATATTGGGTATACTGGCAGGGTATGAGTTTTATAGAAAAAGGTTCAAAAGAATAATAATATTTATTTTTGGAATTGTATGTCAGAGATTTTCAACACTCTATTCTTCATTAGTTTGACTAAATTCACTTGCATGTTTTGTTTCTGATACGCGACCAATAATTCATGTATCTTTCTGGGCTAAATGTTTGTTTAAAAAATTTGTTGTCGAAAGAAAAATGTGTGTTATTGAAAAGAAAATTTGGAAGTTTTATGGAATTATTTTCAGTGATACTACAATGACGGCTGATTCTGTTTCATTGTTTGTGGATTGCTCTGTGTTGTTAAATTTGTTTGTTACTTCAGAAAAATCTTTTTTATAGTAATCGTTGTCAAAATCGTATGCTTTATTCAGAATGTTCGTTAAGAAGGAAGCAATGGCTTCTGAGGGTGACTACAATCGATCTCACCGATAGAGTTGGTTTGTAAGTTTTGGGAAAAGCATAGAATTTTGGAGGAATAGCATTATAGCAAGTTTCTTCTTCATCACTTCCTCAATTTGATGGAAATAATCAATAAAATTTCCGAAAGCTTGGACAACCATTAAAAATTAAAAAGTTCCATTTCATTTGCTGCGAAACCCCACTAGTTACTGGTTCCATATATATATATATATATATATATATATATATATATATATATATATATATATGAATATATATATATATAATTTTCATTCATACAGGGTGCATCATTAATGAGTGGCTAACCAAAGTTGTTCTTTTTCAAATGAAATACCCGGTATAATTTCATATATTCCGATCGGCTTTCCATTGGCTGCTCAACGATTTTTTCAATTTTGAATTCCGTTGCGACGTTGCCGAGTTATTCAAAAAAATCTATTTTGTAGACTTCTTTTCGAAAAATTACCTATTTCTCATTTCGAAATATTTAGTAAAGATAATTGGGGAATACCAAGAATTTGGAATAAATTGTACAGGATGTTCGATACAACAACACAAACTTGACCATTTCCAAACATCGGTATTTTGATTTTTTCAAATGGATTTTTCATTTAAATCAACTCCTTTTTATCCCCGACGTCAGGTACCTTAAACAATCTGTTTCCGAGATATTCTGGTTTAAAGGAATTGTTCAATATCAAATCAACAATTCTATAGATTTTTTTATCTACATGTTTGTTCATAGAAAATACTGATACTGAATTATGTTTAATTTTTTTTCCAACTTCAAGAGCATTCTTGGCCTTTCATGAATAACTAGCATAGCAAAATACATTTTCAAATGTAACTATTTTTTCGAGTTTAGTTATCCATGACTACCGCTGAAAAAATGACTATCGGAATTAGAGGTAACTGTCATGAATTATCGTTTAGAGGACATGGTTAAAATGGTGTATGCTTTGGGGGAAAGTGATCTAGATTATACGAACAAAAGTTTCCTGAGAGAAGACATCCAGACCAATGAGCATTTTGAGACCTCAAAACAAGATTTGAGAAAACCAGAAAAGTATTTTACAAAAAGTTTGAACGTGCTTGTCCTGTAACGAATGATGAAAATACTCTTGATATGGCATTGCATATTACCGAGAATCCCCATGTAAGTACACGTATTTTGAGTAGAAAGTTAGGAATATCCCAAATTAGTGTTTCTCTGATGGTGAGAAAATGCAATTACCATCCATATTATATGCAGTTAATGAGGGAGCTGCCTGAAAGGTACTCTTGATATGTTGCACTATCATTATCAAAGCCATTTCTGATTTAATTATCTAGGAAAATAGTATCCAATCAAAATGTTTTTGATGAAGAAAAACAATTATTATGTATTAATATCTACTTAAATGATAGAAACAGTTTAGTGGGTACACTACATAGAAACAAACAAGGCATTTGAGCAAATGTTCAAATGTACCACCATTTTGTTCAATATACAATTGGCATCTGCGTATCATCGACTGTCGCACGCTTTGGAATATTCCTGGTGTATCCTGTATTAACGTACATGCTGCTATTGTCAAATATTACCCATTATAATTACTCTAAATGAAGATTAATTACCCGAAAAAGATAATTATTCTTCAGACGTAGACCACTGAGAAATTATTTGATGACTGTTACAATAAGTAGCTGATAAAGCTATAATCTATTTTCATCTTATATACAGTTATAGGAGTTTAATGATCATATAGTCCTATTTCCTAATACCAATTTACTCAACAAATTCTATTAATTCTATCATTCTTAGTTTACACACTAGTTAAATGGGTTATTAAAAATACTCCTCAATTATTGTCTTTACAATTCCAATTCGACCCTGGAAATTTACATTTAGAGTAAATTAAGTAGGGACATACCTGCACTACACTAATCTCTCCACCGCACATGCGTTCTCAAAGACGTTATTCTTAGTGTAATTTGGGCTGTCACTCATATTCATTACCATAAGCAGATACAGTTGAAATTAAATAGGTATATACATTTTGTCTCGCCAATGATTTATTGCCTACTTCGCCATCCGAAAACGCCTGTAATTTTATCAATTATGGCGCCCGAGGTCCGAGGTGAAGGGTGAAATATTCCTTAGTTGAGAGTACGTTGGTGCCATTTGTAATGTCCTCCCCGAGAAAAACACGATACAGATTTTCATTTCATGAATATTCATCGATACATAATGTGATATTACGAGATCTACCCAAGGCGAATTCATGTTTTAATTCACATTATTTACAGGTTCTATCCTCAAGTGTTATTGTGGAAAAGTGTGTCGAAGAAAGTTATCATTGGATAGTCAAAAAACAAACTATTGTGGTAGGGGAAAATATTTCAATGCCCACTGAAAGATTGTTCATACAAAACCGATCGTAAATCTGATTGGAAACGTTATATAGCCGCACACAATTATATTCCAGAGTCATGTTAGGCTAATTTACTTTCGGAGAAGAAGTAAAATTGCGTTAGATAATATGGTATATATTGTATATTATTCTACAAATATTCCTAGTTGGACTATTTCTCTAGATTGGTGAAATTAAGTGGAATTTTTTCAGGAGTTTTTGATCAACGCAATCTTTTCCATTCCCAAATTATAATGCATGTGTAACATCTTAAGTTCGATTTTCTCTACTTCGGTTATTTTATATAGCAGTACCTATGCGCCTATCAGATTGATACAGGAGGTTGTGGATAAAGTCATCTGTCAGTGTGTAATATATTCACACTCTATATGGTATTGCCAATAGAGAAACAATATCTCTTGCCCATGACCTTGAAATTTTGAATGACTTACATTCCTCACATTTGGGTATACTACTGGTAGCCTGGGCTGGACAAAGATTTAGAAAAAGTTTTTCGGACTTGTGAAAATTGTATAGTTTGAAAATAAAGCCTAATAAAGCTATTGGACGGTTGGCCATTCCCACCTGAACTTTGGCATCGTTTAGACAGTGATTTCATGGGACTCTCTTTGAACAAACAATTTTTAGTAATAGTGGACGCATACTCGTAGTTGGAAGTTTTTCCATTGAACTCGATAACTTCTGAAACGACTGAAGTTCTTAGATCAGTTTTCGCGAGATTTGGCTTACCAAAACAGATTGTATCGGATAACGCATCAACATTCTGCTCAAATGAATTCCAGGATTTTCTAAGGATGAATGATATTGTGCACATTACATCTCCATCTTATCAACCATCGTCAAACAGCGCAGCAGAAAATGCGGTGAAAACGGTAAAAAACGGTTTGAAAAATAGTGGCCAACAAATGTATTTCGCTGAAAAAAGCGCTGTGCAATTTCCTTTTTGGCTATAACAATACCGCTAAATGTACAACTTGGTTGAGTCCAGGGGCAGTAATGTTCTAGAGAGAACTGAAGACACGTTTTGACAATTTGAAACCCTCGAAATTGTAACCGCTGAAGATGATAGAAATATTCAACATCCAACGTGGATTGAGGCTGTTATTCATAAAAAATCAGCAAATCTACTTATATAGTACGAGTTCCAGAGTTAGGCAATATGTCTTGAAAAAGACATATCAATCAAATAAATAAATATCAGTTTAAAACTTCGAATATTTCGATTGAGATTGAAAACTCAACTGAAAAAGTAGATTTGAAGGTTGAAGATAACGTTGATGAAGACAGTGATAGTGGGGTTGAAAGATCCAAACGAAAAACTAAACCTATTGATAGACTTGTATATACGGAACTGTAAATGGTAGCGTAAGTTGGGATTTAAAAAAGTAGGTGAGAGAAGTGTAATATATTCACACTGTATATGGCATTGCCAATAGAGAAAAAAAATCTTTGCGCATGACCTTGTCATAAACACCTGTGCTGTGTACATAATATTGTTACGCCACTGGTCTTTTATGGAATTATATAATAAGATGGTTTAATCCCTCCCTAACTGCCCACGGTAAGCTGCTGTATGTACACAGTGGCTACCAAAAATAAATACCACTCTGAATTCTCCAGCTACGCCAGTGGCTGTTTATCGGAAGAAATATTCACACTAATAAACCACTAACACTAAGGAAATCTCAAATATAGGGTTCCCATATTCGATTGATCCTTTTTTGTAGAGTTGCTTGTCAAAGTAACTACTTTGATGTATAGGGAGCATACATTATTCGGGAATAATTGAACCGAGATCAATTCCCGAGAGCGGCTTCGAGGAATTATTCCTTTTCTCTCTATACTTGGGGTGTATGGAGGTTTTATTCAGGAGTACTACCGATCTCAGACCTGTATACCAGTATTGCACTCGGAATCATAAGAAATGAATTTATAAAAAAAAATTAGTAAACATAGGTACATATACTGAACTTCATTTCCCAATAGGGGAGAAACAAAATTATGGAACAGACTTTAGAAGCTATAAAGGAAATGGAAATTATTCCTTTGTATATTTTTGGACATGAATACTAATCGGTAACTGAATAATATTATATAAAATGTCAACATAAGAAATGTGTAGAATAAAACTACAGAATTATTAACAGAGTATGAACTATGGACATATATGTATGCCAAAATACCAAAATAACAGTCATGTTACGCAGGTGACCCAAAACATACGTTCAGAAAAATATTTACTCACACCATTACCATCAATTGTCATCACTGGGCTCACTCGGTGTTTATATTTCACGCGATCTAACTTTATAGGAATGCTTATCACTGTATTTTTCCAAAATTTTAGGTGTTGAGTTATTATTTCGCAACGCGTATTAAGAAAAACATATTTCGAGTTATAATCTTATGCCGGATGATCTTTTGTTTTATTAACCTCATGGATTGTTTTCAGTTTGATTGTAGTGATTCTGATTTTCCTTGGCTATTGCAAAACTGACTAGATACTTGGTGAATCTGATTTATTGGAAATTACTGCGGTATCATTGAGATGACTTATCACTTGACTTTTCACTTCCTTAAATAACTATCATGACCCTCTAAATAGCCATGTTATATATACTCTACTCTATTGCACTATGAACTGAGTGAACATGTTACTGTACTGACTGCTGTTTACAAATAGGTTGAGTGTCAGTTTATTTTTGTCGAAAAATAACTAAAACAAGAGAGATTCTTGCTGATGAAATTATTTGTGCTTCTCGGACGAAAAACAAAATGGACATATGATACATGTATCTACAATAGAAGCTAGAATATTATTGACATACTCTCACTAAATATAAAAATGTGTACAATCATTTCCAGATCAACCGTAAAAATATAAAAAAATTACACTGGGTAACCAATAGTATTATTGAATCTATGAAAACACAAAACAAGCTTTTCGAAACTGGGATTGGAAACTTGAAGACTCAATATAAGAAATATAGAAATAAGTCAACCAATTGGATGAAACAGCATAAATACATCTACTATCAAAAACAAGCCACAGATACGCAATTTGAGAACTATGGAACATAGTGAATGAAATAGGCAACTCTAAATGGAATAATACCATCATAACTAATATACAAGATGATTCCGCCAATCTTATTGATGACAAAAAAACAAATTGCAGACCATTTAAACGAATCTCTCATGGGCTTCGAACTAGCTCAGACGTATCGCAGAATACTCTAATTCTATTCCGAACCACAATTCCGAATAGTTTCTTCCCACTAATAGCAAATGAATTAATGACATTTTCGACAACCTGAAGTTGAATGAAGCCCCAAGACATGATGGAATCAGAGCAGATACTGGACACTTTCAACTAAATACATATAAATAACTCTGGTCAACATATGCATCAAATGTATGGAGGAGTATAAGGTGTCACACCTATCTCAGAAAAGGTGACGAAACATTTCGACCTATATTCTCAATCAGCACATTGTCGAAGGTTTTTGAACGGCTCATAGCAAATCGCTTGAATTATCATACAAAATAATCTCAGAAAATCACGTGGGTTTAAAAAAATCCCAACTGAGAATGCAATCCATCCTACTTTTAATGGAAAAAATATAAAATGCGATGGATGCAGGAAAACCATGTTTTGCGAATTTTTCTTGATCTATCGAAGGCGTTTGATACATATTACTCCCGAAAAGATTAGAAAATATTGGTATTCTTTGAACAGGGCAAAACTACATGCAGCGATAACCTCCCAACTCAATATGTCGTCCCTCAAGATAGTTTTCGCGGCCTAATACTATTCAATGTATACAGTGCGGCTTTTTATGGTCGCCCCCCTGTTGACTTTTGAACTGTTCGACGTAGAACAATGGAACGAAAACCGTTTTGAATGATATCACCAATACTACTTTTCGAAATGAAAGAAATTACGATTGCTACATGGATGGCGCAGAGAAAATTTCTACTAGCATGGGGTATCAAGTGGCACATCATTGAAAATATACCTCGATTCTCTTTTCAACCACCTAGTTTTTTTTTGAATTTCGTTAATACGTTTTTTCACAATTTGCTTTTGAAATGTCAAGTATAACAAAATGCGTATTGTGAAAAAAAAAATTGACAAAATTCAAAAAAAAATTGGATGGTTGAAGAGAGAATTGAATTATATTTTCAAAGATGTGCCACTTGACCCCTATGCTATTTGAAATTTTCAGGTTGATGTGCCCCCCCGCGCCATCTATCGAGCAGTCACGATGTCTTCTATTTCAAAGAGTAGTATTGGTGATATCTATATATGTCGAACCGTTCAAAAGTTGACAGGGGGGACTATAAAAATCGCACTCCCAATTGTGATTCCGTAGAACAACCATAGTTGAAATCTCGAAATTTTCAAGTTGATGTACCCCTAGCGCCCTCTGTCGAGTAATTGTAATGTATCTTCCCTCAAAAAGTAGGACCGATAATTCCATTCAATATATTTCATGTCTCATTGTTCCACATCAAACCGTTCAAAAGTTTTCGAGGTAAGGGTACCATTCAGATCCGCACTTATACTCGACATTTCAAATGCATATTGTGAAAAAACGTTCGAACGAAATTCTGAGGAAATGGGACGGTTGAAAAGAGAATTGAATGATCTGTTCAACGATGTGCCCTTGAAGTTTTTAAGTTGATGGCCCCACCGCGTCTAAGAGCAACCACAATGTCTACAATTTCAAAAAGTAATATCGGTGATATCATTCAAAACGGTTTTGTCCCATTGTCTTATGTGGAACCGTTCGAAGGTTAACAGAGGGGATATGAAAAGCCGCACTGTATGTAAACAATTCATTTACTATAGTTTCGAATGATACCATTGTGGGTTTTGCGGGCAATACGGTAGTTCTACTTACTGCAGTCACTCAAACGGTAAGCAAAATCACACTTCAATTAAATGGTGGAAAATATGAATTACTCACTGTCAACATCGAAAAAACATGCTACTTGCCATTTTGTTTCAATAGTTTCACAATTCCATCCTTCTGTCAACTTTCTCTCAGTAATGGCAGTCAGAATTACAATATCAGAATAGAAACAAAAATATTTTTCTTGGGAATACATCTTGACATGCATATGAAGAGGAATATACATCAACTAAGTATGCAAAAAAAATCGATGCTATCAAAATTCAAATTGTCTATTCTCAGTCCATTAACCAATACCTACCCGACACCCTTTGTGTCACTAATATGTCTTTGAACTTCATAAAATTATTTATTGTTACACATTCTACATATATATTACTAAGATGACTCTAATATTTATTATTATTGGCCCGCGTTGGGCGAAAATAATTATGATGCTGTTATTTATTATTTAATTATTTTTTTTATTTATAATCTTAATCATCATAATAAAATATTGTATTGTAATGATACGTTTGATCAATGATTTATTTATTTGAAAATTCTGAAAAATGAAATACCTTCATAACAGCAATAAAATATCCGGCTATGTTTTTCTTACCCTTTCTCAAATACTCTTTTACCTGTATTCTTTTACCTTTATCCCAGCTCAGTCGGTACGCCTATGGAAAATTATGTTTCTCCTTCCTCAAGGTAGGATTCAGTAGTGCCAATTTTCCTGCTTGAAGTCAAATGTACTGTTTCATGGAAATATTTGTGGTTATGTGATCTAACAGATAAATCATGAATTCAGAAAATAGTCAAAAATGTTTCTTTTATTCAAATAATCCTTAAAAATACCTAAACTCGAAACCTACCTATTTGATCAACAGTGAAATAAGTTATCAGAACATTTTTCAGGTGAAATAAAGTGACTAGTGAATATACGATTGTGGGTTATACTCAGTTTATGAGCATGAATGAGAGAAATGTTCAAATTAATGAATAAAAGTCATCAAAATACCCGAAAGAAATGTCTGGCACGAATACGCTCACTTTGTTTAATTCTGGGATGAAAATACCTGTTATTTTTTCTCTTGAGTGTTCTCTTTAATCCTGGAAGTGTTCTTCGGATATTGAAAATTGCAGCTCCACTGTGGAAGGCCCCTTTGTCAATGGCAACATCTCGGATAGGACTTAGGAGTGTATTCTGAAGGTGAGTGGTTTTTCCTTGATAGTTTATACTCCTATTTGTCTCTGGATGTGTTTTATATTGTTTAATGTTCGATTTGCTTCGTTCTTCTTGTATTTTCTAATTTATTGTGCTCCAAAATTTGGACGGCTTTCTTTCAAGTATAATTTTTCATCTCCTCAAAGCTTGTTATTTCTCTTCTGGCAACCCTCACTTTTTGTTTATTTTCAACATTTTTTTCTTCTTTTTCTCTTTTTTTTTAATATTTTTGGATTTTATTTATAATTTACATTTCTATAGCTTACATAATATATACAGAGCTCGTTAAAATTCATATTTGACATTTTCTGTACTCAAAAATGTTATATTTTATTATTTCCATCAAAATGTTTTTGACATGTCGCTTCATGTTTCCTTCTGATTTGATTTTACCATACAGGATGTTCCAACTTGAATCCATTTTGTCTACTTGAGATCCAAAGTTTATTCATGAATTTTGATTTCTATATTTTTTGTATAGGTTGTTCACATTGAATGTATTGTTGGCAACATACTTATGACAATGCAGAAACTCCAGTGCTGAATTTTTGATACAGTTGCGTTGACTAGAAAATGGTACAAGGTTCCAAGAAGTAAAATGTATAGAAAAATTGCAAAACAAACATAATAAGTATTTATGAGATATATAAGTATCATTATATACTTATTATTCTTTTATTGAACTAATATTTCCACATAACAATATATAATATATATATATATATATATATATATATAATACATTATATACTGTGTTATAACAAACCACAAACAAGCATTTTTTGCTTCTGTGGTATTTAAGTATACCATATTGTTACGGTACGCCACTGCATTAGTTATTGCTTTAAAACCCCGATTTCCTGCACGTTCTCCGGATTTCTTGAAGGTCACCTCTGATAATTTTCTAGTGTGAATGAGCTCAATATAATGCATCGAATGCAAGCGACAGGCAGTTGTTTTTCAGTTGTGAAGGTCGCGCGCGGTAACCTGGACAGCAAATTGTGATTGATTCACTCAATAGTCGTGTTATTTGTGAAGTGTGAATAAATTGACATCAATTGATTCCGTATTTTTAAAGTCACGAATCTCAGAATCGTAACAGTCAGAATTATGTAAACTGAAAATCATCCCAGATGCTTCTCATAGTCCACTGACGTTGATCTGGGTAACATACACTGCACACAGAGGCACTATAACTTTTCCTGAAAAATAATATTGGAATATGAGATGACCTGAAAATTATACAGCCAAAGAGAGCGTCTCTAGGGCACCCGTTCTCTTGTTTCTCCTATCCCAGTTCTACCAACTTAAATATTTTTTGTAGCATTCGACTGTCAGTTACCTAGATATCGAACTGCCATGCAGAAAATAGAAATGTCACCGACGGGTGGAGTCAACATCTATTGTTCTTGAAATTTTATGAATCATGATAGGATATCATGTGGAAACTATTAAAGTTTAACGAAATGTTTTTTATTTCGTTACAAATTCGGGCATCGGTTGAGAACTAATATCCACATACATATTTCTACAGAATTTCTCCTCTAATCATATTCATGCAATATATATTTGTTTTAGTGTGAGATTATTTCAAATACAATGGATTGGCCTCTCATCTTTTTTTTTTGCATGTATATAGGTATTACTATGTGATTACTCAATGTCGAATATAGTTTTCAGTTCCTTCCCTCCTACGGCATTTGAGACGTTTCTTCAAACAGCAAGATCCAAAATGCAAAGCTTCATCTCAAATTCGCCATCAGAATATTCGGACAAAATGATTCAGATAGCAGCAACACAACGCACCAGAACGATAATCAGCAAATATCAAGTCGATATTTTACGATTTGCTTTCGAAAAGAATCACTTTCCGACTCAGGCAGATAGAGAGTATTTACAAAAATTAACTGGACTGCCTGGCAGAGTGATTCAAAATTGGTTCCAGAATAGAAGAAATAGGAAGTTAGAGAAGAAATGATGCGATATGACAACATAGGACGTGAAGTTTCCGAGAACATAGAAAACTCAATTATAATAGAATTTTCAATTATTTGGCAATTCAAATAGTGAATTATTCTTAATTTCTTATATTTTCGACAACAAATAAAAAATTACACTTTGAAGAGGTATCCCCAATTTTTTATTTGCAGTCGATTTTATAATTGAACATTATTGTCCATAAATAGAGAACTCATGTCATCAGTTGACAAACGGCGTCGATAGTTATCATCAGATAATGAATTTTCGAATATAACCGAAATACGAATATTTTGACACATTTTCTGTTATCTGCTCCCCTTTCAAACCGCAAATTTGTAGATAGATTCTCCAACTGGTGACCAACATGAAGTTCCCATATCATAATGGGGATAAATTATTTCACTACTTTGTATTGAAAAACTGAATCTTGTGCGTGAAAAATAACTTGAGGAGTGTTCCAATGAAAATTACACACATCTATCGAATACACATACTTTGGTACGAAAAACATCTCCGGAAATTTTTCACTTCGTTGGGAAACTACAGTGGAAATAGTTTGACGTTTAAGAAGCATGACATGGATGATATGAAGCTGATTCAACAACTGACATTCGATTTATTTAATCCAAGCAAATCGAATCTATAATTAACTTTTTCAGGAAATTTTTATATTTAATCTAATACATATCCTTGATGAAATGTTTACTGTCTTTTGGTGTTAACAGTGGGTAATTTTCGAAACATAATAGTAGTCAAATATGTTAGCACGAAAACGATAAATTATTATTGAATATTGCTGTATTATTCCAAAATGAAAAAGGACTTCAGTCTTCTTCACAATTTTTATTCCAGAATTTCAATCGGAAATATTGAGTTTGTTCAATTACATCCATGATATGTTCAGGATGAGCACTAGTAATAGGTAGATCTACTTGGTTGAATAATCGATATATTTTTTGACATCAGTAATTGATGTTTATTCACAAAATAAGAACCCAAAGGTATTAAAACTCCCCCTGAATACTTAAAAGTTTTTTTTCTACAAAACTGTTAATTAAAAAACCGCAAAACACATTACGTTATTTTATTTTTACAAGCTTTTATTTAGTTTCACCTGTCCCGATGTTTGTCATCAAATTTTGCAAGTTAAATTTGACCCACTTCTAGTTGTTCGATCAACGTGAAATTTGGCAGGTGTTCATAACTCCCGTGACAATGCATTATGCATTTGTGAGAAAAAAAAAATGGCGGCTCCAAGATGGCGTCCGAGATTTGAGGTTATGGTCCGATTCGATTCAAAATTGGTATGAGGGGGTTTTTAGGGTCAAAGATTATGAATTTCAAATATTCATAAAATCAGAATGGCGGCTTCAAGATGTCCAACGATTTCTGTGATTATCGTCCGATTCCATTCAAAATTGGTATATGGGGGTTTTCGGGGTCGGAGATTATGCATTTTTTGTCAAAATTCACAAATTCAAGATGGCGGCTCCAAGATGGCGAACGAGTTTTGTAAGTATGGTCCGATTCGATTCAAAATTGGTATGTGGGTGTTAGGGGTACTTACTTAAAAGCACAAAATAAAATATTTGAAAAAAAAAAAACCTCTTTAAAAACAAGCTTTTATTCAAATACCCTAAAAAGTACAAAATAATAGCTTTGGATGTGTGACGTAGTTTATTCCGAGAGTTATAGATTCAAAAGCTTGTCGCTCTTGTATTCGAACTGAAAACTTTGCGCGACAAGCTCTGGAATCTATAGCTTAAGTTTTTGATATCATTTCTATTGTTAATGCCATCGGGGTCTTTTTCAATATGTATCATTTCAAGGATTGTTCTCACTCTTGGATTCCTTTCTTTGTTCAAAATTTCAACGTTGTTAGTGTCAAACTCATGTTGATTTTCTTTTTCATGTTTAGATAAGGCTGTAATGTCGGTTTTTGAATACTTGTGGGCTTTACTCTTTCTGAAATATTGTGTTGTTTGACCTATATAGGTACTTTGACAGTCTTTACACGGTTTTCCATATACTGTATGAGTTTGTTTGTTTTTTTGGTATTTCTGGTTTTGATTTTGAATAAATGGTTTTGTTCGTATTTTTCAGTCGGTGTGAAATAGTTATGTTGTGTTTTTCCATTGTTTTATTAATTTTATTCGATAGTTTGTCTATGTATGGTGAGGTATACATGTTTTTGTGTTCTTTTCTTATCATTTATATTGTAGATACATTATTCGTTTTTTTTTTCTGCAAAGTGGCTGGGGTAATTATTTTCTTTCAAAATATGATTGATTATTTCTATATTACTTTTCCTGAATTTTGGATGAGCAAGCTTTATAGCTCTAAGAAATTTTGAATAACATTTTTTTTGTAACTAAGGGGTGCGTTTGACAAATAGTTTGTGTAACGATTTGATAAATTGGTTCAATAAACCAGTTCGTGAAAATTTTTCCAGTATTGTCGTTTTTTAAATTTTTTTTTTTTTTTTATTGTAAATTTCAATCTAGGATGATATTTATTAAATTTTTCTAGAATTTCATCAACTTGTCAGGGGGAATAAGGTTAAACAATCGACTACATATCGTTTGAAGAATATTGGTTTGAAAGTTAGTGATTTGATGATATTTTCTTCAACATACTCCATAATTGTAAGATTTTGTGGAACTGTTATATTGCGGATAAATTCCACAAATTCCCAAGAGTTTTTCACATAGTAATAATTTTTTCCAATAACATTTGAAATAATTTCTGAGAGGAATTTTGATAAATTGTAAGTGGCAGATGAATATTGCTGACAATAGAACGAAGGTGAATTCTATTTTTGTGTAGTTTGGGCAAACCGTATATTGTTGGAGGTTGGGCGTTGTGTATATTGAGTTTGTTTTTTGTTATCTGATCTATAATCTGAAGAAAATATATATATATATATATATATATTAATCAAGTGATTGGTATTTGGGTTATGCAGCAGGCCAAAAAAAATATTTATATATATATATATATATATTTATATAGAATTGGTAGTTTTATTTGCTGACCAGATAGGTATTCAGTGATTGGTATTTGTGTTATGCAGCAGGCCAATAAGTGTACTCTTTTACACAGATTACAAGCTTTCGATAATATTTATTATCATCAGGGATGCTACAAAGTGGGAAGACACATATAAATATATAATAAAGAAAAACAAGCCGGTTATAACTTACAGTGTTAGTGAGGTTATGCGGCGATGATGTTGAAAATAACAGTAATGTTATATGGACAAAACTGGGGATAAAACATCTTTTAAAACTCACAGGAATCATCCACAATCCATACGGAAACAATGTATTATTATGTTGAGACTTAATTGTGTGAATGGATCGTGTTTTTCTTTGGAGAGAATGTCAACTAGACATGTGACTGAATAAATTCTCAAATAGACCGACACAACAGATAACATGTACCACTGGGAATGAAGCAGTGTCACTAAGTGAAGTTGGCAAGGGTATGGAATATTTCCATATGAAGATTTGAATAAAAGTTAATTGATTATCATAATAAATTAAGAATTTAGACGTGTGACATAAGATGATGTGGATTGAAAGAATCAAACTATGTTATTTGCATTCATGGGAGTAAATCTCACTCAACTGATTTAGTCTGTTTTTTTATTTAGACATTTTATGTTTGTGAAATGTGAACCATCTCTTAAAAGAGTCTCTTGGTAGTGTTTATTTCGTTAAATAAAATTTTTACTGAATTATAATCCATACAATGTCCCTCCTTATAGACATGCTCACTCAGTGCACATCTCTGCGGGTGTAGTCTACTGTCACTTTTGTGTGCGGTGATGCGATCCTTCAACTGTCTGAATTTTTGTCCTATGTATTGTTTATCACAGTGTTGACACGGTTTACAGTAAACTACAATGTGTGGAGCGTCATTAGTGGTTTTTGCAGTTTGACGAAAGGCACTTTTATAAATTTAATTATCTTTCTTTTCAACAATACATATTTCACATGCAATAATAAAAATTATATTCAAACATATACATTTTTAAGTTACTTGCTGTTGGATGTTAGCCTACTGGTACCTTCAAACTTTGTGAGATGGCGCTATATGACATCCGAATTCGAATAACCTTACCGAGTGACATTACCGAATTTGGGCAAATCAATGTTATATATGTTTTTCTTTGGTTAGTCCAAGAAACTTATACGGTTTATTCAAAATGAGTATTTTTAGCCAACCTGTGCACTAGGTAAGACTGCAAAATTATCATATGTAATAGGTATGTGATTCCAAATAAGTATATTTTCTGAAACAACATGATTTTACAGAGAAAAAAAAACACCGAGCTATGCTCGGTCGCCCATATACTTTTCATAAATTGACAACGTGGCATGGTTTAGTTAGATACTGTGGTATATTGTAAAATATTAAAATATTACTCGATAGTTAGATGACGGTTCAGAATAAGTGCGAATGACTAAGCGGCGATTCAAATGAGGAACGCCAGTTTATGTCGGGTACTCTTGGTGTTTGTACATGTAATTGTAATATAAGTGGGCACCGGTGGCTGGTCAGGTTGACGAGAGTCTTATCAAATTCTCTCGACCTGGTTTTTTGACATACTTTTCTCAGGAAATCTGCAAAATATTACGAACGAAAGCAATGCACAACTTTTTCAATTGTCCCATTATGAACTAAACAAATGTTCTTTCTCATGAATGTTCAATAGGAGGAGAAAAATATAATATTTAACTAGAAATATCTAATATTTGCAATTGGGTATCGCTTAACATCGCGAGGCGTTCCCCTTAACTGGGGCGTACAAGGCGTTTAGGGAGAGATAGGCACCCCTAGAGAGCACATACTCTCCCCCCTCCTCAATCCCATCCAAAACCCCATCTTGTCCTTGTAATGACAATGAAATGTATTGTAAATCGTTGGATAAATGAGATGTGACAGTACTAAGAGTTAAAAAAAATTTACTTTTAATTTGAATTTGAGTCTTATTGATATCTGATCAAAGCAACATCGAACGCGGTTAGTACTTGGATGGGTAACCACCTGCCAAGGAAGGTGCGCGTTAACAATGGCCCGAACAACTGCAGCGTAGCATATTCGCAGCTGCAGGCATCATATCAATGAGCACGAGATTTGACATATGTTGAGCTAGTTGAAAAACCCTACCTCTGAAACAACAGAGGATTCGGCAAAATTTCCGGTTGGGAAGAGTGTGCTCACCGGCGTCGGTGTTTAGCCCTGGTCGCAGAAATAGGCCGACGTTAAATGAAGCAATCACACATCACAACTGACAACGAGAACCCAAAAAAGTGCTAGTGCAGTTAAATAAATTCAGTTCCTGAGGACGCACAACGCTACGGAATTATTGGACATTCACGAGAGTTTGACCCCGCAAATTCGGACTGGTCGATCTTCAAGAAACGTCAGATAGTTATTTTATGGCCAATAAAATTACAGTTGATGAACGAAATGGTGCAATCCTTTTAAAAATTTTAAGTGAAGACTCATATAAATTATTGTACAATCTCTGCATTCCCGAGAAACCAGAAACAAAAACCTACTCGGTTTTACCAAAGGAATATTTTAAATCGAGTGAGAGTGTATTTTGTGCTAGGAAACAAATTGTACACAGCGAGAAAATCACAAAACAAAACTCCTAAAAGCGGGCTGCACGTTTGAAAAGTCCATCATCGTCATCGTGCAAATTCAAGAATGAGGAAATAAAAGTTCTTTTGAGCGACGTTTTCATTGTTTCCGAATACAATGGACCTGTGCAAGATAGGCTGATGGAAAAAAAGTGTTACTTTTTAAGAAGTTGTGGAGGTGGCAACTGTGAAGGTTCATCAAACATTTTATTGAGAAAGATACCTAATTTCATGAGGTTTCTTCGAAAAATTGACAAATGCTTTGGTTCAGAGGGCGTCTTTGGAGCAGGAAGCACAGTAGAATTGGGACCACGTCGAAACCACTCAGCAGATAAGTGTTCATATCATATTTTTAAAAAAGGGTTATTCAGCACCGATGTGCTCTCAGAAAGATTCGTACAAAAACACTAATAACAATATGAATAAAAGTTCACGAAATCATTCTGAATCAGCTCAGCATGATTACTCATTCTTATCTTTATATTCGAAAACAAACCCGATAGATATTTATATTTTCATAGAGACAATTTCCTATAGATTCAGTTGAAATACACGTTCCAGTTTAACTGTAATATCAGAACAATATTAAAATGATCACTTTGCAGTATACAGATCAACAGAAACCGATGAAATTTTCAAGTTGTATAACGGGCATCATATTATTCCCTCAGGTATTTTCAATTGTAAAGATTCTTTGAAACTGCTATAGGCCACCATTGTTGGGACGCGATTTTTTCAGTCTTTTTACATTTTTTACAAATAATAATTTCGCCAGTTTGCCAAATGATTTGGAATACCTATTTGGAAAATTTTATCATGTTTTGAACCAGGTTTGAAAAAATTTACCAAAAGTACTATTTCCATAAATTTGAAATCTGAAAATATATATTTTTTTGGGGTTTGGCCTCTTCCGTTTGCTGTCCGTGAGAAGGTTGAGAAAGAATTAGATCGATTGAGTTGTTTGGGAGTTATTGAAGCAACTGCCCATAGTATATAGGAACGCCTATTGTGCCGGTTATCAAAAAAGATGGTTCGGTGCGAATCTGCGGTGATTTTAAGGTGACATCGAGATTGGTCAATACCCTCTTCCGCGAATTGATAAATTATTCGTGATATCACAGGGGGGGTGTAGAATATACCAAACATGATTTAGCCAATGCCTATACTAAAGTGTGCTTGGACGAAAAATCGGCAGATCTCTTTACTATTTCCTCCCATAAAGAGTTATATCGCTACACAAGGGCACCCATCGGTATCGCCTGTATCCCGGCAAAATTTCAGAAAATGATCTTTATTCGGTGGGTTGCCGGAAGTTGCGATATTTTTCGATGATATACTGATTACGGGGAGAAATAAAATTGCTCATCCCACTCAATCACAGCACATCTTGAGAAGATTGCAAGAAGCAGGTTTGACAAGATCTTTGAACAAGTGTGAATTTTTCAAAGAAAACAATTCTTACAATTTCACAATTGATAAACAGCGTTTGCACACTTGTGAAGATACAATGTCAGCTATGAGAAATGCCTCAGTGCATCATAACTTTACCCAGTTGTCCAGTTGAAATCATTTTTGGGTTTGATAAATTATATTGTAATTTTAATCGAGAGTTGAAAATAGGACTAAAAACGATTCCTTCACTTAAACAAAAAAAAATTAACCCAGTAATAATGAGAAACAAAAAAAAATCATGTATTATTTGGATAACCAATAATCCGTTGAAGAAAAATTGTAGTTTTTCTATTAGTTGTGCTTTTGTTAATTACATTATTTTTACAAGTTGGAAATTAACATAGAACCCTAATGATTTTCAAACTAAAAACCTGAGATTTTTCCACTTCTTGGATATATTTTTTATTGGGCTTCAAAAAATCTTCGTTAGAAAAAACGAAAAAAAAATTTTCACTTTTTTCTTAAATTAAAAATAAAGTTATCAATTTTTTTCCATATTCCTATTGAAAGGACTACATTTGAATAGATTTTCGGCAAATTTGTTTTTTTTAGGTACTAAAAAAACAACCATGTTTGACTTTGTACTGAGTTTTTTTTTTTCTATGTTTCACATTATTTTAAATATTTTTGTGTTCTTGAGCGTAAGCTTTCTCTTAAAAGCTCAATTCATCTATTGTTTAACGGAGAATTAAAAAGACTTGAAGTGTTTTTGTCGTATCTTCAATAAATTATGTCAATTACAATAATAAAAAACTGAAAGACAACGACAAGTTCGAGATATATAAAAATTAGAAAAAAAAAGTTTTATCACAAAGTCATACATGTTTTTTTTATAACAAACTCTTTATTAAATTAACAATTAAAAAATAAACCATTTTTTTTCAGAATATGAAAGAACAATAGAATGATGATTTAGAAAAAGGAACGGTTCCTTAATATTGATATTTAGCATCAAGAAAAAAAAAATTAACAAATGCGATTTTGAGCTATAATTTTTTTCAAGAACCAATTATTAATTTTATCAATGATTAGATTTCCAAAAAAAAATGTTTCTCAAAAACAATGCATTTGTTAATAACAATTATTTAAACAATGGGAGTAAGACAGAATGCATGTAGTTTTTAACAATGAGAAAATTTATTCTTAATGCTTTCAAGTGCTAATAAAAGAGTGGAAAATCCAATTTTTTTTATTTTTCCAACAGGGATGTTTTTTAAGCATTTAGAGAATAGATCCAAAAAGTGAAAAAAATCTCAGGGTTCTTATGTTAATTTCCAACTTGTAAAAATAATTTAATTAACAAAATCACTACTAATAGATTCTTTTTCTGACGGATTATTGTTTATTCATGTATCCAAATGGTACATTAATTTTTTTGTTCCTTAATATTCATATTTAATGGGTTAAACATTTTTGTGAACAATTCGTTTTTTTTCGATATCGGCAATAGTTTTTGAGATATTCGCCAAAAGCGAAACCCCCCCTTTTTACTGATTTTTTTCTAAAAGTTCCTAGATGCAATTACGAATCGAATGACACCTTTATCATAATTTTAAGGCGAAATCGAATTCGAAAAAAAGGCACATGTTGATCAGACTACTTGGCTTGTGCCCGGAAATGTACAGATTTTCCTACTAGGTATACAATGTACTATTGTTGTGAATTACCTAGGGAAACCAAGATTTAACGGTACTGACAAATTCTCACATTCTCAGTTTGAAAACGCAGTAACGTAACGTGTCAAATAAACCAATTTGCCCTTTCAGAATGTATATATAAAAAAAAATCAGTTACAGGATAAAACACAAAAAACGAAGAGAAATGAACTGACACCTACCCGAATACAACCAGTTAGACTATTACCCCACTCTTCCCTACTTCACATCAGCCCTGCATTAATTCACATATATTAATAGCTAACACATGAAACATTTTGACTGCTAACTGCTAAACCCAATACACCGCGTTTTTATAAATTATTTCCCCATATCGAAAATCAAATTGAATCATACCTATATCAAATGATTGACGTATTATTGTAACTAGTGAGATATGAAACTATTCAGTGAGAGAATACATTACGGGTATGGTATGATGAAATAGTCTGTACATAATTTGTTCCGTAATCATAGGACGAGTTCATTATTGCCCGAGGGAAAGTCACGTACCGGTATGGATATTCGGCTCGATGCTCGATCGCTTGATTCAACAACAGTAGTTGTTTGTATTCGTGAGTGGCAATGTCAGTTATCATGTGTAGTTGAAGGCAATGAGACAATAGTGTTGTGAGTTATAACAGTGGGTTCAGTAAATTTGTGATACTGAAATTGATATATTGGTAATTTCGGGTGAGATCGAATAATTCTCAAGTGGATTTGAGACAGGGTAATATTAATAATGATATAATTTATTCATAGAAATTGTAAACTTGTTCGGGAAGCAGTTATTTTCTGTTAGATATTACGAAAAATAACCTCATTTTGATATTTTCAGAAAAATCAATCAAATGATAGGTAAATCAAAATGATGTACCTAGGTATATCGTATAGGTTTGAAAATCTACCACAAGTGATATGAAAAATATTGCCTAAAATGAAAAATTGCGTAAAATACTATGAGATATTTTTTTAACAATGACGACTAACAGAAGTTCAAACTTTTTTGTGCTTGAAACAATTTGCGAGATTATCTATCAGTTGTGCTCAGGATAAATCAACCGGTAATAAAGTGTAGAGTGGAAGAAACAACGTTATCAAGATCGTATACAGTATGTTTGAAATGCAAATTTAAAATAAACCTATATAATGCTTATCAACCAATGAGAAAAAATATTACTGTCAATGAATAAAAAAACAGTGTGAAGTTATCCACCATTACAAAATACACTGAGAAAATGTAATGACAGTGTAGAGCTCCTTCGATTGCATGAACGAATTCTGTAGGTTGATGAACCTAAGAAATGATTCGTCGTCTCGTGAAAATGTTAAAAAAATCGAATATTCTCAAACGTAGAGGTTTTTTTCATTTGCAGAATGGAATTCAGAAGGTTGTAACAAATAGCACCTGCTATATGAAATCATTGTCAGATGGGGTTATAAAATAATTTTTCTGTTCAAACGGTTATGTAGAGAATATTTTGAGTTCAAACGGCAGTGGAGAGTGGTTTCGTTTGCAGAAACGAATTAAGTTCGATGAAATACATGCAAATGGAGGAGCTCTACCCTGTCGGTATAAAGAGGAACATATATGTTAGCAGTTGAGTTACATTTTTCCCAGTGTATTTTGTAGTTGTGATAACTTCACAATCGTGGCAAACAGGATGTTCGAGAAAATATTGAATTGACAATTAAGAGAATGTTGTTGAAATTGGAAAAATCTAACTGAAATTGAATACATAGTGTTTTGAAAGGGAAAAATACAACAAATGTACCTACTTATTGTGCGGAATGGGGAAAAGTAGCCCCTGTCAAGAAACGTGTACAGGGTTTTAGAAATGCAAAAAAAATCGAAAATAAGATATTTTATGAAACAAAAAAAGCCATAGACCTATAAAAGTATGGAGATCGAGATAAATTAATGGAAAAGTATGCCTAGTTAAATATTGGTACGAATGAAATAAAAATCCGTAAATTGGAAATCATGCTAACTGCAGAGAAAAAACTTAGTCCTGAAAAAATGCAAATCGTGTCGATGAATGATAACGTTTAGAATATTTCCAATAAGGAAAAAAATCAATAAATAATCACCTACTCCAATGACTGATATGCGAAAGTGAATCAGTTCATTTCTGTTAAGTACCCAGGACATTCGAAAAAAAAAGAGCCAATTTTGACCAGAAAAAAAAATGTGTCCTTCGTTAAAAGAGATTAACTCTGCTGAAAAACACCAATGGTGGATTTATGCAACACCAATTAATAATTATCAAGTAACAATTATCAATTAACAATTAGCAATTAACAAGTAACGAAAATGATGGCATTTATGCACATTCAATTAACAATTAAGGAAGAAAAGTAAGCAGCCACAAGTCCATACAACACGGGAAATTTCCGAACGAGGTCGATCTAAATAGCATCATCAATTTCCATTTTTACAGTAAATTTTCACAAACAAATAAAATTCCAAAAGACGCCACAACCCACAACAAAAACAAACCAGAATATTTTATTCACTGAAAGTTGGGTTAGCTTTCGTCATCGCAGGGACCAATCCACGGTCATATGCGTACTAGTTGCGCACTAGAAGAAAATTTGGTTCAATTAAAGTAAGAAGTTAAAATTTGGCCAATTTTCTACTTGTTAATTATTAATTTGATAATTGTTACTTGTCTGCATAAACACGACCATTGTAGGATGATGGTTGAACTTATAATTGCTAATTGTTAATTGATAATTGTTACTTGATAATTGTTAAATGGTGCTGCATAAATCCACCATAACATGGTAAGTGATGGGCAAATTAATGAAGTTTCAAATGCGTAGGATAATAAAAACAACTTTTTGTAGCTGTCGAACGAATAGAAAGAGAAAAACCGGCGCGGTGAGTAGGAAGGGTATATTTCACAATTATCAACTGTGAAATTATCAGCAATTAAGTTGTTACGGGTGTGAAAACAGCGATCTGGCAATACCGCGCGGTCCTATCATTTCCAATCAGTTTCAGCATCTTATTCTTTAAACTTGGAAGTGATACGTATTATCAGGGAAACAAATCAGTGTGAAAGCAGCCACGAGTTCCAGCCACGAATTTGCGGTGCTTATGTGGATGTGGGTCCGTCCGCCAGTGGTCGTCTACTGATGGTCGGAATTCGTGGCCAGCCATGAAATAAATTATATCGTTTCTGTTAAGAATGCGAGAATGTTTTTTGTAATAGATGTAAGCTACACGGAATCCTTGACAAGATGTATATGTCACCCGATTTTGTCAGGCTAAAATTAACCCTCCACTACCCCTATCACGAATTTCTTTGAAATTATTCAATTTCCATAAAAAACGCGTGGATCAGGATTTTTTTTTTTGTAATAGATGTAAGCTACACGGAATCCTTGACAAGATGTATATGTCACCCGATTTTGTCAGGCTAAAATTAACCCTCTACCCCTATCACGAATTTCTTTGTAATTATTCTATTTCCATAAAAAAACGCGTGGATGGGGATTTTTCATGGATTTTTTTTTCATAAATATATGCTACCAAGAATGCTTAACAAGATGTATATGTCACTCGATTTTGTCGGGCAAAAATTAACCCTCCACTACCCTATCAAGAATTTCTTTGGAATAATTCTATTTCCATAAAAACGCGTGGATGGGGATTTTTTTTCACAAGGATGGGGATTTTTTTTCATAAATATATGCTACCAAGAATGCTTAACAAGATGTATATGTCACTCGATTTTGTCGGGCAAAAATTAACCCTCCACTACCCCTATCAAGAATTTCTTTGGAATAATTCTATTTCCATAAAAAACGCGTGGATGGGTATTTTTTTATAAAATGGGGATTTTTTCCATAAATATATGCTACCAAGAATGCCTAACAAGATGTATATGTCACTCGATTTTGTCGGGCAAAATTAACCCTCCACTACCCCTTTCAAGAATTTCTTTGGAATAATTCTATTTCCTATAAAAAACGCGTGGATGGGTATTTTTTTTCATAAAAATGGTGATTTTTTTCCATAAATATATGCTACCAAGAATGCTTAACAAGATGTATATGTCACTCGATTTTGTCGGGCAAAAATTAACCCTCCACTACCCTATCAAAATTTCTTTGGAATAATTCTATTTCCATAAAAAACGCGTGGATGGGTATTTTTTCATAAAATGGGATTTTTTCCATAAATATATGCTACCAAGAATGCTAAACAAGATGTATATGTCACTCGATTTTGTCGGGCAAAATTAACCCTCCACTACCCTATCAAGAATTTCTTTGGAATAATTCTATTTCCATAAAAACGCGTGGATGGGTATTTTTTTCATAAAATGGGGATTTTTCCTAAATATATGCTACCAAGAATGCTTAACAAGATGTATATGTCACTCGATTCTGTCGGGCAAAAATTAACCCTCCACTACCCCTATCATGAATTTCTTTGGAATAATTCTATTTGCATTAAAAAACTCGTGGATCGTGATTTTTTTTTCACAAATATATACTACCAAGAATGCTTAACAAGATGTATATGTCACTCGATTTTGTCGGGCAAAAATTAACCCTCCACCACCCCTATCAAGAATTTCTTTGGAATAATTCTATTTCCATAAAAAACGCGTGGATGGGTATTTTTTTTCATAAAAATGGGGAGTTTTTTCCATAAATATATGCTACCAAGAATGCTTAACAAGATGTATATGTCACTCGATTTTGTCGGGCAAAAATTAACCCTCCACTACCCCTATCATAAATTTCTTTGGAATAATTCTATTTCCATAAAAAAACGCGTGGATCGAGATTTTTTTTCATAAATATATACTACCAAGAATGCTTAACAAGATGTATATGTCACTCGATTTTGTCGGGCAAAAATTAACCCTCCACTACCCCTATCATAAATTTCTTTGGAATAATTCTATTTCCATAAAAAAACGCGTGGATCGAGATTTTTTTTCATAAATATATACTACCAAGAATGCTTAACAAGATGTATATGTCACTCGATTTTGTCGGGCAAAAATTAACCCTCCACTACCCCTATCATGAATTTCTTCGGAATAATTCTATTTGCATAAAAAACGCGTGGATCGAGATTTTTTTTCATAAATGTATGCTACCAGGAATGCTTTATAAGATGTATATGTGACCCGATTTTGTCGGGAGGGAACTCACTCTCCACAACCCCTTCTATTCATTTCTTAGAAATATATTTAGGTTTCACTCTTTTCCACACCACCTAGCGGTAGAGTAACAGGCGATTTTTTTTAATGTGGTTTCCCCAGTAGGCCTAGTCCACGAAAATAAAATATTACTCTGAAGTAATCAAAAATATTACTCTAAAGTAACAAAAATATAACTCTAAAGTAAAAAAATAAAGTATATCTCTATAACTAGTAAATAAATAAATAAAATAAAATTCTCTATTAAAAATATAACCAAAATATACCTAAACAAGTTCCGATCAGGTACAAATGTAATATATGTATATATAGATAAATCTATAGTTTATTTGTGTGGAACCAAAAACAAAAAAGAACGATTCATTACATGATGATATTTCTTCGTTAGATAGTCAGTTTCCATCTACCGAAAAACGTGTTTTTTATTATGCAGGTGTGATTAACGTGCGAAACCGTATAGTACCAGTTCTGGAAATGATCAATTGTAATCATGATATGGTATCTATCGGTGTTTTTCTCGCCAAATTCAAATCATTCTCTTTACAGTATTCCAAGAGGTGGCCAATATTTTCAGCGGTTGTTACCGATTTTAGTTTTCCTTTAATAAATGGTATTCTTCATTTCTTCAATAGAATGTATATGAAATCATATTTGACATGGGCATTTTCAGTTTGTCAAGAACCACAATGGGAGCAGAATTATATTACGCCAATTCATTTATGTTGCGCCCACTTATTCAAAAATATTTGTAATGATATTAATAAGACTGGGGTTCATGAAGGTGTACAAAAACACGTGAAGGAAATGATGGCAGCATGTTCCAATTTCAATAACTTAGAACAAGTTATAGTTTGGTTCGAAAATTTAGTCAAAATCCTTTGTTCGAAAACTCAAGACAAAACGATGAAATTAGCATTGGAAAATCTGTTACAATTATATTTAGGTGATAATTTTCCGGAAACAGAAAGGGCTGAATTAGATTCAGAACTTCCAGAATTTCAAACAGCTGATGATTCCGATGTTTTGTATTCGAGTAGTCCATTTTATCAATTATTTTTAAAAAAGTTCAAAATTATTATCTCCCATGTAGATAGCGGAACAGGCGAAGACAATTGCTATTACAACATGGAATTTGCGAGACTCGTTTTAAAGAAATATCTACCTTTTCTTCCCTTATGGACTGGAATTTTGTATAAAAATGATTACTCTGGTAGATTTAGTAATGCTAATGTTGAAAACTGGTTTTCCCAAGTAAAAAATCAGTTGTTCAACGGTAATTTATACAATCAGAAGTGTAGTCCAGTCATAAGAGTTTTGCGCAAGAAAATAATTTCTCTTCATAAAGAAATTATATCCGATATACCAAGGCAGAGCTGTACCTCAAAGGCTAAACTAAAGAAACGCGTAACGGACACACAGGCGATAACAATGTATGACGAATATTCTCACACTGAGCAGTGGCAGAAAAAGCATATACAGAAAGACAAGAACTTTTTGGGGTCCAATTTGAAACGAACTTTGAACGAGATGAACCAGAAAAATAATATCAAAAACCGATCATTACAGTTAAAACAAACTCATGATGAGTTGACAAATGATGGTGATTTTCCCTCGATACTTTCGAAAAAACCCAGATTAAGAACTGTTGGAGAGAAATGTCAAGATTTTTTGAATACAATAAATAATTATGATCGTACTAACTTACAAACTTTGAAACAGAAATCAGATTTGTGGCTTCACCAAAGAAAACTTCGGCTCACATCTTCAAATTTTGGATCAATAATCAAATCAAAATCAGACGACAGTAGGGCATCAATAGTTAGATCGCTTTTGTATAGAGAAACTCCACAAATAGCAGCTATAGCGCATGGAAATCGGTATGAACGGGAGGCTCTTCAGATTACGAGATAAAAACTGGTTGGACAGTGATAGATGTAGGCCTCATAGTTCATAAAAAAATTCCATACTTGGCATGTTCTCCGGACGGTTTAGTAGGTGATGACGGTATCGTTGAGATTAAATGTCCTTTTAGTTCTCGATACGAAAATCCAGATATATCAATATCTAGGAATAAATTAAAATATTTTGATAAAAATCATCAATTAAAAGAAAACCATAATTATTTTTTTCAAATTCAAGGTTTATTGAACATAACAGAAAGGAAATGGTGCAATTTGTTTATTTGGACTTGGGCAGGTAGTTTTTTAATAAGAATAGAACGCGACACTCAATTTTGGGAAAACATAATGCTGAAACCTTTGTGTGAATTTTATTTATCCTTCGTTCTTCCAGAGTTAGTAGATCATCAGCGTCATAATATTAAAAAAAGGAGGTACATTAGTTTCTCTGAAGATAATAATAATGAACGTAATCAGTCAAATTTTGGAACATCTCTAAACTTCTTTAAAAATGGACTCGTCAAAAACTATAAATATTATGATATTTCTAATGAATACGGAAATTATATGGTTGCCAAATTTCAACAAACATTTTCATCTGAACTGCGTGTTGACGATTTCCGAACATTATATGGGAGCCAATGGTTAACCGATTTTGCGATGAATTATTGTTTATCAACCATAACAAAATATTACCGAAATGAAATGAAAATGTCCTGCTCACTACCGATCAAACCTACGCTATAATGCACTGCGGCAATGATCTCGAAGATACGTTCTTTTTAGAATTTCCGGAAATTGATGATAATTCAATAATAGTATTTCCAATAATTATTGGAACTGTTCTAAATCGCGACCACTGGGTGCTAGCTATAGCTAATATGGCAGAGAGGACATTCTTATATATCGATTCAAGATACAATAGCATCCCAAAGGAAGCTTCAGTTTATAAGGAGAAATTTAAAGTTTTTATTGACAAATATCTTGGTTTCAAAAAATTCACTGCAGGAAACTACACCATTTTATTTCTAAGAATATTGCTCATATAAAACAAAGAGACGGATATAATTGCGGAGTTTATGTCATTTATTTTCTAATGCAAATTCTGAAAAATGCTCTTTACTAAAACATGAAAGTATGGACGAATTTAGGAAGAAACTGGCGGATATGATCTTGGAACTTGCGGATAACGACCAAATTAAATTTTGTCTTGTTTGTGGATACGAAGTCATGGAAACTTCAGACGAGAACGGATGTGGAATTTGTAATAGAGTATTCCATACTTCATGTTGCACAATAAAAAATCAACAATGTTCATTGTGCGCAAAATTTTTGAAACTGACTATCTAACAAAGAAATATCATCATGTAATGAATCGTTCTTTTTTGTTTTTGGTTCCACACAAATAAAGTATAGATTTATCTATATATACATATATTACATTTGTACCTGATCGGAACTTGTTTAGGTATATTTTGGTTATATTTTTAATGGAGCATTTTATATTATTTATTTATTTACTAGTTATAGAGAGATACTTTATTTTTGTTACTTTAGAGTAATATTTTTGTTACTTTAGAGTTATATTTTTGATTACTTCAGAGTTATATTTTATTTTCGTGGACAAGGCCTACTGGGGAAACCACATTAAAAAAAAACGCCTATTACTCTACCGCTAGGTGGTGTGGAAAAGAGTGAAACCTAAATATATTTCTAAGAAATGAATAGAAGGGGTTGTGGAGAGTGAGTTCTTGCCCGACAAAATCGGGTGACATATACATCTTATAAAGCATTCCTGGTAGCATACATTTATGAAAAAAAATCTCGATCCACGCGTTTTTTTATGGAAATAGAATTATTCCAAAGAAATTCATAATAGGGGTAGTGGAGGGTTAATTTTTGCCCGACAAAATCGAGTGACATATACATCTTGTTAAGCATTTCTGATAGCATATATTTATGAGAAAAAATCCCCATTTTTATGGAAAAAAATACCCATCCACGCGTTTTTCATGGAAATAGAATTATTCCAAAGAAATTCTTGATAGGGGTGATGGAGGGTTAATTTTTGCCCGACAAAATCGAGTGACATATACATCTTGTTAAGCATTCTTGGTAGCATATATTTATGGAAAAAATCCCCATTTTTATGAAAAAAAATACCCATCCACGCGTTTTTTATGAAAATAGAATTATTCCAAAGAAATTCATGATGGGGTAGTGGAGGGTTAATTTTTGCCCGACAAAATCGAGTGACATATACATCTTGTTAAGCATTCTTAGTAGCATATATTTATGAAAAAAATCCCGATCCACGCGTTTTTTTATGGAAATAGAATTATTCCAAAGAAATTCATGATAGGGGTAGTGGAGGGTTAATTTTTGCCAGACAAAATCGAGTGACATATACATCTTGTTAAGTATTCTTGGTAGTATATATTTATGAAAAAAAAATCCCGATCCACGCGTTTTTTTATGGAAATAGAATTATTCCAAAGAAATTCATGATAGGGGTAGTGGAGGGTTAATTTTTGCCCGACAAAATCGAGTGACATATACATCTTGTTAAGCATTCTTGGTAGTATACATTTATGAAAAAAAAATCTCGATCCACGCGTTTTTTTATGGAAATAGAATTATTCCAAAGAAATTCATGATAGGGGTAGTGGAGGGTTAATTTTTGGCCGACAAAATCGAGTGACATATACATCTTGTTAAGCATTCTTGGAAGCATATATTTATGGAAAAAAATCCCCATTTTCATGACAAAAAAATACCCATCCACGCGTTTTTTTATGGAAATAGAATAATATCAAAGAAATTCGTGATAGGGGTGGTAGAGGGTTAATTTTTGCCCGACAAAATCGAGTGACATATACATCTTGTTAAGCATTCTTGGTAGCATATATTTATGAAAAAAAAAATCCTGATCCACGCGTTTTTTATGGAAATTGAATAATTTCAAAGAAATTCATGATAGGGGTAGTGGAGGGTTAATTTTAGCCTGACAAAATCGGGTGACATATACATCTTGTCAAGGATTCCGCGTAGCATACATTTATTACAAAAAACATTCTCGCATTCTTAACAGAAACGATATAATTTATTTCATGGCTGGACACGAATTCTGACCATCAGTAGACGACCACTGGCGGACGGACCCACATCCACATAAGCACCGCAAATTCGTGGCTGGAACTCGTGGCTGCTTTCACACTGATGAACGATTGTTGATATTTCAGAAGAGCATCGCCCATGAAAATATCTATAAAATAGACCGACGAGACGAATTGCGCTTTTTTGGACAGAATCCAATAGCCTCAGGATATGTTTAGGTGCCGCGCTCCAAATATGGGAACAGTATTCCAGGACAGGTCGGATCTGTGCCTTATAGATCATAAGCAGCTGGGTGGGGGTGAAATAGCTCCTGACACGAAACAAAAAACCAAGTTTTTGGGATGCACTTTTGGCAATGGACCTCACATGATTTTCCCAGGAAAGGTTATTGCTGATAGTAATACCAAGCATCGATATGGATGACTTCAGTGGTATGGTTACTCCTGACAAAGTTATGTTAGGCACAGTGAGATCGACTTTTCTAGAGAAAAGACATGCTTGTGTTTTGTTTGCATTGAATTCTACCAAGTTATTAGATCCCCACTCGAGAATTGTTGCTAAGTCCATATTTATATTATTAACATTTCTTCCTCGTTCATTTCTGGTTTCACGGGCTGATATAGGGGCCCTGGAAGAGAAAGCGGTATGGAGGGTACTATCATTGGCAAAGCTGTGTACTGGACATGGAGTTGCTTTCAACAGGTCGTTGATGTGAACTAGAAATAGTGTTGGTGCGAGAATAGATCCTTGCGGAACACCAGCATTTATGAGTAGAGTGTCAGATGAAACTCCATCGACTACTACATGGAGAGACCTGTTTGAGAGAAAACTAGCAAGCAGAGAACACAGCTGAGGGGGCAAGCCATAAGACGGAAGCTTGGCGAGGAGTCCCTGGTGCCAAACTCGATCGAAAGCCTTGGAGATATCTAATGCCACAGCTAAAGTTTCTCCATACTTTTCAATAGATAGCTGCCATATATGTGAGACGTAAGCGAGCAGGTCACCAGTTGATCTCTGATGGCGGAAGCCATATTGCCTATCGTTGACAATTCCTGAGTCTTCCAGATATTTCATGAGCTCGATGTTGATGGCTTTTTCCATGACCTTTGAAATAATAGATAGCAGTGCGATAGGTCTGTAGTTGCTAGGTAGGGCCTTTTTGCCTTCTTTAGGGACTGGCTGTACTCTTGCAATTTTCCAATTGGACGGAAATACCCTCAAATTGTAAGAGTGGTTGAACAACTGTTCATACTAGAAAATTCTACACTGCTGTTTGGACTGAATATTGATTTTTTTCAACATTTCTACCCCCCAATACACACTCTCCAACGAGACGACAAATGATTTTGTATATCAGATGCTATGTATTTTTAAACCCTCTGAATTCAATTCTGCATATAGAAAACTCTACTCTGCCGTTAAAACTGATTTAATTTTTTTCAACATTTCCACCCCCCAATACACACCCTCCAACGGGGCGACAAATGATTTCATATATCAGGTGCTATATATTTAAACCCTCTGAATTCGATTCTGCATATAGAAAACTCTACAGTGCCGTTAAAACTGAATTTTAATTTTTTTCAACATTTCCACCCCCAATACACACCCTCCTACGGGGCGACAAATAATTTCATAATCAGGCCTATGTATTACAACCTCCAGAATTTGATTCTGCAAACGATGAAACCACAGTGCCGTTTAAATGAAAATTTAATTTTTTCAACATGCCCACCCTGATAATACCCCCGCCCATGGGGTGACAAATCATTCTAAATATCATTTCTTACATATATTAACCTCCAGAATTTGATCATGTACTGGAATAAGCCCTACATTATCATTCCAACGAGAAACAGGGCCAAGTTACATTTTCTCAGTGTATTCTGTGGTTGTGGATAACTTCACCCGTGAAAAAAAACATACCATTTTACAAAATAAAACATCAATTTTAACGGCAGTGAAGAAATTTCTATATGCAGAATCGAATTCAGAGGGTTTAAATGTATAGCACCTGATATATGAAATCATTTGTCGCCCCGTTGGAGGGTGTGTATTGGGGGGTGGAAATGTTGAAAAATGTTTAATCAGTTTTAACGGCAGTGTAGAGTTTTCTATATGCATAATCGAATTCTGAGGGTTTGAATACATAGCACCTGATATATAAAATCATTTGTCGCCTCGTTGAAGGGTGTGTATTGGGGGGTAGAAATGTTGAAAAAAATAAATATTCAGTCTAAACAGCAGTGTAGAGTTTTCTCGTATGAAGAATCGAATTCAGGAGGTCCAAATACATACAACCTGATATATGAAATCATTTGTCGGGGTTGGAAAGGTTGTCAGGCGATCTTGAAGTTTTTTCGCTTTGTGTAGGGTATTCATCAAATAATTTCAACAAGGCTGCATTATTGAATGAACTGTTCATTTCGCTATTTGAGAAACGCAATGGAATCATATCTCATCATTCCTTCGATTTTTTCCAAACAAAGAATAAGAAAAAAAAATTAAATTACACACGGAACAGTTTGGTGTTTCATAGTAGGAACAAACTTCAGCAAACTGACATTTGACAATTTTTGACATGGATTTTTTGTTAATCCTTATTTGCGTTTCAATTTTGGTTATTGAACATCATATCATATTACGGTTTTTGAACATCATATCTAATTATGACTACGGAATAATGTATTTATGATTCACAAAAATAATAAGTACCTTGAGGAGTTAGCGACGCGCGAGCTTCTATCGGCTAATTTGCTACATGCACATCGCGTACTGTTTTTTGATTGGTTGCTGGGTAAGATATTTCATTCAGCAGCTAATCAGAAAACAGTAGTCAAATTTGACAATTGTCATGTTCGTAGACAGCTTTCGAATTTAACGCTAGAGGCGCACGCGACAATCTTGAAAAGATCACCTGTCAAGTCAGTTATCAGCTCAGCATGGCCGTCAATGTTCACTTTACGTTAAAGGAAAGTGTGTGTCTTACTTACAAATAATTTATTGATAAGTGTGGTTTGTTGAGTTCTTCAAAGTATGCTAACATTATCTACCAGTTTGGATATAATGAAGTTCGTTTGTTTTTATTAGTGTAAAATTTACGTTATTGTGGGGGCACAGTTTTGATACGTATCGCCGGTTCCCTGCAACGAATGTTAATAAGGATTTTCAGAATGTCTTTCTAAATATCTCAAAAAAGCATTTTAGAATTCCACATATTCAAATGTTCTTTACATCCAGCAATGTTCAGTGTTTTCTCACGGCTTATGTTGGGCGGTCAGAATTTCTTGAAGTTTTTTTTTTATATTTAACAACTGTAATCCGCTATAAAATGACATTTTACATCCGTCATTCACGAAAGTGCAACAAGTTAGTTTATTTCTGGTATATTTCACAAAACGTTTCCCCCTGGTCTGGGGCTTCATCAAGTGTTGTTCTTTATATTCTACAAATGTAGTACTGAAAACAGATTATGGATATTTTTTTTTTAGTTTAATTTATATCAACCTGAAAGTACGTACCATTACCTAGAGATATTGCACTCCGAGTTTATAAGGAACCGATTGTTGTATCAAAATTACATTCGAATGTACATAATTTCTGGATTTTAGGTTATAGATTTTTGTTTGTTTGCCTGGTTGGATTGATTGCTCAGGCCCAACCTTGTGGATGTAAAATAGTTATGTGATAGTGAATTCAGTATGTGCTTTGACTATAGTCATACTTATTTACGCATGGGTATCAAAGTCGTTTCTGTGTTTTAATTGGTTTATATTTAGTATATGACCATGTGGTACATTTGGCTGAGAATATTTATATTTCGTCTGTCATCCGAAGCGTTTTTCTCCTTTTTCATGTATATAATTTATTCAATAGCTCTTTTGTCTCGACTAAGACTTTAGTTTCTGGAAAATTAGGGTTGTGTTTCTCTGTAGGATTATGTGTTTATTACAAGCTGTACTGGATTGTTTTGGGTATTAATGGCCATTGTTTCTTTTGCACAATATTGTTTTTCGCAGTTCTTAGAATGTATGCTATAAACTAGGTTTGATTTTTTAATTTTGGGTCCTTGCTTGGTTAGGGATGTAAAATTGTTTTGGAGTATTGTATGATTTATGACAACTTTGGGAGTATTATTTGTTAAGAAAGTATTTCTATATTTTCCGAACGGCCGTTCACAAATGAGATTTAGGTAAAATAATGTTTATTAATCTTTGAGGGTTCATTTTGATTGTTGTAAATTTTGTGCGTTCTTTTATTCCTTTATTGATTGGATGAATTGGATAATTGTTGTTTTTTAGGGTCCCTCCTACTTTGTTAAGAATATGTTTTCTTATTGTGAGGTTGCTTAAATGGAGGGTCTACCATACCAATAATGATTTCTTCCTTTTGGTGTAGGAGGTAATAAGAATTGTATCTTTTCGACCATGTTTGTTTTGTGTACCAATCTGTGTGTTCTGATTAGGGTTAGGTCTAGGAAATTTAGTTTATTGGGATTGATGTTATGCAGTCATCCACGTATTTTTTGAAGAAGTCTGTTTTGACATTTTTATAAAATTGGTTCTTCGAAATGATCATAAAATCCCTCGAAGAAAGTTTTACTCCTTAAAAGATATGTAGATAACTGCATAACGGCAATCCCAATAAAAAACACACAAAATACAAAACACACATGGTCGGGTGGATACCTTAATTTCAATTATAACACTCTCTAAACCAAAATAAAAGTGTCATAATGAGTATGGTAGACAAAGCTCTCCATTAAAGTAGCCCTACAGTGAGAAAAACAAATCTAAACAATGTGAGAGGAGCCCATTGAAAACAAAATCCACCCAATTCATCTAATGAATAAAGTCATCAAACAAAGAACGCATAAATTTTACACCAGCAACCAGAAAAAAATCCCTAAATATAAATATTATGATATCACAATCCCATATGTGAACAACCTTTCAGGAAACACAAAAAACATCTCAAACTTGTCATAAATCCCACAATATTTTAGAACAATTTTACAGCCCTCTAAAAAGCAAGGTCCCAAAACTGAAAAAATGAAACCGCGTCTATGGAACCCCTTGCAATGACTGCGAAAAACAGTATATCGGGATGGCATCACAATTATCGTGCAACAGAATCAATGGCTATGAATATGTACCTAGGAAAACTCCTGTATAGCTCTTAATAAACACACACAAGACAACTACAACCCTAATTCACCAGTAACAAAAATCTCATCAGAAACAAGAAAAAAGTGCTATTAAAGAAATTATAAACATAAGAACAAAAACGCAATGAATGATAGGCGAGATATAAATAATGTTAGCCAAATATACCACACAGTTATATAACAAACCAATGAAAACTCGTACTCCCAAAAATAACTACTTCCCGCTCTCCCAAAATAATATTAACCACAGAACGACATTGACACCCAGGCGCAAAAAAGTATGACCCTAGTCAAAACAAATACTGAATTTAATATCACATCAATCCTATCAATCAAACCCTACACCCGCCATTTCGGTCGTTAATCTCTAGAAATAGAAGAACAACAATTCATAAAGCTCCTGGCCAGGGTCAATACGTTTGGTAAATTATATATGTATAGTAAAAAAATTGCACAAATAACCCTTTCACCACACTCACTCACTTCACACCTATATGCGCATTTTTATAACTCATCAGTAGGTCCATCATCATCATCAGTAGGTCCATCATCATCATCAGTAGATGATGATAACCGAGAGGGAAACAACTACCCAAAATATGTTCACCATAATTAAATATTCAATCAATATTCAAAATATATTTAAAAAAACGCACTAATGAAATATTTAAAATATATCTAGGAAAATGATAGTATTTAATGTACTGAAAATTTATTTTAATAATTAAAGTATACTAAAGCTATTTTAAGTACTAGAGATATATTGAAAATAATCAAAATATACTGTATTGAAAATCGCTCAATTTGTTATATAGGTACGCGAATTTTCCAATTTCCGGGCAACTTTCCTAATTTTTCCGTATCCCAGCTGTTCTCACGTTTTGCGCATAGAAAAAATCGAGATTTCTTTTTAATATATAGAAGTTTATATATTCCTGAAAACTTTCCAGGTCAAATAGATTTCCAATAACTTTTGTAAAAAACGTAGGGCACATGACTCAGGTGAACTATCCATGTTTCAATTATCAATTGCATGTGCCCCACGATTTTCGTTTCAAAGCTTACAACTATTTTCATAGCTATTGAAAATTCACAATCAAAAATTTTCAGAACAATCTCTATGGGGTTAGGAATCTGTATGGGGATATAAATCTGTATGGGGCTAGGATAGATTATTTTAAACATTTTAGTCCGTTTCATAAACGTGGCATATTGAAAAAATATTTACCTAAATATTTTATACGTTTTAATCCGTTTTTTTATGATTATTAAACAAATTATCTAAATATTTATTCATTTCATTCAACTATGTTGCTCATTGTCTCTATAAATTTTCCCTTCTGGGTATCCGGATTTTTTGGGAGTGTTCTTCAGTTCTATTTTCGGGTTTTTTATATGTTCGTTCCTCTCGCCTATTTTCTTCTTTTTTTCCATTCTGATTTTCATTGGTTACTGGATTTTTTTCGTTGGTTTTTTCGGCTAGTTTGGTTCGTTTATCACCCAAGTTTAGATTTCCATCTGTTTTATTTTTATTTTTCAGAGTTTTCACATTTTTCTAGACTTTAATTTTTCATATTTTCCTGTTTATTTTTGATTTTTTGTGTGCCTTTATCTGTTATATTATATACTTTATTCTTGGCCGGTATGTTCTCAATTTAAATTTTTTTGTTGCAGAATTTTTGTTATTTTGGCAAGTGTTGAGAACGAGATTTTTTTAGGGTTTTTTCTGATGGTTTTTCGATTGTAAACTGGGCCGATTATCAGGTAATACTCACTAATGAGTATGTAATCTCCGCCGGCCAAAATTTTGTACCTGATTTCAGGTATGTAAACACGGCCGCCTCAATTATCATGACACTTTATTTGAGGAAGAGTACTTGCCAGGTAATCTACGTAGATTTCAGAGAATATATTTATAATTTGGAAATATCCACTCATCCCCTTATAATTAACAAGAGGAGTATTTAAACTACAACGCTAAGGAAAATAACTACGCTGCATTTTTTTAAACTTGCTTCCCATTATTACAATAAATAAGTTCTATATAATAATTTGAGATAATATATGTATTTTCGTTTGTATGTTACTTATTTTTATTTTAATATGTGTTATTGTATATTATCAATTTATCAATAACTGTATGATCTATGATTTGTATATATTTTGTGTACGTATATACCGTTAATATATGCCTTTTTGGAATATAAGTAATATAACCTTCAAAACGTGTTTTTATTTCCTTGCCAAAGTGTGATATTATAATGTTGAAAAACTGATTCTGATTCTCAGTAGTAGGTTAGTTTACAAACATAGGTTACATGGTAGACCCGTACAGTTCTCAGAACTAAGGTTTGGTATCATCAGTTTAACGATCGGCCGAGATTACATACCGTATTTTAGCGCGTCTTTTAATTGAGAAGATTATAAATCCTTAAGCGGCCGAGTTTACATCTGCCCATTTTCTTGATTGTGTGACACCACAGCGTCTAGCCAGCTTTCATATATGTAGAGGAGAAAAATTATTATTTGAAGCCTGTCCTAACAGAATCTAATATTTAAGAAAGACAATGGTGTAACCTAACCTCCTGCACAATGTGAAGGATGTATAATGTCATTTAATAACGAATTACAGTGGTTAAAAATTCGAAAAAATATTGTCAAAATTTTGGGAACCGCAAACAGTTTTGGTAGGTAATACATATTTATCTCAACTATCAGCGGTTGTGCAGAAGGTTAGATTACACCCTGTATTCAAATAATTTCAAGGGATTCTGTCAAACCTGTATATTTTTGTTGAGGTATATGTACCTACCAACTTCAAAATTCATCATTTTGCTGTAATATTTGATCTAAATTTGAAACCATAAACACTTTGTTAAAAAGCACTCATCGACAAACAAAAAATTATTTTCGAAATACTGTCAGTTCATGTAAAATGATTCGACACAATATTCCTGATTTAAAAAATAATGCTGGTTCAGATTAAGTACCTATTATATTATTAATTCTGGAAACAATCTATAAATTGATAGGGCATTACTTTTTAGTGATCATTTCATTTATTGAAGAAAGTTGGAAATTATTTAATTCACTATACAACGCATCTTACTCATCCACACAAGTTCTGAGTGAAACTGATCGTTTCAAAATACCTTTCCACAAGTTACAATTTTCAATTAGAATTTCACACCAACATTTTTCAACCAATAAGAAGCTATCGTTTCAGCCCGTTACTATAGCTACCACAAAACTTTGCGGGAGTTTTTTCCTCCTGGGTACCCTGGGCATGATTACAGCGTTACTTTTTCTGTCGAATACACAGCTCTCTATACGCTTTTTAAATAATCATTGTTACCTTTATCTGCCTTTCTTTACAATGGGAAAATGCTCTTGATAATTTTTTTCTGCTTCTTCACTTAGTATAATGGAAAAGTATAGAAAAGAGGATTTTATTTCTTAAAAATATATTTCCATTTTAAATAACTTGCGTTACATATTTAATGTTGTAGAAACTCTTCTAGTACTTCTTTTTTCTCTAATGGTGATAACAGGGACTAGGTGTTAAATGTCTATGTTTAATTATATATATATATATATATAATACTCAGACACCATTTTGTTAAATTTAGCCTTTGAAATATGAATATATGATCCATCAATTTCAAGTAACAATTCATTAATTTTCCTGAACAACATGTCTTGCGATATTGAACACATGGTTCTTGAAGCAAGTAAGATAAATGTCTCACAAAATACACAGATTATATTTTTTTTAAAGTTTTCCATTCTGTTTCGAGTGTTTTAAATGATATTAATTAATGGATATGTCATAAGATACACTGTCAAAATAACATTTAAAAAAATAAGGTTAATGTGATAGTTCCATGTCCTCCTATTTATTTTGTGCAAAATTGTTCATTATTTTTAACGAATACGTGACAAACAAAAATTGTAAAAATGAAGCTTTCATTCACTTTAGTAACACAGATTTGTTGATAGCTAATAGCATACATTATTTTTAACGAACAAAGATTCGTTTCATGCAACTAAAATCCACACATGGTTCTTGAAGCAAGTAAGATAAATGTCTCAAATTTCAATGACACTTCTTCAAATCATCCATTTCGTCGCACAAAATACACAGATTATTTTTTTAAGTTTTCCATTCTGTTTCGAGTGTTTAAATAATATTAATTAATGGATATGTCATAAGATACACTGTCAAAATAACATTTAAAAAAATAAGGTTAATGTGATAGTTCCATAGCCTCCTATTTATTTTGTGCAAAATTGTTCATTATTTTTAACGAATACGTGACAAACAAAAATTGTAAAAATGAAGCTTTCATTCACTTTAGTAACACAGATTTGTTGATAGCTAATAGCATACATTATTTTTAACGAACAAAGATTCGTTTCATGCAACTAAAATCCTAGGATATAGAAACCCAATATAATTACAAAATGAAACAAGAAATGTTTCTATCAAAAATATTTTGCAAAAAATATATTTTTAGCAAACTTTAGTAGTGAACTTAAATTAAAATAAACTCTAAGGTTTTGTTAATTTATTTTTAATTATTTCATTTAACTAAAATTCAAGGAGGGCGTTTCATTTGTGCCATAAATATCTATCGAATTCTTTGCAAAATATAGTCACCTGACAAACAAAAATTATTAAAATACAGCCTTCCGTTCACTGTAATAATACAGATTGGTTGATAACTAATAGAATAATTATTTTAGGAACAAATGTTTATTTCATACTACTAAAATCCTAGGAACATATTCTTTGGGTATATATGGAGACTCAATATAATTATTATAAATAAAAAAATAGCCCTATTATCACGAATATTTGCAAAAAATATATTTTTAGTAAATTTTAGTACCAAAACTTGAATTGAAATGGTTTGTAATCTTCACTTTCTTGGTATCAATGCCGGCCTCAGTGGCAGCAGATTTTAGCAACATAGAAATTGTATTTGTTCCGATAGGGCAATTTTTGTACTACTCCTTTGACTGTGGATGTTTCCAATTTGGATTTGCAGTTAAAAATAATCTGTCAGTTGTGATAGTATCACCTCTTTTTTGGATCAGTTTTTGATAAGGACACTTGCCTTTTATCTTTTAGTATTATATGGTGTTAAATTCTGAACTTCTTGTCTTATAACTTCCACACTTTCTTTCTCGAAACGAGACATTCTGCAAAAATGCCAGAAAACTAAAGCAAAAAATTAGAAATTGCACTGAGTCAATGACACATAATTTACCTGTTGACGGGCCCAGAGCCTACTTGGTAATTTAATTTCCTACTGGATTTTCTGAAGGAAAATGTCATGTTATAATTTTTTATATTACATTGGTGTGAAATTTTCTTACCGAATCTCCCAAGTTCTTGAATTACTACCTGGAAATATCTCCTCGAGCATGAGTTTTTTTTTTAATTATCGCTCGTATTCGACTTGGGATAATTTAAAAAAATTCATGCTCTCGGAAATATTTCCGATAGGAATTCAAGCACTAGGGAGATTACTAGTGATAAATAATGAAAATAGAGGATTTTTCTGAACCAAATCTTTATGCTATACCGAGTCATACAAATCAGCACTTATTGTTTCTCTTCAATGTTCCAGTTGTCCCACTTACTATTTTCTTTGACATTTTGGGGGGTTTCCCAAACTGAATATGGTCGATTATAGGCAATGTATGAATGCTGCGGAGTTATCCACAACCAGAAAACTACACTGTGAAATATATAACTTGATTGCGAAAACGAGGGCGTAAAGCTTTTTCGACTGCATAATCAATCCAATTCCGTCGGATACGGTATTATTAAAATGACAATGTAACTTTTATTGATTGCAAAATCGATTTCATAAGATTGCGAATTACATGGAAAATTATATTTGTAGAAATGTATCGCTATTTGGTGGGTGTGATGGGGATTCAAAGAAAATTATCATACGACAATTTATTTTCTTTTTCGATTGCAGAATTGACTTATCGATGTTGAAAATCTCACGCAATATAGTATTTTCGATCGCAGAATTGATTAGAGGACGTTGAAATACTGACATGATATTTGAAATGAATCATGGTTTTGTTGGGGAGTGTGATAAAAATTGGAATATTGAAAAACAACGTTTTTCAAACGGAGTTCTCTCGATTCTAGAATCGATTTCAGGTGGTTGCTTTACATGACAAATTGATAGAATATTAATTGATTTTTGACACTTTTGAGGAGCTGTAAATGGGGTGTGAAAATATAAGAAAAGTATTATGTATTATTTTTTGAATACGCAAATTATATGAGATCAAATGTGACAGAGTAGATGGTTTCTCTTTTTTTTTATCAATAAATCATTTATTTTATCAGAAAGCATTCACAACTATTCGAGCTGGAGTATATATTATTTCTCACAATTCAAAAAATATACAGCAACAACTTCGTGGACTTTTATAGGAAACAGAAAAAATATCAGATCAGATTGAACCAAACCCTACTTTCCCATCGGAATACATTCTTATTATACGCCCCTTCCGAAAAGAATTCACGAGTTTATTGGCTTCGTGAATGATAGGTCGATAAATAACAACAATTCAAGTATGCCATCGTTTATTTTTCAGGATCATCTGTTTTAGATTCACACGATTCTGGAAGAAAATATAGGAATACTGAAACAGCACTGGAGGGTAATCGGCTGAATTCTGAAGAGCGAGCTGTTAATTTACCAAATGTATGAAGCTCCTACATTGAAAACAACTGCGAATGTTCAGAGGTTTTCGGAAATTGCTGACAAATTCCAAACTTGATTTCCAGACTTGACTCCACTGGACTTCTTGATTCACTTCTTTTCAATCAACCTAATTCACATTTATTACACTGTGATATATACATGAATAGAATATAATTCACTCATCATAACAAAATTTACACTCGTAATTACATGCAGATATAAAAACTTCCTCACATTAGTCAGAACGTACAGAAACAAATTTATGTTGAACCTACAAGCGAATCTAGAACATATATATTATAATTTTAAATGTTTCTTATAGGTACCTATCAACAAGATAAAAATTTGCATGAAAAGACATTTGTAATGATAATTATAAAGTACAGTTTACATAAGAATAACATTCGTAATGGTTAGAACTATATAAAATACAATTTGTAGACTCGTAATATATATATATATATATATATTATATATATATTATTATATATATATATATATATATATATATATATATATATATATAATGAATATTATGAGTTATCACTTAAATTAAAAATTTTACTAAGTGAAATGTATTTGAGATGATAATAGAAATGATTTGAATTTATTGAAGTTATTCTCAAATAACCGATAACTTCGATAAATTAAGGAATCCTGACAAAGAGCCAATCGTGAGATAATCACAGTTTATTACCCCTCCGTGTAATCATATAGTTTTTCAAATAGTTTTATTCTTTTTTTCTGTTTTCATTGTAACTATAAATATATACAATGAGGAAAATGTTAAAAGTACTCCTATTCTTTATGTTGCAAACCTGCCATACATCTTATTATGTTTTTGTTGCGCCTTAAAATTAGTCCCATATGTGCTGATTTTACCCAGAAAGCCAGTCCGTAACACATTGTAGATTGTACAAGTCCGAATTAGGTTAGTTCAAGTACATGTGATGAAACAGTTCCACATAATTGTTCGACAGTTCCACTCATTTTTCGAATATCATTTTATGTGTGCATTTCCCAGGTAAACTTCACTTGTGGTACTCAACATGACTTATAGTATTGGCGCACCCCATGTCACGTGTGCAGTTAAAAGTGCATTTTCAAGTTAACATTTAAGTGCAGTTATATGTTGTGGGGCTTTGGTAAACACCTATGGAAGTATGAAAAAATTGGGCACATGGTCGTTTGGTCGCCATATGTAAAAATGGCTGCCAAATTGCTAGATTTTTGGTTGAGTACATCTCCGTACCCAGTGGCCCTATATCAAAGCTCATTTCTCTAGTTTTTAATATTTCCAGTTCGCGAAGGAATTTAGACAATACCCTTTTTATAGGTAGTAGTTACAATATAATGCAATATTAAGTTTATTTTTTGTTGGAGTTAGTGGGATAAACATCAAGTGAAACAAGATGAGTGACACAATGGAGTTGGTCAATCCTCAAATGAGACGTAGTGTAGCTAATGTTGAAAAGTTAAACGTTCTTTGAAATTATATTCAAGCGGAAACGGTATAAAAAACATTAAAGGTGCTTCTGAACTCGTTGGAGGAGATGTGTTGAAAAGCAATGAAGATGAAAAGAGCATAAAATATCACAAAACTTGCTACGGACATTACATACTTGAGGGAAAACGAGTTGAAGAAAAACAAGAAAAAGATATTAAAGAATCAAGCTTGGAAGTTTTACCTTGATGAAGTTTTTCAGTAAGTAACGAGTAAGTATCATTTATTTTCTTTGAAGACAAATATACATTTTATAAGCATTGTCAAGTGTTATATTTCTAAGTAAACCTAACTTAACCTAAAGCATAAAAACTTAATCATATAAAAGAAATTAAACATAAAAAACACAGTACCTGAACATTCGGCATAAAACTCGGACAATGAATAAAAACTTTTTTCGATAAAAAATTCTCCCAGATTTCTTTGAACTCGTAGGTGTTAGATTTCTCATGCTTTATTTTACATGGAAGTCTGTTGAAAATTTGCAAGTCAAGGTGTGAAGGAGCGTTTCCTGTGATTTCGTATTCACAATAAGTCATATAATAATAATTTTTTTGTCTGCCTTGTTAGCAGTTTAATGTACTTTTTTCTTTGAAAAGTTTGTTGTTATTGAATACAAATAAGCAAAGTTCCAGTATCAATAGGGAGGCAGAATTGGCTCCAAGGCCCTAAGCATATAACCCAGAGAGTTCAATTTACTTACTACTGCTTGCCAATGACGTTTACAATCGAAATTGTCATCTAAGATGATACCCATAAATTTTGTTGTTTCCGTATTTTGTTGTTTCCTATTTTGTAGAGTTCATTCATTCAATCAATCCATTCGAAGACAGGTTTTTTTTTCGATTGTGAAAACGAATAAATTGATATTTTTTTATATTGAAAAAGATCTCATTTGATTCACACTATTGGAAAATACTATTCAACACACTGTCACATTTAGAAGTGAGAATATCGCCATTTTTTATTGGAAATCAATAGAGGGGTGTCATCTGCGTGAATGATAAAATAGCGACAACAGTTAGCTTATCAATTTCGTTAACGTATAACAGAAACAAATTTGGTCCCAGTGTGAAACCTTGAGGTACCTCTGTGACACATTTCGTAGGATCAAATTATATTTTTGTCATGTGTCCGTTCTCCACGGATGTAAAGGCTAACATATTGTTGCCTATTTTCTAAAAAGGGCGCCACCCAGTTATGGGCAGGTACTCGAATTCCGTATAGATAAATTTTTGGCAGGAGTATACTCTACTACATTGGAGGATGTGACTCAATAGTGTTTTGCTGCAGACGTCTACTGTCACAGGAACTGTATAAAGAAGTACGTTTTGAATTATTGCAAAAGATGTCGCACATCGTATTGGCATAAACCATTCATGGAATGACTGGCTCTAAATTGTTACTTGAGATCAGGAATCGTCTTAGACTGACTGTTAGTTGGAATATGATGCGTTGAAGAGACATAACGTGGTACTTGATTTGAAAATTATGAGTTACTCTGGGGGCACAGGCGTACCCCTTCCCAAGGAAAATACTAACACGGAAGTGCTCTATTAGTAAACTTTTCATCCTTATCTTTGAAATATGGATATCAGTGGACAAATATTTCTCGTTAGATTCATCGCGAAGATATGCAATTGGGTATTCTTAGGTTTCAAACTTAATCGTAGCCACAAACATTGAAGAAGATTCTCTTAGGCCCTGAGAACCAGCAGTTTCTTTGGCTGCATCTTTTTCAATATCTCTTTGATAACTCTAAATACATTTCCTTATACAGTTCTTGTGACAATGCACGATTGTAGCAAAAACACTATTTACATCTTCCAATGTAGCTACTCGCAAAAAAGCTGCATCATGGTGAGGCGAGGCTCTGCCCTGAACTTCTCACAAATAAGTTACAGATTTCAGTATCCCTTTAATTTAAGGTCCATATCTACTTCTCTGTCTCTGTTGTTGGATGTCAGTATTACCATCCTCTTCTGAACTTGATTCTTCAACATATTTTTCTTGTTTTTCTTCAACTGGTTTTCCCTCAAGTTTGTAATGTATGTAGCTTTCTGCTTTTTTCATCTTTATGATGCCGAGCGGCAAAGTAACCAAAACGCTCGCTGAGTTACCATGGAAACCATAATGGAAAAACGTCAAATGTTTTTGCGACATTTGACACCAGATAAGGTCTTGAACGGTATTTGACAAATGTCAACTATTTCATAAACAACGCGTGGTTTTAAGATCGTCATTGAAAATAAAAATGTCTTTTCGTGAAAATTCAATGGAAATCGATGAAATTAGTGAAATTTCCTGCACTCCGCCAGAAATTGCTCAAGCTGCAAAATCAGTTGCTCTTAATTTACTGACTTCTCGAGAAGGAAGTACGAAAAGCAGTATGAACTTTTTAGTAAATGGTGCGATTCAAAAGGAACCAAGAAGATATCAGAAAACATTCTACTTTCGTATTTTGCAGATAAAATCAAGGTAATGAAATCCTCTACACTTTGGTCTATATACTCAATGCTGAGATCTACGATAGCAGTAAAACATGATATAAACATCAGCGAATACAAAAAACTATTGGCTTATTTAAAACGCCAAGCTGTTGGCCACAAACCAATAAAATCAAAATCCTTAAATGTTATATCAAAACCTTTTTAACAGACGCTCCTGATGAGATATATTTACTGCAGAAAGTGATCTTAATTTTCGGTATCGCTGGAGGAACGAACTTGTCAAGATGGCAATGGACGACATTGAAGACAAGGAGTAATATTGTAAAAATACCTGATTCTAAGACATACACTAACAGTACATTCACTGTCACAAATAATGCAACAATTAAAAAAATATAGCGCACTATCTTGGACTTCCAGAACCATGCAAGTATACAGGCCATTGCTTCAGGCAAACTTCTGCCACTCTTTTAGTTAATGGAGGAGGCGATATCACGCAATTGAAAAAACATGGAGGATGGGAAAGTACTAACATAGCAGAAGGTTTGAATAGATAAAAAACAAAATTTCTACATGTGAAAAAAGTTTTGGACCAACATCGATGCCGACGGTAAATAAACCACCAATAATCGAGGACAAGAAGCTCTGAAAATATCCCAGTTCAGTCACCACCAGAAACTTCATCTGAAAATGTTATAAAAAATTGTGAAAATTGCACATTTACCTTTAAAATGGTAAATAATAAGAAAAATGATATTTTTTAGATATAGGTAATAATTGTATTTAAAAAACACTAATATGTTATTATGTTATTGTGTTATTATGTTATTTACATATCTGTCAATCTGTCTGAATTTAAGATCTGAATTTACAAACATATTAATTATTAAAATAAAATAAGCTGGTATATTAGCCACGGTTTTATTAAATCTTTTTTCATTAACTTCTTCACCTTCACTTTGCATGTTTCGTTGAACGTTTAACAGTGTTAAAATGCTAATTACCAACTTTAGTTATACAAAATAACAAAAGTATATGTTCGGAAGTCTAATACATCGTTCTGAGGGAGTTTCCTTCCACTAAAGGTGGTAGAAGTGTACTTTTTTATAAGTAATTGAATTTAAGATTCTAAATCATGTAACTATGTATATTACAATAAATAGAGCGATAAATAAGCAAATTACAAACTTTAGTTATAGAAAGTAATTGAAAGTAGTTATTATGATTATAAACTCTCATTTTCTAAACTTTTCATTATACTAAAGGTAGAATGTATATTCATAAATAATTCACATTATCTATAAATTACATTGATGCCCAAATTATCGCGTTAAATAAAATAGTTACGAAACACAGTTCAAAAATTGATTGGTGGTTATTCTTCTTTTATTTTTTAACAATTTTGTACTACTAAGGGTGTTAGAAATATATTTTTTCCTGAGTCAAAATAATTATATTTATAACTTTTCCATAGCACAGGCGAGTATTATGTTTGGACATGATAAGAGGCCATGATTGCCGCTGTTGTAAAAAAATAAACAAATGATTATTTGACGTACCAAAAAGTTTTTTAAACAGCTATTTGCGTTTAATAAATTGATTGTAATAATTATCTGATAATGGAAAGTTTTGAAAAGTATAACTTATGTATTTGTAAAGAATTGTGCCATGTCCAAGTACGCCAATCCAGTTTAATATACTTAACTGCGCTAATTGAAAACTGCGACCAACATCTGTCAAAAAATGGTTTGTTCAACAACATTCAGAAGAGTCTACTACAAATGTCGACCAAATATAATAATATTCCCATCGCTTCAAAATATAACATATGTTATAAACACAGACATTTAATACCGAGTAATAATTTGCCTGGTTTTCCACCACTAAAGAGGAAAGAAGTATTAGAAGAATTCCAAAAACATTTAGATATTGTTACACATAGATTTAAATCATAAAGTGGCACAATAATATGTAAATACTCAAGTAATTTTTTATCGTTTTTTTTTACAATAACACACATGTGTAATGCTCGCACGTTTTAAAATCTGAACTGTCAAATTTGAGGTAATCAATAATCATTAATTTTTACCAAATATTTTTGTAAAATCTGCGTTGTAGAAAAAATCTTGTGCGTAATTCGAGCGCAAAAACTTTGACGCTTTCAAAACATTGCCGCGCTTCGCTTTGCGTCGCGCGTCATACTTTTCAATCAAGCGGCAAAGAATTACTTTGCGCTCTTAATACACAAATAGAGCAAGGAAAGAAGGTCCGTAAAGGCAATAGTAGGCATGCTCACAGGACACTGTGTTTAACAAAGCCCTGCAACAAAACTTTGGGCATATACAACTGCACACGTGACATGGGCTAGCCCCTAGACTATTATTTGTTTTATTGATTTATGATTGATTTTCATGAGATATTTTTTTGCAGAAAGATCATAAATACTGTTTTATTTATATCAATTTCGACCATTATTTTTGCACAAGTATGCCTTAGCAAAATATCAACTTTTTGTGGTCACATCGAAATAGAAAGTTTCGTTATACACTAAAATAGAAATAAAATGAAACACGACTACGACAGAAACCCTAACTGGATAAATTGAAAGATAAACTTTCTCCCAGATGTTTCTCTCAACATAATGATATTCAATGTTATATCATCAATAAGACAAAATTGCAGGTTCGGAAACAGCCACGGTTTTTGATCTGGCAACATTGTGCGGTCCTATCGAATCCACGTGAGAATATATTTCGTAAGTTCTGACGTCACAAGTAGGGAGAGCTTAACGAACCTTTCCTAACAAATCGATTTTACATGTTAAAACGTCCTAAGGAATTATTTATATGTTTATTGTATCTGCTTTTATTGGTAATAAGGATAATCGCGTAAATTTTTGATTGGATATCAGTCAGGAAGGTGAGGTTTTCAATGAAAATTCAAGGAGGTTGTGTTATTTTTTCAATTGAAATATAGTTACTCATCATCCATTGTTAGAGATTTCAGATACAGAATGGCTTCATAACATGTTTCTGAAGGAATAATTTCTGAAGGAATAATGGTTTGTAGGGTCATAGGAAAAAATTGTGAATTTTGGACAAAAAAATCATTTTTTCCAAACAGAGCAATATATTTTTTTCAAGAAACGATTCAGTCTTCAAAAACCGAAAAAGTAATGTAATATAAACGTTATCCACCCATAGTATGATACATTGCTCTGTTTGGATAATATGTAATTTAATTTTTTTCGAAAATTCTCAATTTTTTCAGTACGACTCTGCAAACGATCCTTCCATTAGAAACTAAAAAGAGATTGTTATTCTCTTACCACCCAGAATGCCTTTCAGAATACGAATTATCGCCTAATTTGAAAATATAATTTCCACCTGGTTTATTATGTGCCACTTCATAGGACTACATTTTTTTTTATCGCGCTATTGTTTCCCCCGATATTATCTACTAACCTACCTAGTTTGAGAATAAGACGCTGAGAAGATGAGCGATTGGGAACGCCGAACGGCTGCAATTCACGCGTGGATACGATATAGTCTGAGATCCGACTGCGTGATTATAACCCCTTTCTGTTATTCAGTCCAAAAGTAATTTTTAGATATAATTATGAATATGAGTATACGTTTATGCCGGGTTGCCTATCAAATAATGGCCGCAAGTACTTTCAATTGAAATTTATTGAATAAATTTTATAAACAATTACACTCATTTGGTTTTAATGAAAGTTATGGTTTTTTCAAAAGTTTGGGTTGCCGTTTCTCACTTGGCCGCAACCTTCAGAGAACCAGTATAAACAGGTATCATTTTCTTGAACTTTTACACTCATTACGTATTTTAATATCTAATATATAAAATTCTCGCGTCACAATGTTAGTTACCTTACTCCTCCGAAACGGCTTTACCGATTTTTACCAAATTTCATATGCATATTCAGTAGGTCTGAGAATCACCCTTAACTTTTTATTTTTGGACAAAATTTTGTGTCTTTATTTTTTTATGATACAGTATTCAAAAATACATACAACCCTAAATTTTCACCCTTCTACAATCAACCCCTATTTTTTTGGCAAGATTTTTATTTTTATTACTCTTAATTTTCACCCTTCTACGATCAACCCCTATTAGAATAGAAAAACGGGAAAACGGGATAACGGGAATAACAGGATAACGAGAAAAAAAACGGGATGACAGAATAAGGACATAACGGGAAAACGGAATAACGGGATGAATAAAAAACGGGATAACAAAAAAACAGGAAAACGGGATGAGGGGATGAGGGGAAAACGGGATAGAGCAAAAATGGGATAACAGGAAAAGGAATAACGGGATAACGGGAATAACGGGATGACAGGATAAGGGGATAACGGGAAAACGGGATAACGGGAATAATGGGAAAACGAGATAACGAGACAACAGGAAGCGGAAGGAGTCAAAAGCATAATCTAGATGGAACAACATAAAGGAAAACATAGAAAAAAAGAAATTATACGCGGACATTGGACAGGACAACGTCTGTCGGGTCAGCTAGTATTATATATAAAATCAAAGCAATTTTTTTTCTCCACACGATGGGACAGGGTTGCCATGTAGAACCGCTCGTATATAGGAGTTGCTAGCTAATAAAGGTACATAATAGCGAGAGTTAGCGCACCACACTGTCTATGGCAAGGACGCAGTGTACCAGCTTTGCGTCGTTTCAATATTGCGCATGGGTCGACAGATGAGGTAACTACTCAAAAACGCAAGCAATAGGATCGACTTGAAAATACTCCATTAGAAATTGGTAATTGTTTTTTTTACGGTTGTTCTCGAAATAAAATCAAACCAAAAAAGTTCTCAAGTTCTTATTGAAAGTTAATAAGAAATTAATTATCAAAAAAATTTGAAAATATGACATTAATCTGAATTTGTTTACTGTTGGAAACCTGAGCAAGAATTCCGACACTTCATTAATGATACTGAAGTAAGCAAGTTTTGAGTTATACGATTAGGATCTATAACATATAAATGTATAAAACAAAAGAGAAAGCCAAAAGATACCTGAAAAAAAAATGCGAATGATATGCAACGAAAAACCTCGCGAACTACATAAAATTTGCAAATAAAGTGTAAATACAATTTGTAGAGACCAAAAAATTGTACAACACAAAATTAAATTTTTTTCCTATACATAAAAAATTATCTGAGACAATTTCGGAATAAATGAAGACATTATTTGTTATAGCAAACAGCATCTTGATAAATGAATCAAGAATTAATTTTCATATGTAAAATTTAATTTTCTGGAACTTATAGAAATCCCGAAAGTAAAGGATTTTGTCCATTTGTTGTTCAATTATTATCAATTTATAAACTTTCAAGAAACGACATTCACTCTCAAGATTTGTACATTTCATACATCATATCAATGATAAAATAAAAAAAATGCCCATGCTTATATATATATATATATATATATATATATATATATATCCTCCATCTATCATCCAGTCGAAAACAATTCTTACGTATATATATATATGTATATATATATGTTATATCAGAATCCTGAATGATCCCATTGTCCCAAGATTGCATCATCTTCTACGCCGTATCTTTTTCTACGCAGTTCGACAGGAAACCAGTCAACACATCTCAAGGTGCCCTAGATGAACGACGCCATGCACCGTCAGCACTCCATAGTCTATAAAGGAGGATCCCAGACTCCAGGAGAGCATTCTTTGATATTAATTGCTATTCATAGTTACTCATTAGCATTCACTGAATCCGATACATACTGTATTGTATAAATATTCATCCCAGTTATTCATACTGCGGATTAGTTGTAATTAATAAATTAAAGTTCTTTTTTAAAAAGACGTATAAGTGAAAAACCCCATAACAAATTGGCGCAGTCGTACGGATCTCAAAAACGTTGCGATTCAGAAGAAAACCAGCGGTAGTCTCCGACTTTCAAGAGGAAAGAACCCCCAGCCAAAACCCAAGTGAATTGGACAGCTCTTCAACTCAAGAAACACGCGGAAGTCGTTTGCTGCTCATCTTGCCGAAACGAAGATTTCTACAAGAAACACGCGGAAGTCGTTCAACGCTGCTCATCTTGGTGGAGCTAGAGCTTGTGAAGCCGGATTTCACCAATCACACCCAGGAGACACGACATCAACAAAAAAAAACAACGAAGAAAGAAACCTTCAACGAAGAAAGAAAACAAAGAAGAAAGAAAACATCGAAGAAAGAAACCTTCAACGAAGAAAGAAAACCATCAAAGAAGAAAAGAAACCAACAAAAGAAAACGAAGCTAAAGTCAACGACGAAGGATTTATTGTGAGTACCACATTGAATCATTTGTTTCAATTTATTATAAGTTCATTCAATTTTACCCAAAGTAGAAAATTGATTTAACCCTGTTCATTTCCATACCTTTGAAAATAATAATTTCCGAAATTAAATAGTTCCAAAAAATCATCCACAATGTCAGAACGCGGTTCACAAGAAAATCTCAATGATGCTATTGAACCATATAAACTTTCAGAAATTTTCTCAATTATACCAGAGTACGATGGCGATTCAATTTCGCTTGGAAATTTCTTAAATGCTTGTGATCATGCAGAGCGAATGGCTGTAGATGAACAGAAACATTTATTAACAATCCATATTAGAAATAAACTCAGAGGAAAAGCTTCTCAACTGATAAATTCTAGAAATCCAGACACATATTTAGATATCAGATGTTTACTAAATGCTCACTTTGGTGACTCTCGAGACTTAACTTCATTAATACAGGATTTGCAAGAATCAGGCAAAATACTAATGAAACAGCACTTGCATTTTTCTCACGATTACAGAGCCAAAATGCATTCATGTGTACAAAAGTCAATTCTTAACAACGAACAGAAAATTGCTCAGTCCGCATTGATAGAATCAATGGTATTGAACACACTATTGACAGGTTTAGAACCAAAAATAGGTCATATCATCAGAGCAGGTAATCCCCAAAATATGATAGACGCCTCAATCAGAATGAAGCGTGAGATACAGCTCTCATACTTCGAAAATCAAAGAACGAATACACGTCCTTTACCAAATATAAATACGAGAAATAATCCAAATATTTCTAGACAACCCATGAATAGACAAACAAATTTTCAGAGAAGAGATAATTTTTACCAAAACCAACCACGTCAGAATTTTAATTCACCCCAAAATTCCAATCCTTCCCAGAATTTTCAAAGACAAAATACGAATTTCCAAAGTCAATATACTCCAAGGCAAAATTTTCAATATCAACCACGTCCTCAATCAACACAGTCGAATTTCAATCAATTTCGTCAGCCCAATAACTCAAATCAACAAAACAGACCATCAGTTATTCAAAGAAATCCACAAAATATGCCTAATACACCAAAAACATATCTAGTTAATTATGATGAATTCAATAATCCTATTGATTTTCCATCAAATGATTATACAAATTTTTATTATGAAGATTTTCAAGATGAAAATAATCAATTCCAAAATCATACTATAATGAACCCACACCATCAAACGAATACGAAGAAATTGATAAAAAAAAATTCCAAAATCATACTATAATGAACCCCCATAAAAAAAATTAGAGTCAAACAGACAATTCAAATACTCAGTTTCAAGAAACCCTTTATACGGACAATCTATTAATAAGCCAGCAGGAATGCACAACTCAACCATTAGAGATAACAGAAAACCTTGCAGCCGTAGTCAAAACCTTGAACCCTACAACGATCAAGACAATGGACAATCAGAAACAGTCAGACCAACAGTTTCTATAAACCCTAACCTCAGCAATTTATATTATATCGTAAGCCCGAATAACTTTAGAATTTTAATTGATACAGGTGCCGCATTATCTATCTTTAAGAAAAGAACGGTAGAAAATTATTCAGAAAGACATCCAGAAAATATTCCCATATCAGGTATTACAGAAGGAAAAATAATAATTAATGAATCAGTTATGTTACCTTTTGGAACAAAAGAAAATACAGTGTACCACAAAATTTATGTTCATGATTTAGATATCGAATTTGACGGTATTTTCGGAACAGACTTTCTTAAACGTTTCAATGGAATTGTAGATATTGGTAATCAAATATTAATTTTGAACTACAAAACGTTTCCTTTATATTCAGCAAACAAAATTCAAAAGAACTCCGAAATTCGGTATACTCATTTTCATACTTATTCAAGCTTAAAACCGAAAATAAAAAATGAAATACAAATAGAACCAAGAACTGAACAAGTTTACAAGTTAAAATCAAACTTGAAAAATACAGAAGCTATACTGTTAGCTACTGAAAAAGAAAATGTAAGACTCCCAAATAGAATTGTAAAAACTGAAAAAACAAAGAAAGATTCTGAATTGAAATCAATTTAATAAAAAAAAAATGATTTTTCAAAACATTGAAGTTCTAGATGAAACTTCAGAAACAAATAGAACTTTTGAAAAGAATCAGATCTGCAATAAACATGACTATCAGAGTACTGAGATAAAGAATACAAATTCAGCTTTAGAAGTTACAAAAACGAACAGATTCATCAAACTTTTCTTTGGACCTGCTATGTGTCCTCCAGAAAGAAACATATTTCTGTATAAACCAGGTAGAATTCCTGAAAGAAAAACCTTTCCACATATCCCACCTGAAAAAAAAATATATCCGACCAAGAAAATATAAAATAACAATTATTATATCTAGAATCTATTGATATTGATATTTAAGAACGATCTTAAATAAAACATCTATTTGTTGAATTTGTTGAAAAAAAAAAAGAAACCCTTTTAATTTTACTCCAGAATGTAAAGAAGTTTTTTGACTTAGAAAAAAAAAAAATTTGACAAATAAGACTTTGTATAATTTTGACATATCCAAATTTCAACGAGCCCTTAATACTTACTTACTTCACATGTTAGTAGTTTTGCCATCAGGTCCTTGAGATATCAATTGGAAAAATTTACCAATTGCGTATGCCTCTAGAACATTATATCCAGCTGAAACAAGATACTCAACTATAGAACGAGAATTGTTAGCTATGGTTTGGTCAGTAAAACATTTTCGACCTTATTTATATGGAAGAAAATTCAATTTTATAGTAGACCATCGACCTTTAACATGGTTATTTTCTATCAAAGACCCTGGCAGTCGATTAGCCAGATGGCGTTTAAAATTAGAAGAATATCAATTCAATGTAATTTATAGACCAGGTAGAATACATAAAAAAAGCCGACCATTTTTCTAGAATCAAAGTAAATCATTTCAATGAATGTACAAAATTTCATTCAAAAAATATTAGCCATTGATAATGAAATGATGAACCAGAAATTTCAGACACAGAAACTGAAATTGCCCCAGAAACAATACTAGAAGAATTATCGAACTTTTCCAGACTTTTCAAAACGAAATCGATGATAGAATATTCTAAATTTGAATTTACCAATGCTCAACTATTGATAAAGCTCATAAAGACATTATAATTTTTCCCCCGAGAAATAAAACTACAAACTTGCATGACAAAATTTTTTGAAGATATATTCCGAAGAAGAACCGAATTTTTTTAATATAATAAAATAAATGTATTAACAAGTAAAACAGTCAAGAATAGAAAATACTATATTTATACCAGTACCTTATGATCCAGAAAACGCGATTGAATATATGTTTAGTTCATTATATAGATGCCAAGACGTATTTAAAACTTCAAAAGTTTATCAAGTTGAAAATAATGCAGATTTACCAATACAGGAAATGCTTTTTATATTTTATCAGATAATGAAGAAATCAAATTTCTAATTTGTCAAAATGTTGTTACAACACCAGAAAAGGATCAAATACCTAATACTTGATCAATTTCATAGTGGAAAAGTAATTTACACCGTGGAATTAACGAAACAATTCGACGAATCAGACAGAAATATAATTGGGCAGGAATGAATGAAAAATTCATAAGAGAATGTGACACATGTCAGAAAAAAAACAAAAAATTTGTAGGAAAAACTTAGAAAATCCTTTAGTAATTACTGAAACAACCTAAGACTCCTTTTTGAGAGAATAAACATTGATATATTAGAAATACCAGTAAAAAACTATATGTTAACGATAAGATGCGAATTAACTAAATTCACGAAAGCATTATCCATTAGAAGATAAAACATCAAAATCAGTTGTAAACATTTTACTTTAACATTTCGAACCCCTCTCAGAATACATGCAGATTCAGGAAGAGAATTTAATAGTAGTTTATTGAAAGACTTATGCTTATTATAACGACATAAAACTAACTTTTTTCTAGTGGTAGATCATCCCCAATCAAATGGTTCGCCCAGAAAGATTTCACGCAACCTTAACTGAAATGATTAGAGCTCATAAAACAGAAAATCCAGATGAACATCCTTTACAATTTTACCCTATGCAGTGATTTGTTACAATAATTCCAAAACGCATCACATGGATTCAGTCCAAAGAATTAGTTTTTTGGACATACTTCAAGTAGACCCCCCGAAGTATTATATAATCAAAAAGAATTAATGACAAAGTACATAAGAGACTTGAACAACAGAATGGAATACTTTTATAAAATAGCTCGCGAAAAGATTCACAGAAAAAAGGAAAAAGCCAAAATCCGATTTGATGAAAAATTACATAATGAACCTATCACATATAACATTGGAGATAAAGTATTTGTGAAAGAATCTCGAATAAAAAACAAACTAGAAAATAAATTTAATGGCCCATTTGAAATTTTAGAAGTTTATCAAAACTCAGCCCTTCTTAAAAACCCAGAAACGAATTACACTACTAAAGTCAATTTTGATCGATTGAAACCATATTTTGTTTCAGATCAATAATGGAATATCATTTATTAATGATAGTTCTAGCAGTTCAACTTGCCAACGCCCAGTATAACATCTCACCTATAAACAACTCGATAGGAGTTTACTATCATGAACAAGGTGACATGAAAATCAGTAATGGAAAAATGGACATTATTAGTATATAAAGATATCGCTCAAATCAAAGTCGCGATAGATCACAATAATAAAATATTAGAAGAACTTGTACATCTCGTAGAAACTAATCACCCTAGAATGCAATATTTCAATTCTGAAATAAACACACATATAAGCTTATTAAGTAAGATAAGTGCACAAGTAGATTTAAAATATAATGAAATCAAAATGGATTCAAATGAATATGATAAGAGATACAAAAGAGGTATTCTAAACGGAATAGGCTCGATATGGAAAGCAATCACAGGTAATTTAGATGCAAAAAAAATTAAAATGAAACCAAATTAAAATTTGCTCAAAAACCAAATTTCAGTAACAACTTAAGTTATAAAAGAATTCAATACAACTATTCAGCAATTGCAAATAGATGAAAAAACGTTTATGAAGATATAAAGAAAATTGAAACATGGATTTATGATTTAACAGATGAATTAGCAATACTCAACGCAAAGTTGAAAGCTATCGAAATCTCTGAACAATTACTAGAAAGTTATACTTTTCTGGAAGATGAATTGAATGATATTTTAAATGCAATAACTTTTGCAAGACTCAATATTATTCATACATCAATTATAAGACCGAATGATTTACTCTTCGAGATATTTCTCAAACAACTCAAAAGAATAATCTTCCCTTACCAATAAAAATGTCATCAATATCCAAATATTTAGACATTATTGAACTACAAGCTTTTCAAGCGGATTCAAGAATTATTTTTGTATTAAAGATTCCCCTAGTTGAACCAGAAATCTATACCATTTACCGTGTGTATCCCATTCCTATCCTAGATAATAGAACTGGATTACATCACATTTTATCTACAACTCATAATTTCATTGCAAAAGACGATGATTCGATGTTGTACGTTGCTTTTCAGAACCTTGAAAAATGTAAACAATTATTTTTTAATTTTCAAATCTGTGAAAATGTAGTTTCATATCCAATTGACAGTTATTCATTATGTGAAGCACAAATTTTAAGACCACTCTTAGAACTTCCCAAAATATGTTCAGTTTCACTATTATTTGCGAAAGACTACAATGTTTTTGAAATTCAATCAAATACATGGTTAATTACTTTATCAGATCCTTTAATTATAACTATTAATTGTCAAAAAGGAGATGTATCAACTCAAGTAATAAAAACTAATTCAATTTTGAAATTACAACCTCAATGCAATGCATATATTGGAAATACAAGAGTACATGCAAAATCTCTCATGTCTCAAGAACAAAATGTTACATATAGAACACTTCCAATTTTGATACCTTATCAATGTTGCAATAATTTACCAGAAAAAAAAAACTACCTGAGCTAAAACCTTTGAAATTAAGCAAATTAAATGTTGACAATCTGAATATTGCCCAACATAAATTAACTCAATATGATGAAGAATTAGACAAAATTATAAATGAACCATTTGTGAAAAAACATATTTCATGGTTTACATATTTGACTATTACCATAATTATTTGTATTATTTCACTATACATGTTTTGTAAGTGTAGAAATAGACGTTCTATGAAAATTGGTATAATGACCTCAAGCATGAACGATCAGCCTCCACAACCTCCAAGACCGGGAATAGCATTCTCATCCCTTAGAAGCTTACTACCCTCAAGGAGAAGACCAAGCATTCATCTTCAAGAACCAATTGAAGAAGAACAAATCGAATTGAATTCCAATGCACCCTCAAAATCATATGCCTGATGAAAGTTGCCGCATCGCATCAACTTTCTTTTCAGGGGGAAGTTGTTATTCAGAATCCTGAATGATCCCATTGTCCAAGATTGCATCATCTTCTACGCCGTATCTTTTTCTACGCAGTTCGACAGGAAACCAGTCAACACATCTCAAGGTGCCCTAGATGAACGACGCCATGCACCGTCAGCACTCCATAGTCTATAAAGGAGGATCCCTGACTCCAGGAGAGCATTCTTTGATATTAATTGCTATTCATAGTTACTCATTAGCATTCACTGAATCCGATACATACTGTATTGTATAAATATTCATCCCAGTTATTCATACTGCGGATTAGTTGTAATTAATAAAATAAAGTTCTTTTTTAAAAAGACGTATAAGTGAAAAACCCCATAACAATATATATATATATATATATATATATATATATTTATATATTATATATATATATATTTATATATATATATATATATATATATATATATGTAATATTCTATTCTTTGTTTATCTTTTTGTTCTATAGCTGGTACTTTTTTGAACATGTGTGATATCCGTAACCCTTCGCAGATTCCACAGTTAGTTTAATGATATTGTATATATTTTTTTTTTCGACGAAAAAATAACATTAACACTTTTGAAATCATGTATTACTGAAGTTACATGGAAGAAAACACTTCTTAATTTCTGTATTTTACTTTAGCTAACGTCAGTATCAATTGTAAATAAATCAACGTGGTGTCAAGTGTTCCAAAAAAAATCGGTTATAATAAGAGAGGCTAGTCAGTTGAGAACCTCATCTGTCGACAGATGCGCAATAGATTTAAAATGACGCAAAGCTGTCACACTGTCTATCGCTCTTATGAGCTAGGAACCCCTATTTGCGGGCGATTTTACAGAGGCAACCCGATCCCATCATGTAGAGAATTTTTTTTTTCAATTTGATATATAATATATTTAAAATACTCAATAAGTAAAAGTTCAACAAAGTGAAACCTGTTTACACCTGTTCGATAAGAGGTTGTGGCCAAGTGAGAAATATTAACCCAAACTTTTTAATTTCTCTATATATCCTTGAAATGAACTATAAGTTTTATAAAATCCAAATGAGTGAAACAGTTCGAAATATAAAATCTTATTCAATATCAATTGAAGGTACTTTCGGTTATTATTTGATAGACAAACGTATACTTATATTGAAAATTCTCTGAAAATTTTTTTTAGATCAAATAACAGATAGGGGCAGCAATCACACTGTCAGATATCGTACATGACCGCATTATGTTGTCAAAACGAAAACCTTGGCCATCTTCAATTAGAGTTTTTCTATGTATTTTCTTCCAGAAAAAATGAGAGGTAAAGCAATATTTGATTATGTACATTACTCTTGTTGAGAAATCCTTGAAGAACAATTGGATATGGTCGTGAGTAAAGTGTATTCGAATTTAATGTTAAATCAAATCTATCAAATCTCTCACTTGCTGCTACGAGGCTACCGGCGCAATTTTCCATCTCCGGCAACATTTTTTAGCTCTGGCACAATTTTCCTTCTATGGATTGATTTCTTATAAACACCTATTGTCTATTTTCCGAAAAATAGTTTGGTCATTATATTTAGAATTTTAACCTCGACCTCAGATAGGTCAGTCGTTCGTTCATTTGATTGATGTTTTTCAGTTCCGTCATCAGCCCAAAGAAATCACAGTCCAATAGACAGGCAAACGTTCCTCAAAATCATCAAAGAGGAACAATTGGTAGTACCAGCAGAACAGCTAGAAGAGGATATACATCGAAGTGTTGTACAGTATGAGTCCAACAGAGAAAACGTACCCGCTGATAATGTTAACCCAGCGCAACATTATGACTGTAACACTCAATTTATGTGGCAGATTTTTGACATACCTTGGGATCAGTTGCCACGACACATGATTGAATCTTGCGAAAGAGGCGAGAGAGAAAAACTAGTAATCAATTATATAGTACATACAGTGGTAAATAAAATGAGAGAAATAAAAACTGTGATACCATCATCAGCAATCAAAATAGTTACTAAAAAAATTGTGGATAGGTTTCCCGAAACATTCCGAGATATGGATGATGATGGGGTTGTAATAGGCGATGGAACTCATTCGGTATTCAAGAAAATTCAAGACCGGAATAATTATTTGAACAGGCCTCATAAAAGGGGATCAAGAAATGCGGAAAATTCTTTGAAAATAAAAAGAAGGAGATGTCACAAAGAGCAGGTTGTATGAATTGGGATCCACCTATAGATGAGTCGGTGAGATTACACATGGAACATATTACGGAAATTGATGAAAATCTCGAGGAGAAAATGGAAAAATGTTTTCCAGAGCAAAGGAGATTTTTGAATGAAAACTCGTCTTATCAGGCTATAAAAAGTAAATGCCCAATCCTGTTAACCGAGACTGGGGCGACGTTACACTTCAATAAGCTCACGAGCTCGGATATGTCCAATCTGAAACAGGCAGTCGAGGAAAAATTTCAGAAATTCCATAAACTCAATGGGTATGGGGAATTGACACAAAATCAATCGAAATTGTTAGCGGTCCTCGAAATTGTTACCAAATATTTCAAAGAAGATTTGAAACTGATCTACAGGCACTCAGAGGTAAGTTTGACTGACTGGAAATGATCTTCAGTTGAATACATATTTTTTCCAGAATCTTCCAGACAATCAGATGATGGAATCACACCCTCAAATATTAAAAATTGGTAAGTTGAGTTGAATACCCTGTCCTAACTGCAATAATACAAATAATTATGAAATGAGTAGGGAAAATAATATTTCACCTGAAAGTACCTTAACTGAATTGGATTCAGAACCGGAAAGTTCTTGTAACACTGCTTCCAGTAAGGATAGTTTCACATATTTTATGATTAGAAACTTACCAAAATTCTAAACTCATGCTTATTGAAATGTATAACCAGTGGTGGTTACATGGTGAAAGTATCCAGTCATCTAAAGACGTCATACTGATATTCATTTCAAAACCCAAAAAGACCCTAATGACCCATCGTCGTATCGCCCAATTTCTATTCTTTCTTACTTTGTCAAAATATTTGAGGGAATCATGTAATCACTGTTCGAGTGGTTATTTGAGCATAATTCTTCACTTCTTGAGTCTCAGTACAACGCCAAAGCCACTATAGTTACTTGTACTCAAATCGTTTCCTACATACAAAGTATCTTTTCGAAAAATTATAACTCTTTTTCTACGGAGGCGAAAACTTCATCCAATATTGTCGAACTATTCAGAAACAGGAATATTCACATTGAAGATCACAAAACTATCTTGTATGGACATCCAATTTTTAATCAAGGGCTTTCACAAGGCGGGGTATAGACCCCTATTTCCTTCAATATCTTCACAGTTAATACTGGAAATGAAAAAGTAGATTCGGCAACAAAAAGCTACCTCTCAAAAACATATCCCATGTCTGTTCTCCTTGAGAGATTACAGAAGTTAAATCAGAAATACGACTGAATTGGGAGAGATTTTAATTGGATAGAATTTGTTTATAAATGAAGAAACTCTTGTACTTCAATCGATTCCTCACTTCGAGAAAGTATTTCTCACATAGTCAAGTTTAACATGTTGAAATTCTACTCTACCACAATTACCCGTATGAATTTGATTCACGGGAGATTATCTGCGCATTTAGCTGAAATAGGCATTGATGTAAGCCCATTGTGTCCCTGCAATAGATATTCTTCAACCACATACTATCCCCTTGCTCAAATCATAGCAAACATAGCTCTGAATTTATTATTAATCTACTCTCCATGGACATTCAATTTCCAATCGATACGACAATCTTTTAATGAAACAATTTACGAAGAAATACTCACATTTATAATAAAATCTAAAATACCAATATAGTTGCTTATAATCCAATATTATATCCAATATAACGATATCAAAAATGTATATAAAATAAGTATTTATCATCAAATATGGGCAGAATAAACTTTGGTTTATGCTAAAGGTGAGGGAAGGTGAAAAATACCCAATAAGTTCACTTCGAGTATTAGTCGATCTGTTACAAAAAAAATAATTATAACGTATTTCGAATGTGTGGAGAGAATGTGCTTGAAAAAAATCAGTGAACCTTATTTTTTATCGTTTTGAAAATTGCAAAATAGCGTATTAAAAATCAATTATGCGACAAATAGCATGCTAATGAGATCAAAAATATCAATGCAAATAGTGGTAAGATTAATGTTAATTGTCCTTCTTGGCAAATATATAATTAAAACTTCATACACTTTTTCCATTAGTTTATGGGAAATTTATAAAAAATAGGAGTGGTTATCATTCAAGTATTGGTCAAAAAGTATTTTTCCAATTACTGCCGTTTTCGTGGTAATTTTGCTCTATGTGTTCATTTACATTTCAATATTTCTTTTATTTCAGGTTCACAAAGCAATTCCGAATATATTTACTATTTATTCTATGATAAGTGTAACGTCAATGAAAAGGGCTACAAAACTTTCGAAGCAGCTTTCCGTTTGGCGTTCGCCTTGTACTTCAATTTCAACTTGAAATATCCAGCTGATATATCTTTGATAATGGAATTTGTACAAAGATATTTTTTCAAAATCCACCCAGATGCAGGTTCGAAGGCGAACAAACCTTCCTTCTCAAGAGTAGTCAATCTGATAAATAAATTAAGTAGATTCTAACAAACGAAGAAATCAAACACCATATTTCTCACCTGAAGCTTTCTATCACTGAAGGGACTTGAAGGAACTACAATGAAGTTATAATCATGTTCGATGTAATTCATCGTTGAGAGAGTTACACTGAAATATTTGGGTGACCTGCTAGAAGGCAAACATGCATCTGGAAGATGGTTAGCGATGTATCTTCAAATTTCTAGCGACAGTGTTTTTGCTGAATATCACATTTTGAAGGAAGTGTCCGAATTATGGTGAAGAGGCGAAACCAAAGGAGGTTGTGTGAAAAATATAAATTCCAAACAATTTTTTGTAACATTACTTTTCTGATAATTATGGTAAATATTTTTTGGTGATTGTACATGTTTTATTTCTCTATACCTAGATGGAATATGGTAGGATTCATTTAAATTTTTGGAGTGCAGTCCTATTATCGTTTATTCCTTGGGAATTTAAATTCATCAGATACATCAATCGAACTGAATTTCACCGATATTTCCCATAGTTTGCGAAACATTTTCTCCGAATGAAGTGCTCCCCCCCCCCTTTTTTCATCTTTGTTCACGTTTAAACCTTCAAAAAAGTATAATCGCTAGTTAATATAATGCAGTTATCGGTTAATGATTCGCAGCATAATCTGCCGAAATATGGAATTGGATCATTCGTTTAAAAATAATATACAAAAATGCATTGCTTAAACATATAATCACAATGAAATGTTAAATTTAATGAAACTGAAAATTACAAGAAAAGGAAAACTCCACCTACTGCAATCATGTAACTTGGCGACGCGAATGTCAAAGATAATCGATGTTGAGGTGATATATTGGCAAAGAAAGAGGAATCGAAAAAGAAGGATATTTGCTCGAGATTTATAAAGACAAAAATTTGAAACTTTATTTCCAAGTAAGTATGTTTTGGAATGTTTGTGTCTGATGTTAGCAGCAGAAGAGAGCATTAGTTATTCATTATATAATACGATAAACGGATGCTTTACCTGTGAGTGGTGGGATGCTTCACCCACGAGCAAGTTAAGCCCTTTTACCATCGTGTGTTATATTCTATGTTATTCTTGAGTAGAAATATTTAACAAAAGGAAGCAGTTTGAGTTATTATTGGTAGTCAAATTGGCTTTTTACGGTTGTTATGGATTTTGTTTATAACAACTCGACTTGTTTTGACTTTTATCGATTTTTGTTGAAATTATCCTAAACAATGTGCGATTTTAATAAAGAAAACGGAAATAGTGATGAGGAATCTTTACCAGAAGATGTATGAATTGAAGCTGCAGATGCGGTGAACAGTTTATTGTCGCGCCTCAATATTGTCGCTGAAGTCACGCCTCAAGTATGAAAAATATATGACATGACCATAAAAAATGTTATTGGAGTGTCTAAAAGGTACTGTTGACCTACTTTTCTGAAAAATCGAAGAAAAGCAAATCATTTTTATAGTCTTACTACTACATGTTGAAGGCAGCGCTTCTGGTGAAGGAGAATTGTGACATGTTCAACAAGTAGGTCTTTATTTCATAGTTTACTGAGTTGCTAATTATAATAAATGTACAGATATTCTAAATAAGTACATCTCATATCAACCTGACCACCTCATCTAGTTTGATCTTTCCTGAGTCTTGTTAGAATGATGTTGCCACTATAAGTATTTCCCGTAATCAAAATTGTACGTTTAATATTTATATAATTCCAAGCGCTAAGCGTGACATAATTATATAGTTATTATTCATATTACTATTATTAGTTAGTTTCTTGACATGTTTTTTTGGGTAACCTTCCACAGTCCAAAAATGGAAATATAATCAGGGAAATCTATACAAGTGTAGAAAGGACAAACTAATTAGTTCACCCTGATAAGTTACTGCGTTCACCAAATTATATTTCCAATAGAAAAATGATTCAATTTGTCAGTAACTTGTCGTTTCCTGAATTTGCCTATAAAAAAATAGTAAAAATTCAAAAGATACTTCTCTATAGAGTTTTTGATTGACGTTTCGAGGACTATATCTTCCCCCATTTCAAAATCTTCTGAATCTCCTTTAATTGTTTGAATGATTTGGATTTTTCTTGCAGTCTTTTTCGCTTTTTCAGATGACAGATGTCAATTGAGATTTACCAAAAAATTTGAGAGTGACGTATTGCTCATTTGACATATGAGGTGTTGTTCAGATCAGTTTATTAGCATTCTACTAGTTAGTTTTTCAAATAAAATTGATATCTGAGTGGTTAAAAATTGTTTGGTTTCAGTATTTTAAATTAACTGTTACTTTGTGTCGATAAAATGATAGTTTACCATCCGCGATAGAATAAATAAACTTTCATCTAGCTTTCATAACCTAACTAATATGGAAGATGGCAATTAAATGATAATTGACCAATCAGCAGTAAGAAGAATGCTTTTTTCAGAGAACCTTGTCTTCTCTTGACGAAATAGCGTTTCTCTTCTCAAATTATCCGGCCTCTCTACATATAAATATCCAAAGTGGTACCCTTCACGTGGTGGAACTAACTGCTATCCAATTGACAATTGATACTCATTATATATCAATTTGTTTAAGATCACAGTGTGACTCATCAACAGCATTTTCGTAAAAATGACAATTTGGGATTGATTTCATGCATGCATTTAATCAGCACCAATCTACGGAACTAATTCCATTTGAAATGAGTTCATGAAATTTCGGCAGAATCACTGATTTTTGTCAAGATATTCAAAAAAAAACTAGGAATATAATTCACGTATCACATGGTACATTTTCGACTGATTCGATTGGCTGAGATAATAAAACAACAGAATACTAAGAGACTATCAAATCGATGATATTTCCATTATCACCGCATGTTTCTGATGAAAATTGTAGCTTGTCAGTTTGACGTTAAGGAGTTTTTTTTTATCTGATAATGTTCATTTCATTCTCTAACCAAATATAACTCGTGCAGTGATTATTCATCGTTAAAGCCGATGACAATAGAACTCCTGCTGCGCAGTCGTTCTATTATCACCGATGATAATCATAGCACTAGTTATATTACCCCCGAAAATATATGGATGGATTATAAGGAATAATTTGATTCGTGAAACTCCATTCAAGAATTCCGAATATGTGAACAGTGATTATTTATTGATGATAATTTAGGAATTGAAATGATATCACTAATAGTTCGGCTAATATTTAGCATTTTTTACATATATTTTATATAAAGAGGAAGAGATTTCTGTTATTTTGTTTACCAATTTTGGAACCCCATTAAAAAGTAAATAAATTCCTCAGCAAATATTGTGGGTCTGAACACATTGAACATCACTCATGATTGTATATGATTACCAAAATGTCAGTTATATTTGCATTTTTTATAATACAATATTAATTTTCTGTGCGAAAAATAATGAGGAAAATGGTTTAATTCACCCAGTTTGAGATGAAGATCGAAGAAAAATTAAAAAACATATATTTAGACACTTTATGCACGAGTCATTGAGCTTGGATTTTTTTTAATATTATGTTTCCTAGAAATGAAGTATCTATTCTCCTATTATTAGTTTAGACTTCAGAAGTACCTTTCAAATTCATGAACCATTGTTACAATTAGTAATTATTTAGTGAGGTTGAGAGCTCTCTTAGTAGCAGAGTTTGGCGTCAAATTTCAAGTCTGATAAACATTGCAACACAAAATTACACTGCTGCCATTTGCAAACAGTCACGAAGCATGTTTTTTCAAACAACGCAATTTTGATAATCAAGTATCTTAAAATTTGTGTATCAGTGCCAGCATCATTATAAGTCAAAACCGCAATTTAATTCTCGAGTACCATCAAATTTTGTAAAACTAAAAGCCCAGACGAAAGATCGTTCATTTTTGTGTAAGAAAAACCATCGCTGCCTTTTCTGCACCAATGTGCAGAAAAGGCAGAAATGGCTGGCGGCAGCAGCATTTCAAGGTTTCGCTCATTGCGCCCAATTTCGCGTTTCCATTCGTAGCTAAAATTCGCGGTTGTAAGTTCAATTGGCTCTAGATTTGATATGAAGGGGTTTTCGAGGTCGTTGATCACAGTTTCGATATCAGAATTGTGAAATTCAAAATGGTGGATCCAATATGGCGACTATTTTTGATAAATTTGGGATAATATGTGGAAAGGAAACATTATTCAAATTATGATTCTTTAAATAACTCAACTGACTATGTTACAATATGGTAAGTACATAAGTATTAAACAACTTTTCCGGCGACATCGTATCAACGAGTTAGTTTAATCTACACGAAATCGATCTTAAATGACCATGAATGAATTTACGTCGAATTTCTCTATTAATGCATGATTGTGATACATGCTACCAAACATACACCGAAATCGACCAATTATAACCTATTAATGGTCGATTTATCTATTAATGAATCATTATGTTATAGGCAACTAAACGTACACGAATTCGAATTCCAAATCATATTACCTTTGCGCTGTCAAATTTATGTATTTTCAAATTCAACTATTATAAGTTTTCTCCTAGTTGAAGCAAATGGATATGGAAAATTTCACGTTTATCCCAGGAACCAGGTCGATGCAAAATTTTTGTAATCAACTCATAAAATGGCGATTAATGATCTCGAACATTAACGTGCTCGCTTCGCTCTCGCGTTGAAATATATCGATCGTTAATCGCCACCATTAATACACTACTTGATTAAATAACTATTGGAACTTACACGCAAAGAAAAAACCAAATTATATTCATCTTGAGAATCAGAACTGGCATCGAATTCCTCTTCATTTTTGTCATTATAGTTAGTTGAAATCTGTCGACGCGTAGAGTTGTAGGCTCACATTTGTACCAACGAGGTTCTAACCGACCACTCATGTCCTATCCGTAATTCTCAAAAGTACATTGTTTTTCAGTCGCATTTTGCCACATGCTGGTTACATAAATAGTATATATATATATTTTCTGTTCTAGAGATATGTAACACGGCGGGATAAGACTCGAATCAAAACTATTTACTTTTGCCAAAAATAGTTCACTTGTGTATTTTGTAGAATAAAACTTTTGAAAAATTTCTAATCGGGATGCATCCACGCGCTTACATTTTTTACGGCGTATATTAGCGTAGTGAATTTTCGCAGAGTCCTCAGTTTATCATCGTCATAAATATCCGTAAAGTAGGTTAGAGCCGCGAATACCTGTTGAAGATGAAGGTTTTTCTGCAAAATTTCAAATGACTTTATTTTTACTTTCCGGAAAAACACTGCGGTATAATCGCATCCAGTAAAAGCGTAGAATTCGGGCTAAGCTTTACATAATTATATTCCCAATTCCTTAGCCCGTTTTGAGAAATCACCAGTCACTTTTACGGAAGGTTCCATCCATTGATTTGTTTGATGATATGAACAGTGTGTTCATAAAATCGAAAAATATAGAAATAGATTTTCGTCGACAAAAATATATTGAAGACCTAGTGAATGATATGCCACACCTGCATCAATGTTACAAATGATTTCGGGTGAGTACTTCTTCTTGGAAAACATTCTTCTTTGCCTCATTCATCTATATGTGTCCTCAATTGAGACTGGAATAGAAAATCAAACAACTATCTCAATAAAAATGCAAATTTTCAATGTTGTATTTCTTCTTTTGAGTTAGAGTGATTGTTTCACAATATCTATCAGATGTAGTTCAATGTCCAGCGTGGCTTTTGCCGGGGAAGTAGTTGTTTTCTGTTAGATGTTACAAAAAATAACTTCATTATTTCGTAGATTTTTCAATTTTCAGTAAAAAATTTCTATTCAATTTTCAATTGAGAATGTTTCCCTTCTCAACAAATATCCATGTCCAAAAATGTATGCATGTTGCCCAATACAATAACCAAAATATCTGTATCTGACGCTTTGATAATGATTCTAGACCTACGCTCCGCTTTTGAAACATGAAATACAATTCGCGTGTCTGCCTCTTCGTGATAGTACGTGTATTCGACTTCTTCTGTCATTTCACTTCACAAACTGCAGATGCACAATCCAAACAGGAAACGTTATGAATGACATCTTTTTTTTCATCGACTGTCACTTCCACACGATGCATGTGGCCGTCACGCTACCGAAATGCCACTCCGAGCGGACTGATAATTATACGGGAAGTACCGAAAAGTGCGAAAATAATGATAATAATACCAATAACGAAATTATATGTAAGGAAATTTTCAACATTAACATGGAAGTCACCAACGAGACACATTTACTACAGATGGAACTGACTCCACCAACAGTGAAAAGACGAAACATACCTCCCATTACTATTAGAGATGAGAACAAGTATGCCACAGTCAATTCACTCTATAAAAGTAACATCAGATAACTAAATCATCAAATGATGTCTTTATTGTCATTTGAATTCGAAATCCCACACTATAAAGAACTAAGGTGCAATAAAGTATATATTGGCAAAAACAAACAATATTTAGAGAATTGCATGAAGTCTCACAAATTTACACACATTTGATTATAACAAAACAACTATCCTATGTGCAGAAAAAAAATAAAAAAAAAGGGAAATGATGCAGATGATTCACATCAAAACAACCCCAAACTGCGTAAACGATAAAACTGAAGTCGCCGACTCAACACTTTCGCAGCAACAATACGCATAAGAATATATGACTTTACAAACCTACTGTCCGTCAATCGCTTGGCGTGTTGTTGGGCACTGTCCCCTGCCGTAAAGTTTTCCCGCCAATATTAACAAGTTATTTAAAATTCTAATGGTGGGGCCACGGGCCGCTTACTACTATTGCAGTAATCAGTGCATTGTGGTTTATAAAAGGCTTGAGGTAGTGTGCAGTTTGGTGATATTTGTTGTTTTTGAATGAATTAAAATAAAAAATGTGGATAGTGAAGAAGAAAAAATGCTTTTAAAGTGGTATGAGGAAGTTACAAGTGGGGAATCTCGTGGTCCAAGTGGGACTTCCAACGACGGATCGGAGTATGAACTTCCAGACCCATTTGAAGATGATGGAACTTATGGTAATGATTCTACTTTTGATCCCAAATGCGTGGAGGATTATAGTAGTACTTCCTCGAGCGATAACGAAGTGTTAGTGGATCATCGACAAGTGATACCAGAAGACAACAATAATTCTGGCAAGGATAGTATTTAATTTTGAGGACATTGTTTTATTTGTGCGTATTGTTTTGTTCAAATATTTGAGGATGTTTTTTTTATATGATATACTGACGATTGGGATGAAACCTTGGGTAATATCCTAGACGCTCAATTCGACGAGACAATTCAATTAAAATTCAGATTACGGGAAATTCCACTCCCAAGGATATTTTCAATCTTCGTTGGTTCAAGGAGGTTACTGATCTACTTCTGAATAATTCCAATGCATATGGTCAAAATATGTCTGGTATGGAGTAACCACAAAAAAACATAAGAGAACCAAAAATTGTATTTCCATTGAGAAGCAAGAATTAGAAACATTCTTGGGTTTGACATTATTGAGAGCGCAAATTGAATTTCCTGTCCTTCGTTGGGTATTTTCTTCAGACCCTCTCTTTTATCACTCGTATTCAAATCGGCAATGCCTGGGAGGCGTTATGAACAAATTTTAAGATATTTATGCTGCTGCGCTGATAAACACCATGAACCAGATGATAGGTGTTACAAAATTAACCCTATACTCAGTCTTCCTTTGAAATTCTGAGATGCCCTCATACCAGATGAAGCAATATCTCTTGATGAATCTCTTCTGCTTTTTTACGGACGCTCAAATTTCCGACAATTTGTAAAAGGCAAAAAAGCGAAAAAGGGGATTGAATTCTCCGAATTATGTTCATCGGATTGATATGTTTACAACATTGAAATATATGAGGGCAAACAAGAGGAAACGGAGAAAATATCAAAAATTGATGCCTTGGTATTGAGGCTAATGTCCCCATCTTAAAATGGATAATTTCTATAACAGCGTGTCTCCGTCTGATATACTTTTGAAAAAAACACGCTACTCACACAACCGGCACACTTCGGGCTAACAGAAAAGAGGAACCGAAGATTGAAACTTCCTACAAGCTTAAAAAAGGCGAATATATTTAAAGAAGGAGGGAAGCAGTATACATATCAAAATAGAAAGATCGCAAATACGTTCTCATGGTAACGACGAAGTATAGCCCAAAAATAATCCAAAAAACTAATTGGCGCGGACAGGCAATTTTTGATAATTCTCTATCGCCATTATTTTAATTTTTTTCATTATTTCTGATTCAAACTAAGCCTCTAGAAGTATGCGAATACAAGAAATATATGGCTGGTGTAGACCGTAGGCGATCCTATTATTCGTGTCCTAGGTAAACCATACGGTGGTACAAGGAAGTATTTTTTCTGCTAGATATAACGGTTTCAAATTATTTTCTATATCCTATACAGTGCTCGTCCAAAGTCCGTTTCCCCCCTACTAATTTTTTTACCACCTGGTATATCGCAACGAAATTTGGAGGGCCCCAATAGAAGATAAAAACCTACTTTTTCATGAGAAAATCACAGGAAAAAGTTTTAAAATGACAGCCATATTCAATAATTTTTTTCAATAGAACACCCCATATTTTCGAAATCTGCTCATAATTCTCAACAGTTTTCTCTCATATACTTTACTCCTAAATTAAATTGTTTTCGAAATATTAACGTTTGAAAAGTGACATTTTGGTCATTTCTCGCGGTAACATCTTGTTTACTGTCAAACTGAACTGCTAACTGTCGAATAGTTCGTTGAGCGCGCCTAAATCCATTTATGAAAAGTGTGATCAAGGCTCGTAGTTTAGACGATAAATTTGAAGCAGTTTTGATATTTGGAGAAGCTGGAAGAAATTATCATCTAGCAGTCCGCATGTTTAATGATAGATTTCCCGAGAATCCTATTTCGAGGTCATATTTGCGCAAACTTTCAAATAAGCTCCAATCAATTGGTACGCCGAAAGATGCTGGAAGATCAGGAAGACCGCCTCTTTCAGAAAAAAAGAAGGTAGAAATTGTTGCTGAAATGGTAATCAATCCGACTCAGTCGACGTCTGCAGTTGCTGAATTCTGTGGGGTAAGTTCAAAAAGTGTCCAAAGAATCTTTTAGAAACTGAAATTGAACCTGTATTTAACAATCAGGAAGAGTTTGAAAATCGTGAAATCATATTTCAGCAGGAGGGGGCACCTTCCCCCCCCCCCCCCATTTCGATCGCATGGCTAGAGAGTTCCTCGAAACAAACTTTCCTGGGCGATGGATAGGCCGCAGGGAAAGTATAGAATGGCCACTATGATCTCCGGATCTTACAGCTCTAGATAATTTCCTTTGGAGGTATCTGAAGTCAAAAATCTACTCCACTGAATGTTGGAACGCAGAATAATAGATACACGTGAAGAAATAGATGGACAGAATTTCATCAACGTGAGAGAAGCCATTTATAATAGGGCACTTTATTGTCAAGATTTAGGAGGGGGCCACATTGAACACTTGAATAAATAATTTGTGGGGTTAAATAAAAGTGTTATTCAAAAATAAATTATAATTTTTTAGCGAACTAATTTGTTTTGATTGTGAATTTACAGAACACATTCGTAGGCTTCGAGATTTTCCGGTATAGTTTTCCCAATATCAATTGCAGAAGCATAAAAAAGTCTTGTGGCGAAATCCTGTGAGCAGCAGTGGCGGAGATAACTAATTTTATTTAGATATTTTAATATCCCAAAACGTATTTCGATTGGCACACACCAAGGCCACAGACGCTACTGGTTTTTTAATCTTCTAGAGCTATTAAAACACAACTATAACGCGTGATTTATGACCTCACATCGTTTAGACACACCTGCAAGCATTGATGTCCGACTTGATTGGCCCAGACGAATCGGAGGTAGAACAGACAGCAGTCACTCAAGTCCACGTTGACCAGCGGGCTCTTTGTGCCGACGGAGACTATATACAAGTAGTACAGATTATTTTTCGTTCGGTTTCTTCGCATATGTGTTAGCGAAGTGAGTTTTTATTTTCTCCCTATAGAAACATCTTCTGCAATTGATATTGGATGGACTATAAGCCGTACTGTTTATCCTTAATAAACTCTCTTTACGCCGAATTAATTAAGACAATTAACTACAAATTGATAACAACGTTTAGTTAGCAAAATGTTTTACCGGAAGTGACCAAAATCCGTACTTCATTTGAACCGGAATGTCACTTTTCAAACGTTAATATTTCGAAAACAATTGAATATAGGAGTAAAGTGTATTGGAGAAAACTGTTGAGAATTATGAGCAGATTTTGAAAATGGAATAATATACGGGGTTGTAACATGAAAAACGACTTTTGTTACCATATAGTGTGGACTGACAGCCCTAATAATATCAAGCTGAGGAGCTAACAAGTTCCACAGTTTCATGCACGGGTTGTGTTTCCAGATTTACACGTTTTCCGTCCAAGCAAAATCAATGTAGTCGAATAACGGTCTCCGCTCACCTCCTATGATCATTCACGGTTGTATTTCAGTCGAAATTCCTCGATATTTTACATATTGCACGCTTAAGTCCATTTGTTATTGTAGGATTTCATTCCGTTTATTATGATTCATGTCAAATGAATTCAGTCGATAAAATAGAAAGCTTTTTGAGGTGTGTTCTTTCCATTAGCTCGTCGTATTTTGCTCATAAATGTTGTCGCCGCGCCACAGTGCAGGAGGTGTGAGAATCGGACGGGTTAACTAGAACAAACTATTCAAGGGGGTGTTTGTTGCTCGGAGCGCAAGAAGGTTTCGTGAGTCGTTAGGTCTGGGATGCCCAGAATAACCGTTCCATGACTAGAGTAATCGAACTCGCCCACTACAACCAGCGATTCAAGGCGAATTGGCTTGACAGTTTCCGTATGCGCAGTAACCAATCTGCCTTTCAAGTATTTTTTCAAAGGAGTTTATGCGACTGTGGCTCAACAAAAAATATACGAAAAAAAGCCTTATGGGTGTAGGAGTGAAAATGACTTTCTTTTGATTGTATGCTGCTTGGGGGTTCGGCACCCTAATAGCCCAATACCGGTGGACGGTAAAAGGCCATTCCTGGCAAAAGGTAAGGGTTATTCATTTCAGTAGGTATGAATTTCACAGCAATCTGGTATTACAGATTTGCTGGCCTTTTTCGGCATGCTTGAGACGCGACGTATGGACGGCATTGGCAAGTGACTGTCTGCTCCTGTGCTTCCACGTTCTAGAACTTTTGAAAGGGCCCGGAGAGCAAGGCTGGGGAAAGCCTCAAGGGCTACTTGCGACTGAGCATCAGGGGTGCCTGTCTGATTTCGCAGCTTTCCTCGCGGGTTCACGGTTGGATCCTGGACGGTGGGAGACGAGCCTAGATTAGCAGGCAAGGGTAACGCAACCAACATCCTCACCCTTGAAGTACCCCCAGTTGTCCTGGCGGTCGAAGCAACGAGAAATCCCTGTATACCTGCATATAGTAGCAATAAGGTTTGATCTGCAACCTTCATTAATTGCCAGCAGAGGCTCTGAACACCACATTAATTTTTAATTAGGTATCAGTTAACACCTACCACTCAAAAATATCAATTTTTGATTTTAATATAAAATGTTACAATTTGTTCAATGAACTATCAGTGTTGTACAAGTGGGAAGTCTCACATAAACGTGTGAACTCATATATTGGCCAATATAGGGGGAATTGAGTATTTTCATGTAATTGGTTTAGTTTAATTCTTCAGACATTCAATAATACAGTATACCGTAACGGTCAGTTTGTCATCGAAAAGGTATAGAATAAATCAATACTTGGTGCAGTTCATTGTAGACGTTTCCTTGTATCATTTAATTTCTCAGTTTCGACTGAAATAAACTGAGTGGCGCCTGGCATGAGCACAGAGCCCCGCTTTTCTAACGAACCCACACCTAGCTCCCAAACAACAGAGCTGCCGTGCCTATAACGTAGATCATCATTCTTCGCCATCCGAATATATTCATTTTCGAGAAATACGTTATGGGGTGTTATATTTATGAAATTGATTGAAGATGGCGCTCAGCCACCATTTTAAAACTTTTAGCTGTGAGTTTTTCATGAAAAGGTAGGTTTTTACCCCCTATTTAAGCCCTCCAAACTTCGTTGCGATATACCAGGTGGTTCAAAAATCAGTAGGGGGGAACGGACTTCAGACGAGCACTGTATAATATGACAAGACGTGAGAAAATACCCTTGGTAAAATTTCGAAACAATCTAATTAAGGCTTTCGGACAAATCAGCTGGAATCCGCAGCTGATTTGTCCGGAAGCCAACTTAATGTAGGTACCTAAATCAGTCCACGACAATATGAAAACTGGAGAGCAACTGAATAATATCCAAGGACATTTTCCTGCATATTTTATGAACTGTCGTCATTGCAGTTCTGTCGGAAAGCGAGCTCAGACATCTTGGAGGTGCAAGGGTTGCTTGGAAAAACCACCGTTGTGTGTTGGGTGCTTTGACCCCTTTCATGATTTAGAACAAAAATAATAGATTGTACTAGCCAGTTGTTTGTTGAACTGTATATGCACGGTCGTAATATATTATTTAAATCTCAGTTAGTACTATCTTTAAGTCCACAAATGTAAAATTGCTTCTTCTTGACGATATCGGGTCTACTGTCATTGCACTAAGTTCTATAGCAGTACAGTGTCCCAAAAGAACAATTCCATTTGATCTACTGCCACACTACTGCTATAGAAGTAAGTACCAAAAAGTCGCTAGAACAACTTTTTTTCATCTTTCATCACTGCTGTAAAAATATCACTTAAATCCATCAGCTGGTTCAGAAACTATGTTACTGTGAGTCCAGAGACCTCACTGCGGTTTGTACTGTCTGCGAAAGTGTTAAACATCTATTACAATCTATTATAGTACGAAAGTAACAACGCCACCTACCCAAACCTAACACACAATCCCTCAACAAACAATATTACTCCCTAGCAAAATAAAATACGCAATACAACACGCACCCCACAGATATCTCAACACTGCAACCTCGCACATAATCGTCAACCCACACGTGCGCAGCAAATTAGTATCAACACACGGCAGCCATCTTTCCTTTAAAATGAACATTACAAATATATCAGTATTCTTGCAAAAATCATATCTTTTTCAAATAAATTCATGTCGAATATCACAAAATAACTGTGAAATATTACCAAGAACAAATCTAAATACTACTGGCGTATCATAACCTGTTTCCTGAAACTAAAAACACCGACGAATAACCTGGTAATTTGGAAGTCGGCAATTGGGATATCAAGGCATTTTGCCAACAAGATGCAGTCATAAATGAATGAAAAAGTCATAATAGTGGAAACTTACTCAAAATCAGCTATAAGGAATAACACAATTTTGGGAAGAAATTTTCTTAAAATTCCATCTGCATTATTATTTCCAAATAATTTACTTTCAGGAACGAACATAATCTAGTATCGTATAATCAACACCCAGATGTTCACAATTTTTTGACCAGTATTTCATAAAGAATACGATTTAATTTGAAGTCACTTTCAGTTGAACCAGAAACCAGAACCAGAATAACATATTTATTGGATTTCATATTCCCACTCGAAAAATCAATGATTTGGATCATCTGGTCAAGCTTGCCGCCTGTTTTTTCTTTCGTAATACTATTTCGAAATTTTCAAACCAATATTTCAATGACTATAGGTTTATCGATTTTCTGTATATCCATTGGTTGCAGGTCACATTAGCTTCGAAATATATCATCTTTATATGCTGGTACTAGATTATATTTTCTACCAATATAATAATAATAAAAAAGTTTATTCACTAAGAAACAAAAGTGTTTATATAATAAAGGTGGTTATAGCGTGCGTATTAATATTCAATCATATTGAATACCAATATTATATGTGTATCATTGCCAGATGTTTATATTTTCTTGGTCCATATTTTGTTCACGATATTATGCCAATAATTATACAATAAAACCGGGGGAAAGTTTATGTAAGTATGTAATTTTTGAGAATGTTTCTTATTATGAAAAATGTAAGCGTAGTAAGTTATCGGAGAATACTGGAACTTTTTCGTCGTATGCTTGTTTATTATATTTTCACGGTCAATTTTTTTATGTGAAAGAATTGGTATGCCGTGAGGTGGGATTCCTATTTTACTTTGACTTTATCCATAATGACTAAATTACCAATAATAATACTAATTTCATTCGTAACGTATCAATTGCACAACTTCATTGAATGATATATACCAATTTTCAGATCTTTACATCTGTGATGTTTGCGAAAAAGTATATAAATGTAAATCAACCTTGAGAAGACATTTGAAATTTGAGTGTCAGAAAGAACCCCAATTCAAATGTTCTCAATGTGATTATAAATCAAAACTGAACTGCAATTTGTTGAAACATTGGAGAAAAAATCACAATTCGGTTTTTTGAAAAAAACTGTCGACAAAACCGTTACATGATACTCTGATACCGCAGAGATGATGGAAGGAATATACTCAGCTTCACGTACTTTTCACATTGTTATGAAGAATCTTAATGATTCACTGAGATTCGTTGATTTGTGAAATTTTCAATAAAGTATCTGTTTTCAAGTGGCTGCTTTTTAATCAATCAATGCATCCCTTTCCACAATGAAAAATCATTTGAATGGAACAATATTTTATAGAGCTTTTTCACAGTATCCAAGTTAATTTACTGTTGGTGAAAAAGCATATACCAAACCTTGTAAAAGTTTGCAAATACACAATACTGCTAAGAATGTACAAGCATTCATTTCATTCAAATTGCACCCATCCGAATGTATTTCCTCTTAAATATGGAAACAATAAGGTTGCTTAAAACCCCACAAAAATGTGAATTACATCAGACTTTCAATTGAACTTGGCATCATATAGACTTGCACATTATGTACCAAACTGGTTCAGAACAATAATTTAAACGATTGTGAAAGGCGTTTGAAAGACATAGGGAGCGGAGATGGCGGAGGTATTCTTAAATATTTTTTTTGGTCTGCAGTTTTTTTTTCATTCAAATGAAGTTAGAGCAAATATTATTAATTAATTTTCATTGTTTGAATTTTCCTAGACGATGCCCTTGTGCATTGAATGTCAGTCAGACAAATATTAAAGTCACTTGGCAATAGAAATATAGTTGATTATTCAATTAATAATTAATAGATAGTGCACAATCTACTTTCAAAATCGATGAAATAAAATTGTATTTCGTGCATAAAATTATTTATTAAAATCGTAGCCAAACGCTTTCGACCCTTAGGTCATCATTAGTGCGTACCTGATAGTAAGTAATATTGATAGAGAACTGAAAAGTTTTTTTGAGAAAGAAAGTTGACATATTTTAAATTTGAGGTTACTTACTCGTCAGGTGTACAAGAAGCCAAAAAGACCATAAATATCTCATGATCAATGAAGTTGTATAAGTTTACGTGAAAACATGTTAAAAAAATAACCTAGGCCAGGATGAAAATTGAGATTACATTTTCATTATCTTTTTAAAAGCCATTGTTTTGGTGTGATAGCTGGACCCAAGTGACAAGATTGACAAGTGAACGATGAAGTAGATTGACATGGAACACAGAACCATGGAGATATCAGAATCAAGAAAAAAATATCCCTGTCATACGAAAATACACTAGTGTTTGATCAATATAATGAGGACTATCATCTGTCAAATATATGTTCCAGTATTCCAAGGAAGACCAGCCAAGACTCTTCAATTCTCACATTTAAGTCATCGTTATTGAATATAATTTTAAGGGAGAAGTCTAATTAGACCTGTCCTATCCAAAACAACAGGTCTAATTGTGGAATTTTTGTTAGAGAAAAAACCAACTACCGGCTCCAAGATGGCGGACGAGATATGTGTTCATGGTCCGATTCGATTCAAAATTGCTATTTGGGGGTTCTCGAGCTAGAATATTATGATTTTTTTTTTTAAATTCTTAAAAACAGAATGGCGGCGCCAAGATGGCGGACGATCTCTGTGATTGTGGTCCGATTCTATTCAAAATTGGTATGGGGGGGTTTTCGGCGTCGGAGATTATGAATTTTTTGTCAAAATTTATAAATTTAAGATGGTGGAAGAGTTTTGTAATTATGGTCCGATTCTATTCAAAATTGATATCTGGGGATTTTTGTAGTTGAAGATTATGAATTTATTGTCAAAATTCATAAATTCAAAATGGCGGCTTCAAAATGGTGGACGAGTTTTGTGATTATAGACAGTTTCAATTCAAGATTGGTATTATGGGGTTTTTTTAAAATTAATTGTCCGGTGGCGGAATGAAATTTTGCATACATTGGATTGGATTGTAGGGGTTTTCGGCGTCGGACATCCTGATGTTTTTGTCAAAATTAATGAATTCAAGATGACAGCTCCAAGATGGCGACGTGTTTTTTTTATTTTGGCTCGATTGCATTCAAATTAGAATGTGTTTTTTTTGGGGGCAAGGATTATCAATTATTGTCAGAATTCAATAAGATCATGGATTTTATGAATGACTAATGAGAATTGAATGAAAATCATTGAAAAAACAAATTCAAGAAAAGCTTTTATACGAATTCACTTAAAATGAAAAAATAATTTATTTAATTGTTTTACCTAGATTATTCTGTGAGTAGCACATTCAAAAGCTTGCCGCGAATATAAAAAGAAAGTGCTACTCACAGAAAAACCCAAGTCAAACAAAGAAATTATTTTTTCCTTTTTAGTGCATTTGCATAAAAGCTTGTCTTGAAATTTGTGTTTAATTTTTTTTTATAAAATTGAACAAGTGAACTCTCAATGGAGTGCTACCCATTTAATTTATTTGAAAAAAATGGGACAAAAGAGAACATTGATTGGAAGCACAAGAATGCTCACGCGCGCCTCTAGAGGGAAATTTTTAAGTTGCCTCTGAAGGACACAAAGTGTAATGGTTTGACAGTATTGAATAGTATTTATTATGAGTTCTACCTTAGTTTCGCCTCAAGCACACTACTCATTTTTTTTAAACCTGAAAATGGATAATTGGTTAATTGAACGATCTGATATAGACGTAAGTATTTATGTAGTTCAGAACTAAAAGAAGATGTTTTAGTTAAATATTTTCAAGGTCCCATCAACCAGTAACAAATCTAGTCCATCCACTAGTAGTAGTAGTAAAAGCAGTACATCACAAAATAAAAAAGAAAAATGAAACTAAGACTGTGAAGCTCCACAAAAAATTATGCAGACTCCCTCCAAATTAAATTTTGACTCGAGTGGTTACATGAAGAATAGCTAATAAAAGAAGAACATGCAGTTTTGATTCTGTTTCCACGTCCAAAGATGATATTTCTCTCATTCAAATATCACGAGCAAGTGGACAATAAAACGAATTACTAAAATTTTATAGTTTTGCTGTTTCGGCGAAATTTCCGCCTTCTTCAGGTACAATAAAAGGTGTGCATAATTACAAAATCATCAAGTTACAGACATACATGATTGAATTTCTAAAATGATTTAAATAAAATTTTGTGTGATGAAGTGTTGTAAAGATTGAAATAATTAGTGAAATACTGAAACCAAACATTTGTCAGAATAATTTCAAATGAAAGGTAATTCAAGTGATGGTATTGAAATTATCAAATGGTGATTCATCATTAAAAATCATAAAACTTTCGGAAAGATGAGATTAGGATCATATTTCAGTCATATTATCAGATTTGAAAAGTTGAAATAATTGGATTAAAGACATATTGAAACAAGTTGAATATAAGAATAAATACAAAAGCCATAATAATACCTCTTTCAACCGATTTATCACATGAAATAAACTTCAAGGAATTACAAAATTGCAGTAAGATTTCTTTTTTAATTCCATCCATACTTGTATGCATTTCATTTGCAATTAACTCACATTGAGTTACGAGAAATGTTTAATCAAAATTATATTTCGCAAATTCCTTACCTCGAATCGAAAAAGCGTATGAAAATTGTGACCTCGCAATTATTTCGTATTCGATCTCTCTTTAGAATAAGGAATGAAACAGGTTGGAATATTCGAAAGAAAACCTTGCTAGGAAAAAATATACTTGAATTACAATTTAGGGGAGAGCTTCAAATTTATCAGTAGTCAAGTTTCATTCTCTGCACAGTCCCAACTGATACGGGACCATTATTTTGATTTTGATGAGAAGGTAAAGTTTCCGTGTCTTTTCGAAAGATACAGCTCACATGTACAACAAATTATCGAGTAACGAAAAATATAGTTTTACTCCTCAAAATCACACTTAAGTATTCGAAGAACGCCCTACAAAACTGCTTACGGCTAAGGGCTGTGTTCAGTTCTTGAATTTACAATTTCCTAGAACATTCAGAATCAGAAAGAGTGAACGACCTGCCATCGGAGATGGAGACTACAGTCGAGAAGCTTATATCAAGAAGTGTTTGAATTTAATTTAGGTATATGATGGTTATATGTATTTGATCTGTTTGGAAAATTCATGAAAACACAACATGATTGTTACGAAAGCCCAAAAATTATATGTACATGAGAATAATGTCAAATAGAGTGAGATAGATAGTATATGTGGTGTTGCAGCATTAGGATTCTGGGTGTTCCTGCAACTTTCGAACCGACTCCCGAAAAATGTGTATCTCCAGTATATGTCTCATATTAAAAGTAGTATCTCCAGCGTCTGGACTAATCGTTCCACATTTTCATTTTTAGCGTATGAACTGCAGCTGTGAGAGGTCTTGAAAGGTTCTGGTAAAGAAAAAGTCAGTTCGTTCTGGTTCCTCTCCAGAAAAGGACATGAGAGTCCTACTTGTTAAAATATCATCTCTCGACTTGTTTTAATAGTATTCAATCACAATTTATTCGAATAATTAAGGTAGCATCAAGAAACCTTATGAGATCCTGAAAATCTAGTATTGCTAAGTAACGATAGGTTATTTTTTCTTTTCACTATTCAACACACCCTATCGGAAGAAGTTAAGTATATAGTTTCTATTGGAAGGAGTAACGTTATCGGAAATCTAATTCGGCGATTGTGCTTCCAGATTTCCCGGTCCAGAAGTGATCTAGGAACTTCAAGGTCAGAAACAAACGGTGAGTCACAGTAATTTGCTTTTTTCGGCAAAATCTCATATATGCATTCAGATCTCATGCAAATTATTAATTTTAAGGTTGCATTTATTTTGACAGCCAACATCAATTTCACTCTGATAGTAATAAAACAGGCTGTCATTCCAAGAATATTTTTTATGAAAAGAAAGGCCAAAGAATAAAAAAAGGAAAAATTATGAATTTAAAATTATTGTTAAATATAAAAGTACTTGGGATTCTGACAAATTTGATGATCTGATACTTTATCGCAGATATATTGAACTTATTTTTTTCGAATCATCGACTGTGCTGATTTCGACGATATTATATATTTTTCATTAACAATGAAGTGTGATGTGAACAATTCAGTGAAGTGAGTGTCTTTTGTTTTTTCAATATGGATATCGGCCGCATAAATTCAGAAAATTAACTACTTGTTAGAATACATTTCTAGAAGAATGAAGACTAAAAAATACTTTCTATGAATGAGTATATGGGTCTGTACAAAGATAAAACCTTCCTAAGTTCTCAAAATTTAATTATAAGGTATGGTTTGATTACATGGGTGCAGAATCAAATTTGCTATGGTCCAAAATTCGTCAAAAACCCATGCAACCAGATGAATCGACAGATACTCAAGAAATCACATTTTCCTCAAAAGTGACCTTGTCACTTCAGAATATTTGAAGAATTGCATTGAACGTACTAGTACCTTATTTTCCAGTCCCAGTGAATTAACTGCGAGTTCAAGTGGGTCGAAGAAGAAGATCAAACTTATTAAGATTTTTCACAATAATGGATAATACATTTGAATCAACTGAATCTGAAATATAAACAAAATGAATGAATGGAATTCAGTTCATGTTTGGAGATGTTGAAACCAATACTTCCCAAATGAAGAATTGAACTAGAGAAACTTAAACAAAATATTCCAATTTGAAAAAAAATAAAATTGAACAACTTGACCAAACAGTTCAGTCACCCTCCTTTGTTGTGAAAAACAGGTCGTTTCAGATTTGAGCATTCATCGGAAAGTTTCACAGTAGTTGATTGCTCGCATTCTAGAAACTGGAAGGAGTAATTCCCTATCTCGTTCAAAGAATCCTCCAGAGCTGAGACACTTTGCCATGATTCTATTATTTTACTCCAAAGAAGGTTATAATTTTAGTCGTGAAAAATTTGACGTGGGTCTTCCTCATACAGCCTCAATAAAAAGCTAAACATAATTAAAAATATTTTCAATATCCTTCTAGAAATAACTATAAATGACTCTTTTCAACAATCTTATTTGGTGTAATTTGGTAGTAAACTATTTTTCCCTTATTTTATTTTCAATTTTGGTTTATCCGATAACCATTAATCTGTCCACTTGTTGTCAAAATACTATGTATGCTTTTCAATGATAAATAAACACATGAAAACAAAGTTTATAATAAGGTAGTATTGTTCAATTGACAATCATGAATGGGTGAATTTGGCAAGCGATAAAATAATATAAAGAGAAAATTGATCTTCCATTTGAAAATATTCGTAAACCAATTTTCACATTGCTTCTTTGCTCACTTGCTAATTTTCGTTAAATCGCAATATGAATGTGGAAGTTGGTGGTGAATGAATATTATCAGTTACAAAAATAATTCATACAGAAAAGCATTTTTTTCAAGAATGTTACTGTTAAAGTCAAAATTTTCCAAACCAAACCTTTTGCAAAATGATCTAAATGACTTCCATACTTTTGCTGTATTAGAGATAATGATTCAAAAAATGCAATAGTATAAAGATCACACTTGATGTTTACATCAATTTGTTAAAGCCGGTTGATATTGCCTTCCACCTGTAACTGACATGTATATTTACTTTTTTGTTGTCTATCCAAACTTGTTCAATATGGTTGAGAGTTGAATGAATGCAAAAGTTGAAGGAAATTGTTTTATTGATTCCCATTATTCTCAATAGACCAGGGCTGAAGCCTTTGAAAATGGTAAAAAGTTAAAAAAAAATATCAGTAGGATGAAACCCATTGAAAAAGAAAGAGAATATAACAAAAATGAAGGGAAAAATAATTTACGGGCGATCTGAGGTCGGGAAGTGGAAGGGGGTGAGTTTTTAAGGGTAAAAAACGGTTTATCCCGATTTCCGGCAAAACTACGAGTCCTATGGAAAAAAGTTAAATGGCAAAGTTGTAGATAATAAAAAGATCTACAACTTTTGCATTCACACTCTTTTCACATAACCTCAAAATGTATGTAAAAAATTGAAATAACCAAGTTTTTGGTTTTTTATTTTAATCTTTCCCAAAAAAAATTTTTTTCCACGAAATTTGGTGAAAACTTACCTTTTTATGTCCCAAATACACTGTAATTTTTTTGATTCAAAATATTTATTTTTTCACCTTATTTTGACTTAATATTGAAAAAGCACCCTAATTTTTTAAAAAGCTCGGAGGGCTTTTTGTTTTTGTTCGTTGAAATCTCTACTTTCTGATGGTATGGAAAAAAATATACATTAGTATGGTAAATGTTCTCAGAAAATGCAAAGAAACGTAAAGTTAATATTTAATAAGACATCTACAATATTTTGAGAAAGTTGTAGAATCTTTAAATTATATGCGTAGATGCCTATTTATTGCTATTTCAAGATAACTTATATACCTGAGTGACCTACGGAAAATTTTAGCCCATCAAAAGGTATTTCATAGAGAACTGGGGAAGGGGTTAGGAGGGTCTGGGCCTTACTACCTGTTATTTCTTTGCATTTTCTGGAACATTTACCATAGTAATGTGTATTTTTTTATACCATCAGAAAAAAGAGATTTCAGATTTCAGAAAAATTACAGTGTGTTTGGCACATAAAAAATTGAGTTTTCACCAAATTTCGTGAATAAAAAAGTTTTTTTGTAAATGATAAAAATAAAAAACCAAAAATTTGGTTATTTGAATTTTTTACATAAATTTTGAGGTTATGTGAAAAAAGTGTGAATACAAAAATTGTAGAACTCACCTTCCACTTCTCGACTTCAGATCGCCCGTAAATTATTTTTCCTTTCATTTTTGTTATATTCTCTTCCTTTTCCAATGGGTTTCATCCTACTATTATTTTTTTTGGTTTAAAAAATTATCGACCCTGGTCTACAAATGGCTGATGTGAATATAAAAGTAGTATTTTGGTGTGTATCCTATGTTCTATATTTCTACTTATATGAGTGAATGTTTGCCGTAATATCTTCGAAAATAGTTTGCAGTTGTGAGTTAATAAAATATATGAAAAACATATTTTATCATAAAAATGTAGTAACAAGTAAAAAGATAAAATAACAAAATCATATCACGAAATGATATTGATTGTTGAATTGGGTGTCGCAGAAAGAACTGAAAATATCTTTTTCGCATATTTTGACATTTAATTATTAATTAATCTAGAAACTGAAATCTTAGGGAGTAATCAATTGATCAAAGGAATTCTGCAAGGAGTTCAAAATCAAATTATTATTTTTTGCTATTCAGCAGTCTGCATTGTTGAGATCTGATCAGATGACAGTTTCGTGTGTTATAATTATGGAAAACAAGGTAGCTGTCCTGTGAATTTCCAGGATACTTGAATAGATATATGTACATAGGAAATACTGACACAATTCAATCGTTAATGAATCAAACACGACTTGAGTCTCTGAGACGCAACACCATCAATAAATCTTTTTTTTGCATAACAAAGATAGTTTGTGAAGAACTAAAATTACGCCATAGTAAAATGCCGTATGAAATTTGAGACTGCCTCAGTGAGCAAAAAAAAGCATTTTAAATGAAAAGAAGTTGGTTATTATAATTTGACACTTTGAATTTCAGACAAAGGGTTACCCGTGGATATAATCAGGTTTTGAGATTTATCATGGAGTTCATTGACACTACCATGTTAGATTACTATCCGAATACCTAACTAACACTTCAGGTCACTATATTAACAAATACTTTCCTCTAAAAAAAAATGAAATCACAAAAAACTAGTGGTATACATTTTTTCAACGACCATCTTAAATTCATGAGAAATAATCTTACAATTTTAAAAACCATCCAACCTCAAATTCGATTGATGACAAGAATATTTTAAAAAATTATAATAAATCATACAAAAATGCCTTGATCGAGGCTTAAAGGAATGCTTACGAAAATTATATAATAAACTACGAAAATAAATGTAGAGATACTTGGAAACTGATAAACAGAGAACGGGGATTAACACAAATGCACCAAAAATCCAGCAATATTTCAGCTGATGATTTCGTTTCATATTTTTCTACTGTTGCGAAGGTCATTATTGATAGTCTACCCATTACTACTGTTTCCGCTAATGACTTTTTGAAAAGTCTTCCTAGAACAGACTCTTCGTTTTTCTTTCTACCCACTACCACAAATGAAATCATCGAAGTTATAAATGACTTAAAAAACACAAATACTTTTGACATGTTTGATCCGAACAGTACAATAATTAAGGAAATCAAAACCAAAATTGCCGAACCACTTACTGAGCTTTGCAATATGTGTTTCCTTCATGGAGTTTTCCCAGATATTTTCGAATTTTACAAAGCTAAACCTATTTACAAGAGTGGTGACACTGAATCACCTGATAACTTCAGGCCAATTTCTATCATACCAATACTAGGCAAAATAATTGAATCTATTGTCAAAAATAGAATAATTAGGTATTTCGAGGTAAATCAACTCCTAAACACGAGACAATTTGGATTCCGTAAAAGTCGTTCCACTATGGAGGCGATCTATACGATGATAAAGGATATAGTGGATGGTTTTGAAAACGCAAATCACACATGTGCAACACTATAAGCAAAGCTTTTGACTGCATCTCACACCAGGTATTATTTGATAAGCTGGAGCACTGTAGTATCCGAGGAGTAGCCTCAGACTTTTTCAAATCCTACTACCTACCGCAGGGTTCTGTATTAGGTCCATTCCTGTTTATTATCTATATAAATGATATATTTGATCATATGAACTTTATCAACTGCATACTGTTTGCTGACGATGCAACTTTTCATCACTCAGACAGTAATCTGAACGATTTGAATCAAGTATCAGCTCAGAACTTTCCCGCAATCAAATAGTAGCTAACTCCTATACCCTAAGTTTAACGAAAAAAAAAAACGGAATCATTAGTTTCTCAACAAAAAATATTGTTACTCATGAGAAATCAGTTAACTCCTTGGCATCCTTATTGATCAATCCTTGAAATGGTCAAGTCATACCGAAGTGCTGTAAAAAATTGTCGACACAAACTTTTCCATCAAGGCAAATCAGCTCTTACATAAGTCCTGGGGTACTATTTCGCGCTTTTTCATCCTCACCTATCATATGGTACATATCTGGCAACTCCCCTTCCTCAAATCGGGTTTTCCTGATGCAGAAACGGGCAATTAGGATAGTTGCAAATTCAAATTATAAGGACTCTTGAAGACCCCTATTTTCAACCTACATATTATGACTCTTCCAGCCGTGTACATCTATCAGTCTCTTGTGGAAATACACAAAAAGAATCAACAATTTCAGACTCACAGAGATATTCATTGCTATCAAACAAGAAACGCCAACAACCTTGTTGATAAATTATATAGATTGGAAATTCTAGCTAAAAATAGCTTGGACATAAAACTTTATGATAAACTGTCAGAGGAAACCAGAAACCTCTCAATTTATAAATTCAAGAAAATAATGAACAGAGTACTTTCCACGAATACTATATATAATCTACATGACTACTTCAGTTTACCAAAGTCCCTTTTCCACACATAGATTTTAACTATTTGTGTTATTATACTTTCATATATTTAATCAAACCTCATTGTGTTATATATTATTGTGTACATGTTTTTCTTGTGTTTTCTAGTATGTGTATGTGAGTGTATATGTGTTCACATTGACTTGTATGGACATATGACTGTGCGTCTTAGACATGTATTTTTTTTCAATGACTTGTGTAAAGATTTTTATAATCAGCTGCACCAAATAAACTCTACTCTACTCTATCAATTTTCCACTCTTCAATACCCTCAACTATGCTACCGAACTGGTATTTACAGAAAAAGTTCTCGCTTTCAAAACAATTCTTTTTTTATCAGTTTTTCATTTATTTTTACTATAATTATCGACTAACGATTCATCGCCTTACTTGTGGAGTCGTATGACTTAAGCATATCTGGAAAATGGCTAGTAATGAAAATTGAATCGATTAAGCTTGTTGGAGGAAGAAAGTTATTCAGAAATTTACAATACATTTACAATAATCTTTTATAGATTTCATCTCCTAGGATATGAATGACAGCTGCCTAGGATATGAATGACAGCTACCTGAGTGTCTGTTCTGTTTCTGTTCACTCATATCAATTGGAGTAACTTACTTACAATGTACGAAACAATTTAAATATGTTTTTTCCTAGTGGAAGGTATGAAGGAGAACGATAGACATTTCAGGAGAAAGACGAGGTTGATATTGTGAAAATAAAATAATTAGTAGAAAACCTTTTTGAAGACAAGCTTTTATTCAAATGCGCTTAGAAGTAAAAAATAATTGCTTTAGATGTGTGGTGTAGGTTATTCCGTGAGTTATAGAGTCAAGAGCTTGTCACGCAAAGTTTTCAGTTGGAATATAAAAGCGACAAGATTTTGAATCTATTACTCATGGAATAACTTTCATCACACGCTTGTCTTTAAGAACTTTTTAACAAAAAATTAAACCGACGAAAAAAGAAACTGAAAAGCAAAAAATAACCTTCTTAGTATTGATGACTAAGCTCCTAAACTAATGTAAGTAACTAATTTTGAGTCGGCGCCAAACAAACTGGTAATTGACTTAGATAAAGCGTAAAATGATGGCAGCGGGATGCATGGTGACGTTTTGATAATTTTTTTTAAAGAAATTCAATGACCTTCGTTGATTGTTTTATTGGCGCCGACTCAAAATTATTTACTTACATTAATGTAGGAGCTTAGTTATTAAGTCTAAAAAGGGTTATTTTTTGCTTTTCAGTTCCCTTTTTCGTCGGTTTCATTTTTTGTTGGAAATATTTTATTTTCTTATTTTTTGTGGCAAAAATCTACCAATTACTACTAACTCAATTAACAATTACGGTATACATTATGTTGTGTTATCAGAACTACAAATATGTGTGCTAAGTTTCAAGAGAATCGGCCCACACGTGAAAAATCAATAATCTCCCATTTTTCTACCCTCAGAAGAAAATCAAATATGACCAATTTCGGATAACCTAGTACAAAGTTATGCCTGATAGAATCGGTTAACGGGCGAAAATTCAGAGGTCGAAAGATCAATATCCTCCAGTTTGCTACCCTTAGGTGTGTTTTTTTTTCAATTTCGAATTGGACCAACTCCGAAGTACACCCTGTCCAATGAAAGAAAAATCATCAAAATCGGACTACACTGTGAAAAGTTATGCGTCGCCATACATAAAAAAAATATACGCGTCCACTAGAGGACCCCCTCCTCTTTGATTTCGTCGGTTGAAAAGGTTTTTTATTAATTATTTTATTTTGTACATTCAATATCCGCAACCTAAAATACCCTTAGATAGATGAATCGGAACTCAAATAACGAAATTGTCCGCATATTGGAGCTTCCATTTCGAATCTCAACCCTATCGAATAACCGAAAATGTGTCAAAATCGACAGGCAAGTTATATGCAGACAGACAGACAACAAAATGAGTTGGAAGAAAATCATAGCTGATAATATAACTTTCCATGTACCTATTTCTGAGAGAAAAATTTTTCGAATATTCCGAGTGCGATCTTTAAGAAATAGTGCAAAACGAGATCTCTAATTTCAACCATTCAAAACAACTCATGTAAGAATAAAATAGCCGTTTAACATCATGTCATATTCAGCCAAGCGGAGACTGTATTTAAATCGAACCTGTACGAGTGGCCTAGGAATTATATGTCGCACTTCAATGAAAATTCCACTTACCTTGACAGCTCGAAGTCTTCAGCGTTCTGCTCCTGGCAGGTCTGCTGTTACACTCAATTTGATTTGAACAAACAAAAGACACTCACTTCATTGAATGATTTTCGTTAATAATGGGTATTCAAAACCACTATACAATAGCTTCTTTAGGTGGAGATAATACTAAATCAACAATCACGATGTATCATGTTGAATAATATGGGCAGGTAGTAATGTTATATACACGACGGGTTAACCACTGTGGAATTCTGGTATACAGACTCGTGGAAATTCCGTAGAATTCCCAGAAATTACTCGGAATTCCTGTGGAATTCCTCAAATATTAGATACTGCCTCTGGATCTTTGGGGAATTTGGATTCTGGAAATCTTCATGGAATATCTACGTACTGAATAGTTTGCCGCAGATAAATCATGCAACCAGTAAAAGAGAGGTTCAGTGTCGAACAACAGGTGTGGTTTCTTACATTTCTTGATTATAAGATGACTTCATGGAAAGGTATATCATCAATTCGTGGGCTTGAGCAGATGTTCTTAAGGCTATCATGTTTTTCCTTGTTTCATACTGGGTGGAATGTTGGGAACTAGTTTTATTTATGTTGATTCATGTACATCCTGAAAACGATAATCATAACCTCCGAGAGTTAATCTGACTTCTACATCTTTGCATAAAAATATAGATGACATTATGTATGCGCATACGTATGATTTTCGAATTAAAAGGATATCACCAAAACCGCAGAAGTTATTTTGAAAGTATTGTAGTTTCTGTATAGAAATTACTGCCCACAATTTCATCAACACCTTTCTCTGACTGAGGAGTAATTCTTCAGCAGCCAACATATTCACACCTTGGCTAATGAACAACCAGGTGTGTTAGAAGTTATTATTCGAGCTGCTCGTTCACTGAAATGCACTTTCCCGACTGTTATAAATTTCGGCATTAAGGATATATCAGATAAAATTTATCGAATCAGTACATTGAACTGGTTGGTGCATGATTCCAATGGTGATTTCAGTTTTCCTAGAGAAAATAGAAAATGCAATATAAATGTAAATTTTACGAAACCTACTGATATTACCGACGAACTGATAGAAGAGACGGTAACAGAAACTTTATCCGATGCTTTATCTGATGCAGATGAATTAGGATCAACAATCCAGGGGAAGTCACAGATATAAACATAATGCTAATCAAGAAATCTGATGGAAAAAAAGAAGTGCTTGAAGAGGTGGATAGGTGGAAGCCTTATTATTGACGTTGAAGATGAGGACTCGGACGTGACAGTGAAAAATATAATCGAACATGATACCAACGATGCAGCTGCAACATTAGCTCTGGATATGACCAACCTAGCCAGTAACAACAACTTATCGTTGAAGGATTATCTCCAAGAAGTATGTTTGTAGAGGTCAACATCGGACTGAAAAATTTGATTATAAAAAAATCATCTTTATGCTGCTATTAGGAACAAAAGGTGAAAGAGTGAGTGTCGATAGGTTATCAAGATTCATGACCAAAAACATGATGAAACTTTCCCCAATATCTGTAAAACTGAGAGCGAAGGATTCGTCGGAGTTTTGCTCTAATAAAAATAGTATATCAATCGCAGGTTGGTGTTTAATAAAACAGGATATGATTTCGAATTCAACGAGGAACAAAACATTTTGAATGATTTCGTAATTGGAAGAATCTTGTCTTTCAGCTATTTAACAGGGTCTTTGGCAGAACGACATTATTCTCTAGATATTGCATCGACTACGATCCAGATGTCCCACTCTAAATCAGCGAAAGGAATAGGATGTATCTGTTACTGGTATGGTCTTGATAAAAGTGGAGCTTCATTTGGAATAGAATTGAAAAAAAAGATCATTTCATAATTTCGAGAATTATTCAGGACAATTCCCTGAAAATCATTCATATATAAAATTAAATATTACGAAAAAGGGGGAATTTTGTGGCATAGAGGAAAATTATTAAATTAAAGAAGAAAAGCATTCCCAAGTGGGAGTCGAACCCACGACCTTATGATTCCCCCTTTTTCATTATATATTTCGGACACAATATTTCCACTTTCACCGTATATATTTGGCTAAATCTTATCAGTGGTTAGAGATCATCTGCTAGATCTGCTACTGAAACTTTCGAATGACGATGAAGTTGAGTGACAGGCAATGGATCTCGACGGCCAGTGATAAGAACGTTTGATTTTCGATTCATTTCTCACATGAATATTAAATTGTGGAAGAACAGTGTTCACGAGTATGTGTCGATTCCTATGTCTTCGAATAGCTCAGATGGTAGAGCGTATGGCTAGAAATCATAAGGTCCTGGGTTCGTCTCCCACTTGGGGATGCTGTTTTTCTTTAATTTGAGAATTTGTCCTCTTTGCCACAAAATTCCCCCTTTTTCATTATATATTTCGGACACAATATTTCCACTTTCACATCAAATATTACGCTTGGATACATAATATTTCACCGAAAATATCGGATGTGAGCCCATTCACGAGACCAGTCGAGCTGTGAGGAATTTATTGAAATCAAATGCAAAAAAATGAAGATATAGAACGGCAAGTATTATGCCGTTTGGTAATGAATGAAATTCCTTAGATAATATGGATCGGGATTCTATTGGCCTAAACGGCATGATATAGATGTGGTTGATAAATGTCACATTTTTTATGGACCTATTAGGATTATAGGTGAATCAATGACAATCTGCCAAAAATTTGTATAAAATCACCTATTATTATTTTCCTGTATGAGGTTCTTATTTTGAATATATTTTATTTTTAGTGTTGAGTTGACTTTACCCAATTATTATTATCCTCAATATCGTTTTAGTATTTGAAGTGAAGGTTTTTTTAGTTTTATTATCCGGAATGGAAAACTTATTTAGTTTACTTTCTCAAAACTCTAGTTTTTTGGTTTAACTCCATATTAATAACAATATTAAAATATTTTGCTGATATAGAATTCCAAGGAATTCCTTGTAATTTCCTGGAATTCCATAGATATGCATGGAATTCCTTAGAATTCCGTGGAACTCCTCGGAATTCCATGGCTGCTAGTTGAACGGAAGGCTTCTGTGATCCCGTTTTTCATGTCATCTGCAGTTGTTGGACGATCTCTGACAATACTGTTCCTTAAGAGATATAAATCTATAGGGGTAATGTCCGGGAATCGCGGGGGCCAAGGAATAGTACTTTGTCTATCCAAGGATTAGGATAGGTTTGATCAAAAAATTCTTGCACTAACCCATGGTTATTCACTGCAGCATCATCGTGTTGAAACCGCATGGTCCTTCTGGTGTTCAAATCCAATTCTAACATTCTAAGAAGACGTTCGCGAAGAAAATGTAAATACCTTTCACCATTCAGCACATTGTCACAAAGTATGGTCCAATAATGTTATTTCCAAAGATTCCTCCCCAAACATCAAGCAACCATCGCTTTTGGTGATCAACTAGTGAGGATTTCCGATTGCATAATAATGCATATTATGTCTGTTGAGCGACCCGTTTTTTAAAATGTTGCTTCATCAGAAAACAGTATTTTATTTGAATTAATATAATCCTCGTCAACCATCCATTCATTTAAATACAAAAAATATTATCCACATTGATTTGTTCGAAATTATGAAAAAGATGTTCATGAAATCAGATGTGGGATCATCTGCGACTGAAAGGTAAACTTTAGTCACTATCTTCCATCGTTCGAAATAACCTCTTGGGGTGTATTCATGTTGAAATGGCAAACATTCTCAATTGAAAATTGAATAGAAGGGTGTTTCTGGATATTTAAAAATCCACGATAATAAAGAAGTTATTTTTTGTATTATCTATTCAATTTCCAATTGAGAATGTTTCCCTTTTCAACATTACCATGCAATTATTGATGTAGGTTCAAATGATAAGGGTGGAACTTATATTTCAATAGCATTCTGTTCACACTACTTTGTGAAATATTCGTTTCCGCTTCTATTTCCCTAGTGGTCAAGTGAAGTTTTTCCTGTAGCATCAATAGAACTTGAAACTCATTCCCTCAATTATCCGACCACCAACAATTTTATGGAATATCGATTCCAAATTCGCCCCAGAATATGCGATAAAATTAACATGTATATTTCATTTTCTATTTTCTCTAAGAAAACTGAAATCACCATTGAAATCATGCATCAGCCAGTTTAATCACAATACATTTTGAAATTAATAACAGTCGAGAAAGTGGATGTCAGTGAACGAGCAGCTCGAATAATAACTTCTCACACACCTGGCTGTTCACTAGCCAAGGTGTGAATATATTGGCTGCTGAAGAATTACTCCTCAGTCAGAGAAAGGTGTTGATCAAATTGTGGGCATTCATTTCTATGCAGGAACTACAATACTTTCAAAATAACTTCCGCGGTTTTGGTGATTTCTTTTGAACACGAAAATCATACGTATATGCATACATTATTTCATCTATATTTTGATGCAGAAATGTAGAACTCAGATTAACTTTCGGAAGTTATGATAATCATTTTCAGGATGTACCTGAATCAGCATAAATAAAACTCGTTCCCAACATTCCACCCGGTATGAAACACGATAGCCTTAAGACCATCCTGGAACCTTAAGAACCATCCTGGAACCCATTCCTTGTTTCAACATCTGCTCAAGCCCACGAATTGATGATATACCTTTTCATGAAGTCATCTCATAATCAAGAAATGTAAGAAACCACACCTGTTGTTCGACACTGAACTTATTTTTTACTGGTTGTATGAATTATGTGCGGGAAACTATTCAGTACGTAGATATTTCATGAAAATTTCCGGAATCCAAATTCTCCAAAGTTCCAGAAGAAGTATCTAATATTTGAGGAATTCTAAGAGAATGCCAAGGAACTCCGAAGAATTCCACGGAATCCCTTGGAATTCCCAGGAATTGCTGAACTTCTTCATTCATAAATGGCATACAGACTATGCAATACGCCTCTGCAGTTGACCTATTTTGTCTTGCAAATACCAAACATGAATCACTTAGGTATTATATGATAACACCTTTCGCACTCAAGTCATGTTTCTTCTAACTCTCAATAGGTTCACCAGGAATTTATTCCTCAACTACGTATGAAATATCCAATTCATTACGGAATTTCCATTCACCATATCTTTCACCATGGAACTACCGAATATTTCTTTCATTAGTTTTATCTATTTGATTTGTGTTTTGGTCTCGGTTTATCTAGAGGTAAACTCAACAAGGAGATCACTTCTACATCATGAAATCTTTATTTAATCTGGACCAGATATGATGAAAGCTGCTGTCGACGAGAAATGACGTTCTCTTGTCTCATCTCGTAGTCTCTTGGTTTGTCGATAAATGATGATGGTTGGTTAATCAGTACCTTACAAAAAATCACCACACATCGAAACTGATTGTTAGACAAACATATCTTACCATATCCTAAATGGTTTTCTCATTACTTTCAAATAAAAATAATGGTGAAATTGTAAAAATGATCATTTATTAATAATTTTATGTACAGGGTGATCCAGAGATGCGTGGATTTCCATAACGTTTGTCTATCCAAGCTATCGACTTGCTTTTTTAACGATAAATCCCACAATGAGGCACATCCTACAAATATTTCTCTTTATATACAGGACGTCCCACAATGATAAACACAAATGAGATCTGTTTTTTAAAATGGCAACCCCCATTTTTGTCACATTTTTTGATTCGCCACTATGTTGTCGAAATACCGACTTATCTGCGATAGTTTTTGGCTTCTGCCAAGATAACTTAAGCAATTTTTTTCCAGTCGATTCCTAAGGATTTTAGCGCATATTCTGAGGCGAACTTGGATTCGATATTCCATCACCCACTACAATTTTTTTAACATTACAAATAAATAACAAATAGCAATAACTCGACTTTTTCAATCGCAACACCCTTTACTCCATTTCATCATTGCATGGCATTTTTCAAGAATTTCTATCCAAATACGGTTTATGGGGTCTACTTTGTAAAATTCGCGAGATTTGTTGCAAAATGAAAAATATTAATGTTTTTTTCGAAAAAAAAATCAAGTAGGCTACACAACATCCGTGTACTTTCAATAATTGTAGATGTCTAATTATTGATAATGGATTTCACTTGCGAAGAATTAGTGGATATTTTCTTCTGTATTGGCGAAGCTGACAGAAATCCTTCATTAGCAATCATAATCTACAATCAAAAATAGCCAGAAGCAATAACTCCACGGGTGTCTTCATTCCAAAAGTTGAGAAATCAGTTTGAACTCACTGGTAGTGTTTCTTATACCAAAAAGTAAATTGTTGGTGTCGGATAAATGAGGAAAATGAGTTGCAGCTTTATTGATGCTACAGGAAAAAGCTCATTTTAGCACCAGTGAAATAGCGGCGGAAACAAATATTTCACAAAGTAGTGTGAACATAATGATATTGAAATATAAGTTTCACCCTTATTATTTGAACCTACATCAAGAATTGTATGGTTATGTTGAAAAGGGAAACATTCTCAATTGAAAATTGAATAGATGTTAGAAAAAATAACTTTATTATTTTCTTGGATTTTTTAAATTCCAGAAAAACCCTTTTATTCAATTTTCAATTGAACATGTTTCCCTTTTCAATATGAATTCTCCCCAAGAGGTTATTTCGAACGATGGAGGATAGTGATTAAAGTTTATCTTTCAGTCGCAGATGATTCCACATCTGATTTTATGAACATACCAATGTATGGTAATGATGTTGCAAATAGAGTTGCGTTTTGTATTGAAAAAATGGCATGATTGATAAGGATTTTAATATTTCAAATCAAATTCTTTTTTCTGATTAAGCAACGTACAAAAGCAACGGATGACTCAACAGACATAAAATGCATTATTATGCAATCACAAATCCTCACTAGTTGAGGACTGTTGATGGTTGCTCATTGTGTGGGGAAGAATTCTTGGAAATCACATTTTTGGACCATACTTCTTGCCAATGTGCTGAATGGTGATAGGTATTTACATTTTCTTCGCGAATGTCTTCCTAGAATGTTAGAAGAATTGGATTTGAACACCAGAAGGAACCATGTGGTTGCAACACGATGATAGTGAAGTACACAACCATAGGTTGGTGCGAGAATTTTTAGATCAATCCTATCCTAATCGTTGGATAGACAGAGGAAGTACTATTCCTTGGTCCGCGCGATTCCCAGACCTTACTCCAATAGATTTCTTTCTTTGGTAGTACGTAAGGCAAAGTGTTTTCAGAGATCGTCCAACAACTGCAGATGATATGAAAAACAGAATCACATAAGCCTTCCGTTCAATTAGCAGCTTGTGTGGAACATGATTTGAACATTTATAAGTAGCCTTTTCTCAAAATTTTAATAATTGAAAACTGCAATTTTCACATTGTTTCCCATAATTTTCCCGTAAAGAATACTACAATTGTTTCCTTTGTGATGTACTCCTGTTTCTTTAATAATTTTATTTTGTTGAAGCATATCCTTTTCAGACTTCTATGGATGTATCCAATTTCACGACAGCGGCTTACTCGATTTTTTTCCGAAAAAATCATCAACATTTCTTATTTTGCAACAGATCTCGCATATTTTACAAAGTAGACCCCGTCAAAAAGTTCTTGAAAAATGCCATGCAATAAAATATAGAAATAAAGGGTGCTGCATTTGAAAAAGTAGAGTTATTGCCATTTGTAATTTGAAAAAAATCGTAGTATCCGATAAAAACATCGACTGCCAGTTCGCCTGCATTTCAAAAGATGCATTAACGCCTAAGGAATCGACTGGAAATAAGTTGATTGGGTTATTTTGAATGGTTCTGAAGTTATTGATTTTTCTGTGGGTCTATGCACGACGCTATTTTGACACATAAATTGACATAAGTCTTAAAATATTACGGATAAGTCTAAGAAACCCGGTTACTTTAAATCGACAATATAGTGACGAATCCAAAAATATAACAAAAATATGCCGTTTAAAAAACAGAACTTAGTAGTATATCTTATTTTGGGATCATATTTTTCGAATGTATCCCATAGTCGGACCTACTCAAGTCGGTAGCTTGGATAGAAAAAAGTTATTACCAATGAACTGATATAAAAGTGAATATGAATAAAAATTACTGATTCTTTCCGAAAATAATGATAATAAAGATCATCCTTATAATCGACACTAATAGTGATCCACAAAGGTATTGCCTATGTGGGTAAGGGACAAATATTGGAATTTGTTTTTACAGAATTCATGAAAATAACTTGGCCTTGATAGAATATGAACCAATGATGCACTGACTGCATCAGACTTAGAGACAGCTAATTCATCTGAGCGCTGAGATACCGATCTCTCATACTCTTGTATCATTCAGAAAATATATAACAACTTCAATTGTTAGGAATAAATTTCCATATTGCTCAGACTGTTTATGACAATGTTTGGTTCATAGAATTATATTCCATGAAACCATAACAAAAATGAAGAATTTATGAACGAGAAACATTCAAAGAACCTTACTATTAGTTCAAAAAACATCTGAATATTCTGTGAGATGATAAAAATAACTGATTCTTTCCGAAAATAATGATAATAAGATCATCCTTATAATCGACACTAATAGTGATCCACAAAGGTATTGCCTATGTGGGTAAGGGACAAATATTGGAATTTGTTTTTACAGAATTCATGAAAATAACTTGGCCTTGATAGAATATGAACCAATGATGCACTGACTGCATCAGACTTGGAGACAGCTAATTCATCTGAGCGCTGAGCTACCGATCTCTCATACTCTTGTATCATTCAGAAAATATATAACAACTTCAATTGTTAGGAATAAATTTCCATATTGCTCAGACTGTGTATGACAATGTTTGGTTCATAGAATTATATTCCATGAAACCATAACAAAAATGAAGAATTTATGAACGAGAAACATTCAAAGAACCTTACTATTAGTTAGAAAAACATCTGAATATTCTGTGAGATGAGCAAAAATATTACTGAAAAAATTAATGATAAATGAAAACCCTTCATAAAGACAAGCTTTATTCAAATGCGCTAAAAAGTAAAGAATAATTGTTTGAGATGTGTGACGTAGGTTATTCCGTGAGTTATGGATTGTCCTTTTGTATTCGAACTGATAACTTTGCGCGACAAGCTTTTGAATCTATAACTCACTGAATAACCTATTTGAATAAAAGCTTGTCTTCAAAATGTTTTTCAATTATTATTTTATTTTGTGCTTTTCAATGAGTACGCCTTAATATAAGGATTTTTGTTAAAACATCATTAATATGAGGCCTTTTTCCTGTAAGTACTGGTCTTTTTCCTATCTAGTTCTCCAATGAGAAGACCATCTAAAGATTAACTCGTCCGCCAACCTGGAGCTGCCATCTTCAATCCATGAATTTTGAGAAAAAATCAATAATCTTTCACTCAATTCATAATCTCCAAACCCAATCCCCGACATACCAATTTTGAACAGAAACGGCCATAATCACAAAACTCGTCCACCATCTTGGAGCTGTCATCTTCAATAAATTCATAATCTCCGTCCCCAAGATCCCCCCCATACCAATTTTGAATAGAATCGGACCATAATTACAAAAATCATCCGCCATCGTGAATTTATGAATTTTGACAAGAAATGTATAATCTACGACCCCAAAAACCCCCACTTCCCAATTTTAAATAGAATCGTACCACAATCACAGATATTGTCCGCCATCTTGGAGCTGCTTTTTTGATTTCATGAATTTCGCCAGAAAATTCATGATTTTCGACCTCAAAGAAACCTCCGTACGGAGATTGAATCGAATCCGACTATAATTACAGAACTGGTCCGCCATTTTGGAGCTGCCATTTTGAATTTATGAAAAATTCATAGTCTTCGACCCCGAAAACCACCACATACCAATTTTGAATCGAATCGGACCATAAACACAAATCTCGTCCGCCATTTTGTTTTTTTCTCAAGCAAAAATTCCATAATGCATTGTCAGTATTGTCACGAAAACTATGAAGACCTGCCAAATTTCATGTTAATCGGTCAACTAGTAGTGGGTCAAATTAACTTGTAAGATTTGATTACACCCGTCGGGACGGGTGAAGGTAAATAAAAGCTTATAATAATAAAGTAAGTCTTCAATATCTGTATAAACGTCAATTGCAATCTTGTTTTATTTTCCTTCTTTGCAATTTCTTGATTCTGTGTATAAATCATTCGTAGGAGACTCTCGAAAAGATCGCTTATATGGGAAAGGACGACCATTCTATTATTTTTAAGTGTGGCGCTCCAAAGAGACGTATATATATATTTTGTGGTGCATTCGTCAGCTCGAGAATACCTTGAAAATATATCACCATCCGGGATTCGTCCTATTCCAAGCAAGAACTGCAAATCGAAATTGCACATTACACCTACTTATGCTATATGAATTATTAAGTTAATGCACCGCCAAAAATCAGAACTTACCCACAGCTGAATTCGTACAAACGCGAGAAAGCGACTTGAAATTCGTACCGCTAATGCGGAATTTGAATTAAAATTGAAAATTGCATTTTTTCTTAATATATTTTTATTGATTGAAAAACTCTGTTTTCTTGGCCTCACACACATAACTTCTGGATATCATTTTGAACTTCAATTGTTATGAAATTGCATTTTTTAGGTTTGTTTCCACATGCTAGTGTGAAGTTTCCACTATAACTCTTGCTGTTGCAATGGTTCATATCTGACAACTTCATTACATTTTTTGATAACTTTTTAAATTTAAAGAGTCACAATATACTAATTTTCTCGACCGCAATCAAGTTTTATATTTTGAATTGATGTGGCCGATACTTGATGAAAATCCATATTGAAGTAAACAAAAGACACTCACTTCACTAAATGATTTTCACTAAACTGGGTTTACAAAACTACGACACGTGTCTCGCTATACAATAGCTTCTTCAGGTGGAGATTACACTAACTCGACCATTACGATGTATCATATTAAATAGTCAAGGCAGGTAATAGCAGGTATATGAATCTAATCAAGGATATTGATGATATTAAGGATTATCCATCAGGGAATGGGACCCAGTTTTATGGGAATAGAAGAAAAACAATATATTCCTCAGAACAGCTTGGAAACTTGAGATTTTCTTCTTCAGCTACTTTATTAGTATTACTTCCCCAAAAAAGATTCTCGTTTTTAATTCTTTATTTTTGGTAACAGAAGGGTTACAAGTAAGAACAAATCTTAGTAAAATAAAAAAGGAACAAGATATCGATTAGGACTGCTGAGGGCTGAAAAAATATCACTTAACTTCTACATGTTCACCATCGCACTCCATACATAACATTTCTGTTTTACGAAATGAATAAAGTCAAACTAGCCTTGAAATAAACAATGATTTGTTTACGCTCGGAAGATAGATTTGTAAATGTCAAAATTAAAAATGTGTTTTCATTTGTGTCAAAAAGTAAATAGTGAAAAGTTTTCGAGAATTCTATTTTCAAGAAGTAAACAGTACGACAACTTTTTTTTTAAATGCCACCTACACTCACGAAACAATTTTTTAAATTAATATTGATATGTGAAGACAACTACAAAAGTGAGGAACTGCCAAAATGTTCAATCAGAAGCATCCAGACAATTCTACTGTTTCAAGAGTTTTAAGGAAATTCAAAGAAACTGGTTCTGTCGAATAATTTCGACAAAGTTTTCCGTGAAAAGGCCGTTTGCCAATGAAGAGAATGCTTCAAACGTATCATTAGTAGTCACCGAGAATCCACAAATCTCAACAAGTAAATTTGCTGTAGGAGCAAGCGTTGTAGAAAATTTTTTAGGCGAATTTTGAAAAACGAAAATTTCACCCTTATAGACCTAGATTTGTGCAAGTTTTAAGAGATAGGTTCGATTTTTGTGCCTGGCTTCAAACAATTGAAGATATACGAAATTATCTTTAAAATGTTTTATTCATGCATGAAGCCACATTAACTTCTGATGGACATTTAAGCTTCCAGAATGGTGGATGGTGGGCAACTGAAAATACACATTCTATTGTGCATGTGAAGATCAATATTATTTTGAAGTTAATGTGTGGTGCGGGATATTCGAAAGTCAATGGGCCATTTTTTCGAACAAAACCTGAGTTCTTTAAACTAACAAAACATAATTTTTGGAGTTATTAGATGATCTTCCACTGTCTCTGCGTATGAAACAGTATTTCCAATAGGATGGTGCTTCAATTCACTCAACCCTAGAAGTCAGGTGATGATTGGATAGTGAATTTGGTGAAAAATGGATTGGGCGCTATTCAGTTAATCCAGCTAGGACCCTCTGAATTTTTCCTGTGGAGATATTTAAAAAAAAATGTTTACAATCCCTCCAGAACAGTGTATAAGAGATTGCATAGCGTTAATTACCCCTTCTATGTTACAAAATTTACGAAAATAAATGTTGCCCAGGACAATGTCATGTATGGAGCGCGAAGGTGGACTGTAGAATTTAAGTGATATTTTTTTCAATGATTAAAATTGAAATTAAGTTACTTAAGAAATATTTAGATTTCTTAGTCAGTGTAGGATTCTAGCCCTCAGTAGTCTAATAGATATCAGGTTGCTTTAAAATGAAAATATATTCATTTCGTTTCTTACTTTATTTTTAAAAACATAATTCATTTGGCGGGAATGAAAACAAGATTCTTTTTTGGAGAAATGATAAGAATGAAGAAGCTTGAGAAGAAAATCTCAAGTTTCCACGTTATACTGCGAAATACATATTGTTTCTCTTTTTTTTCCATAAAACTTGATTACGGTAGAGAAAACTGGTCTATTGTGACTCCTCAAATTCAAAATGTTATAAAAAATGTAACGAAGTTGTAAGATATGAACCATTGCAACAGCAAGAATCATAGTAAAAACCAGTTTCTAAAATTTTACACTAGCATTGGGAAACAGACCTAAAAAGTTCTATTTTATTGATTAAATAGGATTATAATCATTGGTGAAAGTAATTCAAGACAAAAAAAAACAGCGCTTATTGAATGTTACGGTTTTATTTTCACCTAAAGTCAATGAAGCCATCAGAATAAAGTTTCGGTCCAAGAATAAGTCTTTATTGAGAATAGTCTGTACATGGCAGAAGAATGTTTCAAATCCAGCCATTCAAAATGTTTCATAATCCTGAAACAAATGAAAAAGGTTTGTTTTGTATAGTATTATGAAATCTTGTGAACTTATTCCAGGCTGCAGCAGTCTCGGACTTCTCTGGGGTATCTTAGCCTGAAAATATGCCACCATCTATTCCAATTCATTTCCATAATATATCAAATATTGTTTATTATTCATGAACCCTGTCATATCATGGTTATCTGACAGTATCCTGTTATCTTTAATTTATCAAAAAGAGTTCATTTCCATATTATTTGCACCTGTCTATGCTTCTTCTTCTTGGCAAATTTTCTCAAGTCAAGTGTTTCTATATTTAACCTGGGGAATAAATACCCAAGAGTTTCACCGGTAGAAGTTAGAAAAAAAGGGATTCACTGGTATAGTCCATCCAATATCAATTGCAGAAGCTGTTTCTATATTGGCAATTGATATTGGGAAAACTATATAGTTTTCCCAATATCAATTGCAGAAGCATAAAAAAGTCTTGCGGCGAAATCCTGTGAGCAGCAGTGGCGGAGATAACTAATCCATTTAGATATTTTAAGATTTTAAAAATACTTCATGAATAATGAAAAATGAAAAAAAATTAAAGACAAGCTTTTATTTATACAAATACATTAAGAAAGAAAAATAATTTCTTTCATTGTTTGATGTAGGTTATTATTATATCCTAAAACGTATTTCGATCGGCACACGCCAAGACCATAGACGCTACTGATTTTTAATCTTCCAGAGCTATTAAAACACAAATATAACGCGTGATTTATGACCTCCCGTCGTATAGACACACCTGCCAGCATTGATGTCCGACTCGATTGGCCCAGACGAATCGGTGGTACAACAGACAGCCGTCACTCGAGTCCACGTTGACTATCGGCACTTTTGATCTATCGTTTGCCGACGGAAAATGTTTACGAGTAGTACAGATTATTTTTCGTTCAGTTTCTTCGCATATACGCTCGTGTTAGCGAAGTGAGTTTTCATTTGCTCCCTATAGAAACAGCTTCTGCAATTGATATTGGATGGACATGTGATTGGAAGTGAACCACACATATTTTTGCGGATTAACTAAGAAATTTCGAAATATATCTGAGGAAACGGTGGTCTGTTGTATTAAACAGCTACTCACGTCAGTGTGGAAACCATTTCTTCACCTCTTTTGAGTTTCATCTCCACGGAAGATGCGGGCCGATTGTACATAATCAGACAAATGGGAAAATGAAGTCACCTTTTTGTTCTCAAATTTAACAACTCAACCCTCACCTCACGTGTCTGATTGGCATTTCTCTCATTTTGTCTTATTATCCACTCTCATATAGCGGAGTTTCCCCAGAAGTTTGTTTGCTTCCAATCGCTGCTTGCATAACTAGGCTTGTAATATTACTGCAATAGGGGCCATGGCTCCGAAAAAAAGTCAAAGAGTAATATTAGCTGAATGAAGAATCGATCACTTACCTTGAGCTCACCGAGACAAGGTACACACACCTTCAGTAAATTTTTGTTCAATTTCGAACCCAGCACTAACTTCTTTGTATTGTGCTACCATTTAAGATAATCATTATTGGTATAGGTTTATCTATTTTTCCATCAATTTGTAGGGTAAGGTTTTATTTACATGTTTATAGTTCATACACTAGGGTTATGATTTTCACGAACCACAGATTTAGAATTCATAGACAGTGAGTACATCAATATTTCAATATACTGATACTCTGATAATAAAAATGTTGAAACAATATGTCTCATGCTGTATAAATATATATATATATATATATATATATATATATATATGAATATATATATATATATATAAATATGTATATATATATATATATACATATATATATGTTTATATGGGAAAGTATCTCGACCGGCTTATTATTATGGAATGAGTATCTATCGGGGACCTTGAAGAAGGTACACTCTTTTTTGCTACCCGAGCTTTCGCAAATCTTTATTTTCTTTTTCGAAGGCTACAAAGTAAAAAAAATGGAAATTAACATATTTGAATAATAATAGTATACATACATACATTTGAGATTTTCTTTGGACATCAATGCTTAGGAACATATTATATAATCAGAAATGTATAAAGGAAAATTTAAAAAATGTTGTGACATGAAAATTTTATGACTGACAATCATTTATTATGAATGACAAATAAAATAGGGATATACAGAAGTGTATTCCCAAGTAGCACACAGAGGTCATAATTCGGTTGTACAGACGTCTACTAGACCTTTCGCAAAAGTCCATGACTTATGTCTTGTAATATGCTAAGACGTCGCTCTGTATGCCAATACGACAAAAAGGCACACTCTTGCGACGTCACATCGACGTTATAAAGTAGTGGTAATGACTTGCCCATATAGACTTATATGAGCCAGTCGCAAAAGGGTCGTTCGGTGGTCTTAGTGTTGTCATTATATCATCATGCATGAAGGTCATAATCTATCTAATATAGTATTACAATATGTATACCATATCAAAAGGTTGTACAGACGTCTACTAGACCTTTCGCAAAAGTCCATGACTTATGTCTTGTAATATGCTAAGACGTCGCTCTGTATGCCAATACGACAAAAAGGCACACTCTTGCGACGTCACATCGACGTTATAAAGTAGTGGTAATGACTTGCCCATATAGACTTATATGAGCCAGTCGCAAAAGGGTCGTTCGGTGGTCTTAGTGTTGTCATTATATCATCATGCATGAAGGTCATAATCTATCTAATATAGTATTACAATATGTATACCATATCAAAAGATTTAATATAATATCAAGATAATATAAAAGTCAGCCTTCTTTACATGTTCATGATACTCTGTGGTAATGTCCTATATCCACTATATATATAACAACAAATGGCCGTGTTAGTTATGAGAAAAAATTTTTTTTTAAATTTTAAACATATGTTTACGATCAAAATCCAATTCTAATCACTTGAAATGCATGCGCCTCGAAAAAGAAGAGTGATAAATATTTATTTTCATTTCAAAAAAAATATTTCATCAATTTTTCTCATTAATCGTCGAAATATGTGACCATATTACGAAAGATACTTGATTAGCACATCTCCAATGATTTTTAAATTGATATAACACCCAGATCCCATATTTTTTATTTTAAATATTTTTGTTCCAATATGGCTACCAGAATGATGTTATCAATCAATCGAAAAATATGGATGCCGTCCTTCTAGTGTCCAAAAGTTGTAATTACTCCGGTATGTACTATCATAGAATAGTTTACGAGTGTCTCAAAGACATCGCAATATCTTACATAAAAAATTTGTAATGTAGTCGCTGTGACCACAAGTAGCAAGTTTTGTTGTACTAACGTCCTAACGCTATCAAAACGGAAAAAATATACACTGAGTGCATAAGCATTCCGCTAGTTCCGCCTAATGGAAAACGCTTAAAATAACTGACATTTACAATAGAGGTTATTTTGATGTTGAACAGTTATATTTGAATATTTTTCATTTATCACTCGAAGTGCACATACATATTATTTATGTCTCTCCTTGTTGTGACAACTTCATTTTTTTGCAGTGTCCCGATAGACTGATTAATTATTTCAGATGTTGATTTTGGGGTAGGCACTCCTTCCTCTTTATATTTTTCTATACGCTCCAGTTCTCTTGTAGGCAGATTGGATTTTTGTTTTGGCATTTCAATCATTTATACGGAACCGAATATTCTACATACATAAGACAATATACCTATCCAACAAAAGTAACATAACCAACAAAAATAATCTAACTATAGATACATAATGTAATCATTACGACCAAAGTTCATCAGTTGATAAAACTACATTACATGAGTACAATTTGTAGTCGTAGAAACGTTTCAAAAATCTATTCATTAGAACCACATATGTTCATTGTCATAGTAACCTCACAGCAACTGCTTTAAGTTCTACTCAACGACACATACAATTTATTCACATACAAACCACAGTACAACTTCATCTCGAGAATTCTTTATTGTACTCTCGTTATGTCTACTACACGACGTCATAGCAACGCCTGAAGGTTATAAAACGCACATTAACTTTTAGGTTCTAAAACATACAAATACGTGTTCTTTAAGACGGTATAAGAAGTCATTATGTACATTTTATGACTCTGTTCTACTTGGGTTAATTCAGGTATTTTCAAATGAAGAATGGTTTTTTGGTAAAAGGAGGTACGAGTAAATATTACTTAAGTTATCAATATCCGTTTTTTTATTCATATTGTCAGATTCTAATTTTATTTCAGCCATTTCTAAATAAAGTCTTTTATTCAAATTTTTTTCAACATGTAAGATTTTAGCATAATCATAATCCATGTTGTGATCGTTATCCATGACATGTTTCGTTGAGGAACAAGAGTTTATTTTTAAGTTGTACAATTGCTTTTATGTAATGCTATTCGTGATTTCAAACAATTTTTTGTTTAGCCCAAATATTTTTTATTACAATTTGAACAAGGAATTTCATAAACCACGTTGGACCTTTCGGTGATTTGATCTTTTTGTTTCAATTTGGTATACAAGTTTTCCATTGGTTTTATTTTTTTTTTATGCAATTCTCAAGTTTTTTTAATTTTTGAATACATTTATAATTTTGGTAGAAAGTTCAGGAATGTAAGGTATCGACGAATATGTTATATTATGTGAATGTTCATTTTGATGGGCTTCTGTTTGAATGACATCAGAAGTAGTATTATATAATAATTTCTTCAAAAATTTTTAAGGATATGTATTATTGAAGAGTATTTCATATATAATTTTATATTTTTCTCTCTTAATGTTGGATGTGATATTTTCTCAATTCTATGTTTAAGACATAATACTAGATTGAATTTCATTTTTTTTTGGGTGACTCCAACTATTCAACAAAAATCTAATGAACTCATTAGAAAAAAATATAATAAAAAACTTATGTCTTTCTCATAAAAAAAAATTCACTATAATTCCATAACACCAAAATTTTATGGTTTACCAAAAACTCATAAACCAAGTCTAAGTTTAAGACCAATAATTTCTTCCATCGATGCTCCTAATACAAAATATCACAGCTACCTGAAGATTTTGTCTTAATAAGTCTAGATGTAGTTCCACTTTTTAATAACATTCCACTGATTTTGATCAAATCTAGTATTGATAAACATTAGGTAGATATAAGTATGCATACTGAATTACCAAAATTTATTTTCATGGAACTTATAGAATTTATTTTTGATACAACTTGTTTTGTGTTTGATAATACATATTATAAACAAATACATGGAACTCCAATGGGAGCTACTCTATCACCCGTTCTAGCACAGTATGTAATGGACGATTTGTTAGATGCAAGTATTCCAAAATTACAATTCAAACTCCCTTTTCTCAAAAATATGTTGATGACATTATATGTGCAGTACCAACAGATCATATAAATAATATTCAATCTATTTTCAATAGCTATAATCCTTTCATACAATTTACGGTTGAGAAAGAACATAATAGCTCTGTACCCTCTTTTAATCAGAACATCAGATAATACTATAATACTGGATTGGGACTTTACACCCACTAGTTCAGGAAATACCTGAACTACCTTCAAGTCACCAAAAAAAATGAAATTCAACCTAGTATTATGTTTAAACATAGAATTGAGAAAATATCACATAACATTAAGAGAGAAAAATATAAAATTATTATATAAAATACTCTTCAATAATTCATATCCTTCAAAAATTTTTTGAAAAAATTATAATAGAATACTATTTTGAGGTCATTCAAACAGAAGCCCATCATAATGAACATTTCCATAATATAACATATTCGTCGATACCTTACATTCCTAACTTTCTAGCAAAATTATAAATGTATTCAAACATGAAAAAAACTTGAAAATTGCACAAAGAAAATAATACCAAGGAAAACTTGTAACCAAATTGAAACAAAAAGATCATATCACCGAAAAGTCCAACGTGGTTTATGAAATTCCTTGTTCAAATTGTTATAAAAAATATTTGAGCCAAACAAAAAATTTTTGAAATTACGAATAGATTAAAATTAAAAACAGGATAACGAACGTCAGAATTATGATTGTGCTAAAATCTAACTGTTGAAAAAAATTAATAAAAACTTTTTTTAGAATTGGCTGAAATAAAATTACAATCTGACAATATGAATAAAAAAACTGATATTGATAACTTGAGTAAAATTTACTGGTACCTTCTTTTACCAAAAAACCATTCTTCATTTGAAAATACCTGAATTAAAACACCTCTGTATATACCTATTTCATTTGAAATCCATAATAAATGATTGTCAGTCATCAAATTTTCATGTCACAACATTTTTTAAGGTTTCCATTCATTTCTGATTATATAATATGTTCCTAGCATTGATGTCCAAGAAAATCTAAATTGCACAGTATGTATACTATTATTATTTAAATAATCTAATGTCCATATTTTTACTTTGTAGCCCTCGAAAAAGCAAATAAAGATTTGCGAAAGCTCGGGTAGCAAAAAAGAGTGTACCTTCTTCAAGACCGAATCCCCGATAGATACTCATTCTATATATATATATATATATATATATATATATATTATTGAATATTGGAAGTTCGGGTTGAACCGCGTCTAAAAGTTTGGTATTTTCGACGTTTCGGTTCCCATTTTCGAGCCATTTTCAAAAAAAGTGGAAAAAATATATAAATATAATTAATTGATAAGAGCAAAAGAGAGAAGTGATTTCCAAACGGGGTCTCAATCTTCCTACTCCTAGGTTGTAGTCACTGAGGTGAGGATGTTATTTTTCCTGAGTTCTCTATCTGCCTACTCCTCATGAGGTGTCACTTAGTTAATAAAATTATTTCCAACCGAGGTCTCAATCTGGTTGTAGTTACTTAGGTGGACTTCAGGATTTTGTGACTCGACATCGGGGTCTCAATCTGCCTTCTCCCCAGTTTCGCCCTTTTTTACTCTTATCATTAACTTACATTTATATATTTTCTTGAAAATGGTTCCAAAAAAGGGGCCGAAACGTATAAATTCACCAAATTTCTAGACGTGGTTCAACCCTAACTTTCAATATTCATAATAATCATGACCGTGGGAACCTATCCGAACACACACACATAATTTTCTATGATGGAGGATAATATTCAGACGTGAGGAAAAAATGTTCAGTTTTCCCTTGAGACGAATAATATGAGCACCTAAAAACTGTGAAAGTACACAAAACCCATGAATGACATGAGTTCACGATATTCACTGCCAAATTCTGCTGTAGTCAACGAATTATCTCATTTAGCTTTTTTTCAGAATTCGAAGCATGTTCGGATATGGCAACGGTACCTGAAAAATCAAGGTCCCAATATGAATCTAACTTCTTGCGTTTTGAGAAATGGTATGAAGAGAATAATATGCAGAATCTTGAAGAGGGGACATTGATGGCCTATTTTGAAGAGAAAGCAAAAGTTCAAAAATCTTCTTCACTCTGGGCACAATATTCAATGTTGAAAACTGTGCTTTCAGTGAAAAAAAACATAGATATCAGCAATTACAAAAATGTGTTAGCATTTTTGAAAAAAAAAGCAGTTGGCTATCAGGCTACAAAATCCAACAATTTGAATCGGAGCCACATTGAAACATTTTTACAAGCAGCAGACGATGATACGTTTTTGTTGATGAAGGTAATGTATTTTCGCTATTTTTACTTGCAAATAACGTTTACATATGTGCTAGGTTGTCATGATTATTGGACTTGCTGGATCCTGTAGGAGAGATGAGCTGGTTCATATGCTCGTGGAAGACGTGAAAGATGAAGGCCACTTCTTCCGTGTCAAATTACCGAGCTGCAGACGGGAATTCATCATTCTTGGCAAAACTGAAAATAATTTGGATTTGGTAGGAATAATCCGAAAGTACATCAATCTCAGGCCTCCGCATTCTGAACAGAATCGACAGAAACGATTCTTTCTCGCCTACAGAAATGGTAAATGTGTCAATCAGCCTGTGGGGAAAAATACTATAGGAATTATTCCCAAGAAAATTGCTTCATTTCTTGGATTGGCCGAACCAGAAAGCTATCACGGATACCGCATTAAAAAATCTTCGCATAATAGTGATTGGCCATCAAGTGTCTACACCGGAGCGTTTTGATGATCATTCAACATGGTTCTGGGATAATTGACTTTTGCATTATCCTGTTTGCATTGTATTATTTAATTATTAACTGTCGTCATAACATGAGAGTTCTTCTATATGTTTAGAAATATTGACTGGAAATTAAAAGGAAAACACAAACAGTTTATTTGTCTTTATATCGACTATAGTTAATGAGGGGAAAATTCCGCCACAATATTTTCGACATTGTTCTCCTGAAAGTAAATTAACATTTTTGGCGATGGAATTAGTAAATTCTTACGTTCAATATAACTACAAAAATGTTTAAATAATCCCAAAATGTTAATACAAAAATGTACCCCAAGTTTTGTACGCGAATTGTTATCTGGTGGTATTTGTTGTTGCAAACCAGACATGTTCTATCGAAATATAAGGTATTAAAATGGCGGTGCATTTATACAATTCAAAAGCGCACTCAATAATGAAGATGGATGATGCCATTTGACATCCGTAGCCTGTAACTCTGTTTCAGAATTATCCGAATTCCTTTTTCTAGGTGCGGTCAACACGTGAAATCGTGAAATATTTGGATTTTTCTATGAAGCAAAAGTCTAATTTTGTATTTCGTGCTAATTTATTATTTTCCATCGCATAGCGCTTTCGACCTATATCGTCATCTACAGTGCTTGCCTGCAAAGTAAGTGAATGATGTTATTAAATGGTTATTTTAACTAATTGTCAAAGCATTAATTACTCGTTAGGCAAGAACAAGGGCAACCCATAAAAAAACAGACATTTTTTATTACAATTTGAACAAGGAATTTCATAAACCACGTTGGACTTTTCGGTGATATGATCTTTTTGTTTCAATTTGGTATACAAGTTCTCCAATGGTTTTATTTCCTTTTGTGCAATTTTCAAGTTTTTTTCATGTTTGAATACATTTATAATTCTGGTAGAAAGTTCAGGATTGTAAGGTATCGACGACTATGTTATATTATGTAAATGTTCAGTTTGATGGGCTTCTGTTTGAATGTAGAAGTAGTATTATATAATAATTTTTCAAAAAAATTTGAAGGATGTGAATTATTGGAGAGTACTTCATATAATAATTTTATATTTTTCTCTCTTATTGTTGGATGTGATATTTTCTCAATTAAGACATAATACTAGATCGAATTTCATTTTTTTTTGGGTGACTTCAACTATTCAATAAAAATCTAATTAACTCATTAAAAAAATATAATAAAAAACTTATAAGTCTTTCTAATAAAAAAAATTCACTATATACAATTCCATAACACCATAATTTTATGGTTTACCAAAAACCATAAACCAAGTCTAGTTTAAGACCAATAATTTCTTCCATCGATGCTCCTAATAGCAAAATATCACAGTTAGTCACAAATATCTTAACTGTTTCCTATAATATTGACAATGAATATTATGTAAAGGACTGTTTCGAATTTTCAGACTTCATACATCAAATCAAGCTACCTGAAGATTTTGTCATGATAAGTCTAGATGTAGTTTCACTTTTTAATAACATTCCACTGATTTTGATCAAATCTAGTATTGTAAACATAAGTATGCCTACTGAATTAACAAAATCTATTTTCATAGAGCTTATATAATTTATTTTTGAAAGAACTTTTTTGTGTTTGATAATACATATTATAAACAAATACATGGAACTCCAATGGGAGCTACTCTATCACCCGTCTAGCAGAGTATGTAATGGACGATTTTTTAGATGCAAGTATTCCAAAATTACAATTCAAACTCCCTTTTCTCAAAAAATATGTTGATGACATTATATGCAGTACCAACAGATCATATAAATAATATTCACTCTAATTTCAATAGCTATAATCCTTCATCCATCCATCAGATTATACTATAATACTGGATTGGTACTTGAAACCCACTAGTTCAGGAAGATACCTGAACTACCTTTCAAGTCACCCAAAAAAAATGAAATTCAACCTAGTATTATGTCTTGAACATAGAATTGAGAAAATATCATATCCAACATTAAGAGAAAAAATATAAAATTTTATATGAAATACTCTTCAATAATTCATATCCTTCAAAAAAATTTCGAAAAAATTATGATATAATACTACTTCTGAGGTCATTCAAACAGAAGCCCATCATAATGAACATTTACATAATATAACATATTCGTCGATACCTTACATTCCTGAACATTCTAGCAAAATTATAAATGTATTCAAACATGAAAAAAACTTGAAAATTGCACAAAAGAAAATAATACCATTGGAAAACTTGTATACAAAATTGAAACAAAAAGATCATATCACCGAAAAGTCCAACGTGGTTTATGAAATTCCTTGTTAAATTGTAATAAAAAATATTTGGGCCAAACAAAAAATTGTTTGAAATCACGAATAGCATACATAAAAGCAATTGTAGAACTTTAAAAGAAAACTCTTTTGCTTGAATGGTTAAAATGTATACAATTGTGACAAACAGGGACAAACATTTTTTTTTAAATAAAATATCTTCATCAACTGCCATCGTTTTTCAATTTGTCGAGCATAAAATTAACACAGAACAGATGAATTTTGGAACATAAATAGAAAAGAAAAAAGATGAGTAGAAGAAAAATAAATGTTCATGGTTCAGCCTGAAGTGAACTACTGAACAGAAGTTAGCCAACTGCAAATTTCTCAACTACTCTAAAATTGTGTCAATGTATACAACCTTACTTCAATCATATGTGAAGTGAAATGGAAGATCTGTTCAAATTTTCTTCTATATTCAGACAGAGATTGTTGTTGAGTAATTCATTTTCTATATGTAACTCCCCTATAAAATCTAGTCTATTGTAATTCTTCGATGTGACCTGATGTAAAATCTGCGAATTAATCCTGGGGCTGAAGTTATGCTTGTTAACCTTCAGGTGATGACCAAGGAATGTTCATGTTTGTTCAGGTACTCATTTATTTGGACTTTCAGAGGTCTACAAGTTCTACCGCCATATGTTGCATTACAATTACCACATTTGAATTTAATCTACAAGTTGAAATAGGAATACTGTAATACACTGATTACTTATTTATATTAGTAAAAGAATAGATTCAAAATAAATGTATATTTTGTGGTTTTTGACAGTTACATGACATTGTATATAATCCTCATAACAACATGCCTTTTTTATCTCTTAACTAAGACTAACTATCTAGATGCATGAATAAAATATTAATAATAGGTGATACTATACTACAATTACTATTATCCTTCGCTTATCGGCATATCTTCTTTTCTATTTGTTTTCCAAAATTCACCTGTTCTGTGTTAATTTTCAGCTTGACAGATTAAAAAAGGCTGGCAGTTAATGAAGATGTTTTATTAAAAAAAATAATATGATTTACACTATTTGTCACAATTTTATACATTTTAACAGTTTCAACTTTGTGTCTGGTTTGTATCTGTATTTTATGGGTTGCCCTTGTTCTTTCCTGACAAGTAAGTGATACTTTGACAATTGGTTGAAATAACTATTTAATTCATTCGAATATCATTCACTTACTTTGCAGGCAAGCACTTAAAATCACAATCTAGGTCGAAAGCGCTCTGCGATTAAAAATAATAATTTTGCACGAAATACATCATTTTACTTTTGGTTCTGCTCGTTGCACACAGCCCTACTACACCCAATTGTTCTATGAAGCCCTTCCATATCTTGAGAATTTAACTTTTTTCCCAAATTACGATGAAATCAAGCTTCATTTTCACAAATCATATGAAACTCCTGCCGGATTTCATGAAATTAATACATTACATACTGAGAGGTGAAAATAATGAATTGCGGTCCATTACGATCAACATCTCATATTCAGAACACTACTACAACCAAAGCGAGTAAACGTTATCTGAGTAGGAGAATCTATTCCCCATAAGACCATGGTGACACTCGTGAATCATAGTAACGTATATGGACATGTCATGGCCACCATTCTCTCTGGACAGTGGCGGACTAGCGCACTTCGCACTCTGGTATCTGAGTGTTACAGGATTTTGAATGTATATTGGACCACTCTGTATGAAACGTGGGCCATATGTACTCAAGTCCATGTACGTCACTATGACGGATTAATGCTGTAAGATTCTAATTGGCCAGATATTATTAGTACCTGCTATTCAGATAACGTTTACTCTCTTTGTACTACAACCACATTCAATTGCCTGAATAATATCATTATTACAAAATCAGGAGTCCATTTTTCATTCCCGTGATCAATTCCCTCTTCAATTATTGGTACTAGTAGGTTGCGTGCTGAAAGATTCGGCAGCATGATTTCCCGTGAAGTGTATGACTCTTCCTATGCGATGTTATGTTGTCTACTGGAAAATAAAGATATTATCTTATCTTATCTGATAGTTATTTCCAATAGTAGTGGTGAGAGAAAACAAGACTCCATACCCAAGGAATAATGTTAATGGAATTCCGATGTGTTCAAGAACTTTTTTGATTATACTGCTGAACCTTTTCTGTATTTCTCCTTATAAGAATGATTCAGAAAACTGCCATTACGCGGTATTTCTTCACCTGTCCTGTATCACTCCGCAGGCTGTAGGGTGAATAGTGTGAGTTGCGAGTTTGTTGTGTTTTTACCCCGTTTTCCGAAAGTTCTTTGTGTTACAGGCAACGCATTGAACATAATACTAGAGTTTTGCTAATGGTTTGATCTGTTGTTTCGTTTTTCTTTGGCATCAATACACAGATTCGAAAATAAAGTCGGGGACTATCGGATTCACACCGCAGAACTTAACCGTCACGAGCCTCAGGAGAATAGGATTATTTTGAAATTAAAATTGATAAAACACTTTTAGGGCTGTATGAAGTCAATTTGATCGGTCGATTAAACAGTCAATTTACCGGACAATTGACCAAGTGAGATATGACCCCAGTCAATGAGCGGTATGTACCAAACGCGGGTCGTCTTAGTCAAAGCCCTGGGGAGCGGCCGTCTCGGATGGTAAAGCTCTGGAGAAAAATAAATATTCGTAGCGCTAGACTGGGTAACGGTGGAAGGCTACAACCGCAGACTTAATTTGATTTTTTTGTTGTGTTCCTCCCTGCCGAATTAAGTTCCAATCCATAAGATAGATTTTGAATAATTGAATGGTGAAGTTTTGAACTTTGTTTTTTTATTTCTAGACCTATATCAGTTGGAGAATCAATTCTGACTATTCTGTATACAGTTTTTCAAAGGCTTTCAAATGACTTATTGCACGTCAAGTTCCGTGCGTTATAATTTCTGTCAATTTTCAATAGTGACAGTTCCGTTTGATAAGTGACAGCTAATGGTCGCATTCGGGGTAGGAACTGTATCTTCATACCAAATTTCAGATTGATTGGTCGAACGGTTCGGCAGTTATCGTGGAAGATTACAGACAGACAGACCCACATACAGACAGACAGAGAGACTTCACTCTGGAAATGGTCTCAATCGTCCCAGTGGACCTTAAAATGGATAATGTCGTCGATATCTCAATATCTTTTTCCGCACGATTACATTACTTGACCACTGCGAGGGCCGGTCGAATAATATAACACTGAGTCATGTAATATAACAAGTAGACCACTCCGTCTCTCTTCGATCGATATGGATTCCACCTTATATTCGCAATTTCGTATATTGTGATTTCGACTGAGACCGAACGCTGCAATGTGATTTGTGCTATCGTTCGAGGTGAAAAGAGACGATGACGGCTGAACGCGACATCGCTTGAGGCAAAACAGTAGGAAGGGGAAAAGTCCTACAGTGGATTATTGAATTCTTGATTATCAATCACGTATATCCGTCATATTTTGTGCTGGTCCACTGGCTCTAGTACATTAAGATCGAAATGTAGATCCAATAGTCCGCGAATGAATTTCCGAATCTGTATCTCAAAAAGTTGTATTGAACCAGGGAATTATATAAAGGATATGGAAACGTATATCAGGAATCCCAACAATAAGGTCCTTCGAATCGCATGAACGCGATACCATCAGTGGGTGCTTCAATCAGTGAAATAAAAAATCATCAATAATAAAATAAGTTGACAAATTTCGGAAAGGTATATTGAAAATTCAACAAATATATTTGTTACTTCTGGTTGCTTTGACATACATGTCAAACGTGTAGTTCTCAGGTGACTCTCAACTGCTACACTAACATAAAATTTAGACAGTAGGCTGTACCTACCAGAAAATTTGGGAAAATGCACACTAAATCGCTCTTTCACTCCAGTTTAATATATGTGATAATCATATCACAGTATCCCTGCGTCGTAAACAACAAATTATCGGATGACATTCACCTTTCGACCTACAAAACATTATTGCCTTGAGAACCCCTTGACTCGTAACAACGTTCCGTAACTCAATATCGTTGAAGGTTTTTCATAAATCCTCCATCATAGGCTTCAAATCTTGTAGCTCGAAGGGCTCAGAGTAGGTAGGCACTGACACAAGTTGGTGGTGTTACAAGTGACTTTTTGGTTTGAGTCACATTACAACATTGCTAAAATAATAAGAAAACACACCCGATATTTTCGTTAAATGAATCGTATGAGATAATCAGAATATTCTTGTAGAATAGGAGGAGTCGGCGCATGAGTACCGAAAACTATTCCACCTCAATGTTTTCATGCGATCCTCTTCAAATTGCCCTACTGATGATATAAATGCATGTTGCCATGGGGCAACCCCGTGCCATATTGTTTAAACCGAAATTGTTTGAACAATTGCAAATAATTGTTATTTTTCAACCGGACAATTTTTTTTTATATATTCTTCATTGAAATACAAATCAAAAAGGTCTCATGAGTTTTCACGATAAAGTTAATATTTTTAGAGATATGAATTTTTAAAGGTTCGAAAAATCTCAAATTTGGGTACTTTTGACCCATAAAAAATATATTAAAAAAAAAATAAGAATTTTTTTTTCAATTCTTTATACAATAGTTAATAATATTCTTGGCGAGTAGTTTGCGTCAACACATGTTCACCTCCTACGAGAGATGAAGATGGGTTGCGGAAACTTAGGTGGCTACCTCCAAGTGGTATCGCTGGATAACGGGGTTGACAAGGAAAATCCAGTGGGAATGACCAGAAATGGTCAAAACCTGCGGATCTCTAAGTCAATCTCAAACCAAATGCCACCACAACATGGCTTAATCCAAGGCGTTAAGCGACCCGTGCCGAGGGATGGATGATACCTGAGCCAGTCAGGTATCACAACGAACCTCTGGGATACATGGCGACCTCCAGAGTAATCTGCCTTACACCTGCGCAGGGGCACCGCAGGTGTGGACGATTCCCTACACTCGTGGGAACGAAATGGAAACCACACAGAAAAACAACCCTGGGGAACTTCCAGTTGAAGAAGACCCAACACCGATAGCGGGTATGGAAGTCGAGGAGATTCCAGTTGAATCACACTTGGCACCAGAAACCGTAAACCCAACCGAGGAGGGATCAGCAGATGGTCGAACACCTACTGAGAAACTCCCGGAAACAGAGTGGATTCCAAAGCCATTTGGTAAAATGGAAACCAAAAAGATTTTTCAGCTCATCAAAACCCAGGACATGGGGATAGATACTGAAGAATGGCTTGTCATCAAGAGGAGGCCTCGGGTCTAACTCTTGTCTTTCAATCTTCGACTGTGACGCCCTAAGTAGTAGGCGACACAGAACCTTTGGAGAGATCAGCCCGGAAACAGGCATGAATCCGAAGAACCTTATCAACAGGCTTCTAAACCTAATTAAAGGCACAAACCTGTTTGAATGAGGAACCACTGACGACAGAGTGATACAATAGATCCCAGCTGGTCGCAGTGTCAAGGGAAGCTAAGTGCCAACCCTGTCTCTGGCTCGTCAGCTTCCAACCAACCAACCAACCAATAATATTCTTAATAGATATTTAAATAAAATTCATTGTTTATACCTGTTTTTTATTGTTAATTTCGCGCGCTCACAAGTATGCGTCGCTTACCTTACCAAACCACAACTACAATACCCGGAAAAAATATCACTAGCACAGATAATGTTTATCTACTCAGCACCGAAACTGTACAATACCATCCCTGATGAATTGAACATTCAAAAAACTATTAAAAAAAATCTATAAAGGAAAATTTGAGACATACGATACGTTCTTTTTTATGTATGAAACAATTTGGCCACATTCAACACATTAAATAATTATTATGTAAATATCCCAATTTCATATTTATTCTTTTCGTTCATTTGTATAATATGTATTTTAGTAACTGTATTAAAGTTGAAATTCATATTTAGTCTTACCTTGAGTATATTGTATTAAGTATTTATAATTATTTGTTAAACTAACTAATCAAATTCCATCGATATATTTCCCTCGGAATAAGTGTTCAGTCAATTACGTTTCATTTGGAACAATGTATGATTTTTTAAATGAATGGTTTTTTTAAATGTAAATAAATAATATTATTATTGGAGATTTGTATGAAGCGGGAACAAGGACAATTAAAGTGGTGCAAATTTAAAAAAATTGTCGACGTTTCGAGTTTATTTATCGTCTTCTTCAGGGCTTTTTTTCGTTATTCAAACATATATTATTCATCTGGTGTTGGGTATCATTGATAATAGGCATTGTTGTTGCTGTTCACTGTAGGGTACTTGTCTGGTAAACTACCAGACGCCCGAATAAAAAAATCGATGTTCAATTGTTTTGATCTTAAGAAACCGTGTAATTGTAAGAAATCCTGTGCAACCAGAGCTTGTTACTGTAAAACAATTGATATTAGTTGCATACTTCTATGTGGTTGTGATTCAGAAGACTGTCAGAATATAATATATAAAAATGATATTGATAATAAATAAATACTTATTTTTAAATTTTGTTTCATTATTTCATACTTCTACATCTATAACCTTTTTGAAAAGTTTTCAATGTAATTACTTTCCGTTTTAATAACAAAAAAGTAATATAAACTGATAAAAAAGTAATTTTCATTACATGTTCTGATTCATGCTTAAACAACTTTTGTAAAATTGATTCCAGAAAAAAATTTATTGACAACAAATTGTAGACAATTTCATTATTAATAACATTGTTATCCTTAACAATCTTGATAAAGTTAATAGTTTTTAAGATGAATGATAAATAATAATTCAGGACACAGAGAGGCCGATGCAGCGCATGAGTCAGAGAGAGACGGCGATACTTAAAGGTAAGCGACGCATACTTATGAGCGCGCGAAATTAACAATAAAAAAAACAGGTATAAACAATGAAATTTTTTTAAATATCAATTGAGAATATTATTACCTATTGTATAAAGAAAAAAAATATATTATTTATATTTTTTTTGTATATATTTTTCATGGGTCAAAAGTACCCAAATTTGAGATTTTTCGAACCTTTAAAAATTCATATCTCTAAAATTATAACTTTATCGTGAAAAGTCATAAGACATTTTGATGTAAGACGTACAGGGTGTTCTTATTGAAAGACCACACCTGTCCACCTTTTGTTATAACATACTGAGTGTTATCTGTCTATTGACCAACAACGGAACAATTTCCCAGAGCGGCTTGAGATCTTGTTTCTCCCAGTACGTAATGAAGCGAGGGAACTTAATTTGACAGTACAAAGACCAATCTCAAATCGTTTCGAAAGAATAATACAATTAAGATTTGTAATAATATATATATATATGTATTTTCTAAAATTATAAAAACAACTATTGATACACCTGGTATAATTTACTGAGAAAAATGTATAGAAAGTCAAAATGAGATTGAATAAACAATAATCTAAAATGAGAAACAAATATAGATTGTCAATTAAAATAACTGTTCTTCAGTTATTTTAAACAATTGATAATAATTTTACCTTTGTTGAATCAATAAAATCAATAATGAAATATTTTCTTATTACACTATACATATATACCTTGCCAAATAAACAGTTTGATTTCTTACCGTCCACTGAAGTGAAGCACAATATTTAAATCAAGACTTAATTATTCCGTTTTATTTCCGAATAATATTACGCGTTCACTTGTTCCAATATGATTATTTAGCTTCTTGATAAATATTAATTCCTTTCATTTAGTTATTACTGAGATGAATTCTGATGAATTACACTTTCACAATGATTCTGCATATGGTTGATTAATTTGCTACTTCAGATAAATTCTACGGAGTCTACGCTTACTACTAGTAGGAAGATGAGACTTCATCTTCGCTAATTGAAATTAAACTTTACTTTTATTCGCTTCATAATGAAGCTGAACTAGCTTGGTACTGACTGACTAGATCGACGACTGGATTCTGAATGAAGAGCGAAGAGAGTGAGAGAGTTCTAGTAGGGAGAATCTTATATATATAGTGTTGGTATTCAAACGAATGCCGCCCTAATAAAATTATAATTAATGAGTCGGTGAGTACCCCGTTTGAGTTGACACGCCGCCATGATATATTAATTTAATGGGACAGCGGTCTCTGTGAGAAGCGATCGTTAAGAGTTTATGTTTTATTCCCCGTTGTCGAAGAATCGTTAATTACCTAGTCGCATCTTTGGGTTCAATAGAAATAAAAATAACTGTCCCTTCGTAATAGGAGCGATGTTGTTTAGCGGTTAGATCGTAGCTGTCATGATTAAATAGTTTCTTTGATATTTTTATGGGGTGTTACATTATTAACGCGGCCGACTTTGATTTCGAACGAAAATTGATTCATTATATTGGCATTCTTCAGTTTCAGTTTACATATGGCTATATTTGAAATACTTGATAAGGAGTGCTCACAACACACCTCCTTTTCCCCATTTAAAAGGTATTAATTCTAATTGATACCTTTTTCATGACCCTAATATCTTGGGTAGATGAGTGGTATTGGATCTCAACTTGGTTATGGCTCTGACAATTGTTTTAGCATACCATGAGCAAACTAAATAAATTCTTACTATAATACCTATGATAACATATGACCTTTACCTTATTCAATCATGCACCTAATATTACATACATGGTCAACAATATCCCTACTTATATAATTACTATTCTAACATACTAATTTTAACATGCAAATCTTTATATAATTCTCAATAAAGATCCTTTCAAGTCAGTGTCTTCTGAGACGGTGCTGGCTTCGAATTGGAACGCCACCCTGTAGATATGACCTGTCATCACCTGCTGTGATAGAGACTGTCTGTGGTCTGGCGAAATCAGGTTGAAATTCTCCAGCTACCTTATGTCTGCTCTTCGACTAGGGATGATGTAAACATCATCTGTGAACCATATGACTTAGTTCCACTCAGTCTGCAGTGAAGTAAACGGCCTTGTCGTTAGTTATTCGAGCCACCCTTCGTGTAGTGAACGTATTTGACAGTGATTATCGACTCCTCTCTGAGATGCAAAATGTCACCTGACATTTTTCAAAAGTTCCAGTGAAATGGTAGTTCCAACGTTCTCCAGTGGTAAAGTGACGGTCCAACATTCTAATTAGTTGGATAATTCGTGCACCCTTGCACACTTGTGATGAGGCTTCCTGGGGGGTCCCTCAACTCTGCACTCTGACTATGGGCTTGAATATCCATCCATCCTTGGGTATTGTGAACTTACTTGGATTAAAAGTTCAAACTCTCCATGGCGATACGATGCTCAGTAAACAACTATTTGGTGAGAAGCTGTTAATCATTAATTTGAACTCCGTTATAGTTCAAAATTCCATATTATATTATCCGTAATTGTTAACGATAATTTTAGAATGTTCTTTATCATCACCGATATTTTTCGCACATGTTTACGTTTAATTAATGTTATTTCACTTAGTCATTATCAAGGTAACACTTTTATTTACATGCTAAAATCTCTTCTCGGTAGAGAATTATAACCGTTTACATCAATACTTCATTAATGTCTATAAAGTCCTTCCGAATTTTCAGGAAATACACACAATTTTCTTACTGTCTATGCTTACTCAAAAGTCCGATTCTCATGTAGAATAACCGACACTAGATAATTTCTGTCTCATTCCTTGACGATATTTCCAACGGTACGCGGTACGTTATGGTTCAGGTAGAAAGTCCCATCAATATTTATTTCGCGTTAATTTACAGGGTGTTTCAATTTCTTTGACTACACGTTTCGATACGTGCTTGTGTATATCTGGCAAGATTTCATGAATTCCAATTATTTATCTATAATGGCTTACTATACTATTAGATCTCAACTGTGTTTAAAATATTGACAATATTATTGCTTCATAAGTGCATTATTTTGAACTTTTGAAAATTACTTATTTTGACTTTTGCTTTGGAATAAATCCATGGAAACTCTTTTACTGTACCACGTGTTCTAGTCTGATAACTATGATTTATCTCCGGAATACTTTCTCCTTCATCTTCTGTTGATTCAAGTTGATTTCTATCTTCTAGTGTTTTAGGTTTTTTAGGGGGCTTTTTCTTGATCTTTCTCATCGGTTTTTCCTTTATTTCCTCTTGAGTTCCTGCTTGTAATTGTTCTTTCGTCCTGAAGTTCTATTCTTCTAATCCTTTCTCCTTCTCATATTCTAACTATTTCTCTCTATGTTCCCTACCTCAGTGGAAAATTTCTACTTATATTTCTGATTTCATGAATTGGCGGAATTCTTCTCTCTGTATACCACTTTCATTCCTTTTGATATCTTTCAACAAATTATTCTCTTGAAAAGTTTGTCGCTTTTCCGTGGCATACTACCGTATTGTTAAGAGTTGGATTGCCACCCTAGGTGGAAATAATCCTTTCCTATATACAGGACGCTCTGGGTTTAACGTTACTCATCCTTTTATTCTTAAAATAATTTCCTGCCTATTTTCTAGTTTGCGGAGATTTCTTCTCTCTGATTAACTTTCAGTCGATTCATGTGTTCAATCCTGTTTTCAAATTGTGGGATTTCTGAATTTAAAAACGATGACTTCTTAAAATTCGATTTTCCTTTTGAGCTTGGCTCGGTTATGATGATTTTTTATATATTTAACTACTTCCTTATTTTCTTCGGTATTTTCTTTCAAATCTCGTACCATAATACGTTTTTTCGATGTTGAAAATTCATTTATTGGCTATTTTCTTAAATTTTAAATTTATCCCAATTCATGTTACTCCGCTTTAACTATGCATATATTCAATAATCTGGGCGGCAAATTCTTGTCCTTGGACGAATAAAATTCAACCTTTTGATTTTCGTCTACTGCGAAAGTACTTTCTTTGGCGACTATCATTCCGAGGTTCTTGGCATTTTCCAACGTCCTGGAGGGTAGAATATCTCTCTTGGGTGATTCATATCTACCTTTAGACTGTCTTTCAACGATTTCCTAGTGCTACAACGATCTTCTTCCCTAAATTCCTTGATGCGTTGCTTCAGCAATTCGATACTTCCTGTATATGGTTTGCTACCTTCTTGAATATTTTCATTATCAAAACTTTCATACCTATCCGTATACTTTTTTCCATTTTCCGAACATAATTTCCTTCATTCCCGCTGTGGTACTGCATTTGCAATTTTCCGTTCTATCTCTCTGTTTCTTTAGGCAAGAAATGTTCGTTCTTTGACGAATAAATTTCTACTTTTAGACTGTCACTTTCGAGTGGCGTACTATTCATGATGGTCGTTCTCAGATCATGGGTTTTTTTTCCCATTGTTCTGGTTGAAAAAAGTGTCATTCTTGAATGAGCTGGCTCTTTCACTACGACTGTCCTTTGAACTTTTTCGGCTGTCTCGCTTGACTATCCTTCCTAGTATACAGGGCGTTTCGGTTTTTTCCATGCCCTTGCTGATTTTCATGGATTTTTCAATATCCACCTTTGGCAATTTTCTATCTTCACGATTTTTCTCTAGTTTAATGAATGATGTCACAGTCAAATCATCAATCATATTTGGCTTGTTTAATTGAATACCTCTGTTATCTTTCTTCCTAGACGATTTTCCATACTTTTCCGTTGAATCGGCTTCTTCGAAACCTAGTGTCTCAAACACTTCACTATTTTCAGACATTTCCATTTGATTTGAGCCGGCAGGGCTCATTTCATGGCGTGAAACTCTTTTTCCGAATACTTCACGAATTGATTTGGGCGGCGCCTCCCTCTTCAATCCTAGGTTTTCTTCAGAATTTAATTCCATCCAATATTTTATCATAGAAGTCATGTCGTCCAACCTTTTTCCCATTTCTTTCAAACTTTTTTAGCCAATTACTATGTTCGTTATCTAAATTAATACCGTTATTCTGTTCCTCACCTTCACCGTAGGTTAATACATTCTTTTCTTTCTTCTTTCTATTTAAATTCCTGTTATATCCGGAAATTTTTCCATACTTTCTCGGACTATTTCCATTCGTGTAACTATTTCCTGTTGGTCTTCTATCATTCACTCTCCCAAAATTCTGATATCGGTTTCCATTTGATTGATTGATGAATCTACGTCCTTGTTCGTTCATTCTTCCCTGAGTTCGAAATATATTTTCCATTGAATAGTTAGAAAACCTTTTTCTTGGTTTCTTTATTTTTCAAATTTTCTAAATCTGTTTCCCTTAGCATATCGGAAAACCATGGTCCTGATTCACTTAATATCTCATTTCGAAAGCTATTTCTATTTGGACATCTATATGAGAGGTGACCAAATTCTTCCAATGATAACATACACAATTTTTCTTCTTACAATTTGATTCTTCATGACCCTTACGATTGCAATGTGTACACACTATTTTATTCGTATTGAAATTTCTAAAATTCATATTAGTTTGAGCTGTTAGGTGTCTCAATTAATTCTTCCTTCTCTGCTAATTTGATGGCTTCTTTTAAACTGACAGGACTGGCAGATAAAACTTTTTTCCTTACAGGATCTATCAATCCTATACAAAATTGCACAAAGAGTATCTTGATCAAATTTTTGCTTCAATACATCATCAACCCTATTAATTCCTGTAAATTTTCGTAATTTCGCTGCGGATGCTCTCAATCTTATGGAAAATTTCTAACTGATTCACTATTTTTCTGATAACGGATGCTCAACAATTCTTATGGAAAAATCTTCTTCCTGATGTCACTATTTTAATCTGCTAACACTGCTGCAATAATTCCTTTTTAAATTCTGGCCAATTTATTGTATTTTTTAATTTATCATCTGTATCTATAAATAATCTGGCGATTCCTGTCAATTTCAATCTAACTATGGAACTTATTTGACTGTCTGTCCATCTTGCTACAGCTGAAACCTCAATTTCACGAATAAAATCTTTGATATCTGTAGAACCATTAAAAGAAGGTAAATTATCCACACTGATAGAAATGGTAGGTTCATAGGTAATCCTACCAGTCCACGGCACTGTTGTCGGAGTTTCCATGATTTAACAATTTTAATAAAAATCCCCATTGAATAAAAAAATTTCACTTTCCTTTCCGAATACTTTCTGAGATCAGCCCTGTATAAACGATATATATGTTTTGATTTTCCACTCGTCAAACTCTCTGTACTGATTTTACTTTCTAAATGCTTTTCGTCTTATTTTTTCCAATTTTTCAATACTTTTCTGACCTTATTTGTTACCAAAGGTTTATCTTTTGCTGAATATTTCTACAATTTCATTCCTTTTAGCATTCCACAAACAATATTAAAAAATCTTCTATATTTGCAATTATATTTTTCCAAATGACTTTCCAATATGACAACTTTAGTGCAAACTGCAATATATGCACACTTTCAACTACACAAATTCTGATAATATTTTTACGAGAAAAACAATTTTTTTACTATATTTTCATTCTTATTTGCATCGAGAAATTTTTGAGTTTGACATCTTTTGCGAAAATCAACATACAAACGTTATTTTCCTGTAAATACACCTCGACACCTGACACCATTGATGTAAGACGTACAGGGTGTTCTTATTGAAAGACCACACCTGTCCACCTTTTGTTATAACATACTGAGTGTTATCTGTCTATTGACCAACAACGGAACAATTTCCCAGAGCGGCAGAGATCTTTTTTCTCCCAGTACGTAATGAAGTGCGGGAACTTTATTTGACAATTACAAAGGCCAATCTCAAATCGTTTTGAAAGAATAATACAATTAAGATTTGTAATAATATATATATATATGTATTTTCTAAAATTATAAAAACAACTATTGATACACCTGGTATAATTTACTGAGAAAAATGTATAGAAAGTCAAAATGAGATTGAATAAACAATAATCTAAAATGAGAAACAAATATAGATTGTCAATTAAAATAACTGTTCTTCAGTTATTTTAAACAATTGATAATAATTTTACCTTTGTTGAATCAATAAAATCAATAATGAAATATTTTCTTATTACACTATACATATATACCTTGCCAAATAAACAGTTTGATTTCTTACCGTCCACTGAAGTGAAGCACAATATTTAAATCAAGACTTAATTATTCCGTTTTATTTCCGAATAATATTACGCGTTCACTTGTCCAATATGATTATTTAGCTTCTTGATAAATTTATTCCTTTCATTTAGTTATTACTGAGATGAATTCTGATGAATTACACTTTCACAATGATTCTGCATATGGTTGATTAATTTGCTACTTCAGATAAATTCTACGGAGTCTACGCTACTACTAGGGAGGAAGATGAGACTTCATCTTCGTAATTGAAATTAAACTTTACTTTTATTCGCTTCATAATGAGCTGAACTAGCTGGTACTGACTGACTAGATCGACGACTGGATTCTGAATGAAGAGCGAAGAGAGTGAGAAGGTTCTAGTAGGGAGAATCTTATATATATAGTGTTGGTATTCAAACGAATTCCGCCCTAATATAGTTATAATTAATGAGTCGTTGAGTACCTCGTTTGAGTTGACACGCCGCCATGTTATATTAATTTAATGTGTCAGCGGTCTCTGTTATTAAGCGATCGTTAAGAGTTTATGTTTTATTCCCCGTTGTCGAAGAATCGTTAATTACCTAGTCGCATCTTTGGGTTCAATAGAAATAAAAATAACTGTCCCTTCGTAATAGGAGCGATGTTGTTTAGCGGTTAGATCGTAGCTGTCATGATTAAATAGTTTCTTTGATATTTTTATGGGGTGTTACATTATTAACGCGGCCGACTTTGATTTCGAACGAAAATTGATTCATTATATTGGCATTCTTCAGTTTCAGTTTACATATGGCTATATTTGAAATACTTGATAAGGAGTGCTCACAACAATTTTCAATTTGTATTTCAATAAAGAATATAAAAAAAAATTGTCCGGTTGAAAAATAACAATTCCTTGCAATTGTTCAAACAATTTCGGTTTAAACAATATGGCACGGGGTTGCCCCATGGCAACATGCATTTATATCATCAGTAGGGCAATTTGAAGACGATCGCATAAAAAAATTGAGGTGGAATAGTTTTCGGTACTCATGCGCCGATTCCTCCTAGTCTATTGCGCTGTGAACCACTTATAAACACTTACTGCGTGGTATTCTGAATTAAAATAAAGCAAGACAATTACAAATTTGTCAGTAACGTACCGTTTGAAAATGATTCTCCTAAAATATCTCACAACAAAACTTATATTGGAAATACAAAATGAAAAATATACTTCCTTTGATCACGTTTCGGGAATCACCTCTGTTACCTTTAACAAATCCTGGTTATTGGAAAATTATCTCAATATCGAATCGCACTTGAGGTTTTTCGTGAATTGCTTGTCGAAATCTGATATGCACCGCAGAGGTTCACAGGATGTTCAATTCAACTTGATTTGTATTTCCACCTCCTTATTCGGTAGGGGCATGTATGTTGGATCCTTAGTGAAAGAACACGTAGCTATATTATCATTTACTTTCAACAAAATACAGGAAGCTTCTTTCAATTTTCTTTTCGTGTTATTTTATTCATACATGAGAATTTTTGTATTGCCCCAGTCCGCCATTGGGCCCCTGTCTATGTTAATATATGTTCGGCCAATTTTGATCTTCCAATTTATCTATTTTATATAATCCTTATGTTCGGCTTTTCTTGATCTCTGAGGTCTTGACGTTTCTGCCGTGTAAGTTTTACCACAAATACATGGAACACTGTTTACACAATTCTTTGAATTTTGTACTTAATTTCTTGGTTTTGTACGGGATGATTGCAATCTCAAGGTATTATGAGCGTTGAATACCGTTCTAACATTGAATTTGTTGCCGATTCTTTTAATTTTTTCCAGCAACTAAACATTACCTACTGAAATGTCTTCCTGAGCCTCAGGATAGAAATCTGCAGTAGAGACAGAAGTCTATGACATATCGATAACCAGCTATTATTTCATCAGAAATGAAGGAAGTTTCATTCCTCAAGACTGCTGACTACAAATACTTATATAATAGGTGTATGTCTGTAGAAAATCCATCAAAAAAACAACTAGTTTTCTGGCAAATGCTTCGACGGACGTTGGATCACACCCGATGGATTAACGTGCAAAGTCCTACAAGGTACTTGTTTGTTGCGAAATTGATAAATATTAACCACTTCACTCAAGCTGACCACGTGTAGACAGTTTTCAGGGTATTTCCCCTCATCAGTACAGGGTAGGTAAAGCGGTACCTGACTGAAACAATTAAAATCCTATAGAAGATTACTAGAAACCAGACTCGCGAAAGAGGTGGTTCCCAAACAATGTCACGAATTCTTCTAGTACGAAGAGAATCACTTCGTTCTAGAGAAGATAAAAAATGTTTTTGTTTGAAAAATCAATAGTTCAGAAAAACTCATTGTCAGCGAACTTTCTATAAAGTACCACTTTCCACACTCATTAGTAAATATATTATTTTATACAAGCAAAATAATTTGTTAGGCCGAGCCGTGTGAGTGATAACATTTTTGGCTTTGGGGTGTACCAATAAGCCAGAACCTTTTTTTTCTTGAATAGATCTCAAACATTTTTTTCTTGAATTTTTTTTTGTTTCTCTTCCTTTTTTATTATATAAGTTTTCGCTCTCTAAAGTTTCCTAAAATTTGTATTTCACATTCGATCATGTTACAATATTTGCGTTGGTATTTCAATTTATATCTTGTTATATGATTTATATTTTCAAATTCAGTTTATTTGTTGTCAATTACGTGTTGTCTGAAAAATTTTCTTTCCTGAAAAGAAACCAGTACGTCACGTTAAGCAACTGGTGTCACAGGAAGACAAATAAGTGATAAAAAAATTAAAGCACTGTATTCTATCAGTTGACACAGGAAAGTTATTTCTGACGTTCATACCACCTTCATGAACGTGGATTATGAAAATGATATGCAGTGAAGGAAGCGGCAGCCTTAACACACAGGCCAGTGGAGACAGTGTGGTGTGTAGTAGATGAGCCTACAGTAAAGAGAAGAAAAAGGAAAAACTATGGTATTTCTGAAAAACTGGACGTGTGTGAATAAAATTCGTCGGTATCATGTATAGAGAACGAATGATCCCTAATTTGAAATGCCAAGTTTAAAATAGACGACACAGGAATAGACTGTTGCCGTGAGATACTGAGGAAATTAGTAGTGGTAGTAGTTTACAGAATGGGCTGAATATGAAAAATAAAATAAAAAAATAAACGGCAAGTGATTATGGAATCGGCCAGATTGAAAAGATGAAGGATAGAATATTCAATTACGATTCATGAATCTCTCTCTATATATAGAGGAGTATTATTTATCGGTATGAGACATGGTTTGACAGTAACAGTGAAACTGACTTGAGTTGAAATTTGTCAATTATTTGTAGTACACTGTTATTTTTTGTGCTGTATTTGTACCTGTTAAACTTGATTTCATGAATTTCAATAATTTTTCTATGCTTTTTTATATCAAAAACATAATTATGAAAAAATCAGTCATATTTGTACCATAAAATGTATGAAATTGTGTTTTTATATTCTACAAGCAAGAATATTTTGTGGGTATAGTTTTCCCAATATCAATTGCAGAAGCATAAAAAAGTCTTGCGGCGAAATCGTGTGAGCAGCAGTGGCGGAGATACCTAATTTTATTAGATATTTTAAGATTTTAAAAATACTTCATAAATAATGAAAAATGAAAAAAAAAATTAAAGACAAGCTTTTATTTATACAAATACTTAAGAAAGAAAAATAATTTCTTTCATTGTTTGATGTAGGTTATTATTATATCCTAAAACGTATTTCGATCGGCACACACCAAGACCATAGACGCTACTGGTTTTTAATCTTTCAGAGCTATCAAAACACAAATATAACGCGTGATTTATGACCTCCCATCGTAGAGACACAGCTGCCAGCATTAGGTCCAACTTGATTGGTCCAGACGAATCGGTTGTACAACTGACAGCCCTCACTCGAGTCCACGTTGACTATCGGCTCTTTTGATGTGTTGTTTGCCGACGGAAAATGTTTACGAGTAGTACAGACTATTTTTCGTTCCGTTTCTTCGCATATACGCTCGTGTTAGCGGAGTGAGTTTTCATTTGCTCCCTATAGAAACAGCTTCTGCAATTGATATTGGATGGACTATATATGCATATTATCAAGCGTCCTATATTTCCATACCAGCGAAACAATTTGATAGACCAAGCGGTCAACAAAACATATGATCTTTTGTGAAAATTGAATTGCCCTAACAGCAATAATGAGTACGCCCCTGCTTTCAATCGATCACCCGCTGAGTCCCAATAAATGATTATCGGCAATGAATAATAATGTCTGAAAGGTATTGGTGCACGTATCGATATATTCGAAGAAATATTTGTATTTCGTGCAGAATATATGTATTTGAAATTCATAGAAGAGCGCTTTCGACTGTTAAGTAATCATCAGTGCTACCTGAAAATAAGTAACCATTGAAAATGTGAAATAGAAAATTATTTGATTTTAATTGAAATTATGAAAGAAAAAGTGTTACTCGTCAAGTTTACAGAAAAACCAAAAAAAGGATCCCTGCTGCATAAAATATCAATAAGATCAGAGTAAAAACATATTAAAATTCATCTTTGACCAGGATTATTATGGATTGCATATTATTGGAGATCGATATTTCTAACCAATATATATTGATGAAGTGAAGTTGAAGCTTGACGCTATGTGATAAGAATGAAAGATGATTGACATGACAAGTGAATTTTATGACATGAAATAAGTCACCATGTCAACAAGAACACAGATCTGATAATGAACAGTCTAATGAGAATCTACATTTGTCAGATCTATGTCAAAGTATGCCAAGGGATCTCAACAAGATGTTGTGTAACCCTACAATTTTGAGCCTTCATAATCGAATTCTGGTACAAAGGCAAAGTCTGATGAGAACTATCCTGGTCCCAAAGTTTTCGATCAAGAATACCAAAACAGAATAGTTTGGAAAGTAGAAGAGAAAGCACTTGTTTGACAAAAAAAAGACAGAAATTTCCAAAATTAGTCATCAAAATTGGCCGACTCATCAAAGTTACGTTCAGCCTCCACTATGTTGAGTAAGGGTGGAAGTCTAATGAGAACTTACCCCAAACCCAAAAGTCCAAAAGTCGAGGGCTGGCACAGCCTTGAAAATGCTAATCCAAAATAAAAATAAAACCTCAAATAATTTTTCTCAGTGTTGTAGAGCAAGCTGAAAATGAGGGAAAAACAAACTGCAGAGGTTATTAAACAAGTAATATCATCATCAGAATAGAGTTTGAAAGTATTCAAAAACAAACTGCAAAGGTTATTAAACAAGTAATATCATCATCAAGCAAAGAGTTTGAAAGTATTTAAATGTTGAACTGAACAGAAATGAGTGAATATTATATTAATAAAAATTAGTTGACTGAAATGTTTTCATTTTAGGCGTCTATGAAGTGGAATGTGAGATCTCTTTAGTTTAACTTGAGTGTTGAGACAATCTATTCTGTTATAGTTTCTGGAACTGACCTCCTGTAAAATTCAATTCCTATTTGAACAGAAGTTATGGTTGTTAAATATAAGGTGATGACCGAAATCTGATACTTTGTAACCGTTAAGATGTTCATGTATACGAACTTTCAAAGGTCTACAAGTTCTACCATTGTAAGCTGCATCACAATCTCCACAGTTTAACTTACATATGCCACTTTTTGACAGTTTATCAATTTTATCTTTTGTGTTAACCAAGTGTCTGCTCGAATTATTGTTAGTTTTGAAAAAAAATTTGATGTTGTCAACGTTGCTTCTCAGGCAACCGGCTAGGAATCGGAGAGAAACGAAATTGTCAATAGTATCTACTTTAGGGTAAGCTAAGTTATGTTCCTTTTTATTTTTGAGTATTTGGATTGCTGATGTTAGGATTATAATTGTTGTTGGAAGCCATCTGTTTGAGAATGTTTCCTTCCTTATGATAATCAACTGTGGAAAGAGGTATATTTAAGAGTATATTAATGTAACAATTGAAAGCAGCCATTTTATGCTGGTGGGGATGATTTCAAAAATTAGGTATCACATGATCAGTCTGTGTGGGTTTTCTGTAAACAATTAAAATGTAAGTGATTATTATTTTTATGAATTGTAAGGTCTAGAAAGTGTAATGTATATATTTGATTGATTTTATTCAAAAGATATTCAATGTTGCCATTTACAAGAACTAAACAATCTCAACATATCCAGTGTAAAATTTCCAAATTATTATCAGTAACAAGAAAATTCCTTTTCTAAATTACTCATGAAAATGTCTGCTAAGAAAGGTGATAAACAACTGCCCATGGCGAGTCCTTCAGGATGTTGATAATATTATAAATATTTAATATAAATCCAAAAAACTCTTGAGAAAGGCAAACATTCTGGAGGGTCAATATAAGTGTCATGCTATTGTCATCAACTTTTGCAAGACTTCGAACCTCATTGACAAGTGGTGACATTTCCATTTGACAAGCTGTTATTTAACTTGCAATGTTTGTATGTAACTATGTATGTATGTTCGGGTCAAATTTTGCAACTGAATTTTGACCGACTTCTAGTAGTCCGATTAATTTGAAATTTGGCAGGTGTTCCTAATTCTGGTGACAATGCATTATGGAATTTTTGTTAGAGAAAAAACAAAATGGCGGCTCTAGGCGGACGAGATTTGTAATTATGGTCCGATTTGATCCAAAATTGGTATGTCAAAATTCTTAAATTCAAGGTCAGAGATTCTGAATTTTTTGTCAAAATTCATGAAGCAAAATGGCGGCCCCAAGATGGGCGACGAGTTTTGCGATTACGGTCCGATTCGATTCAAAATTGGTATGCGGCGGTTTTCGCGGTCAGAGATTTTGAATTTTTGGTCAAAATGCATAAATTCATGATTGTGGCTCCAAGATGGAGGACCAGTTTTTGATTATGCTCATGTTTTATTCAAAATTAGTGTGTGGGGGTTTTCAGGTTAGGAGATTATGAATTTTTTCTCAAAATCTATAAATTCAAGACTCTAGGAGGAAAAGTTTTTGGATCGGAGGTCATGATTTCTTTCAGCTCAAAACTTATAGGGAAGAGACCTTGTTATAGATTGAGGTGGTCTAACTAAAAAGCAAAAAATAAAATAACTAATAAAAAAACTTTTTAAAGACAAGCTCTTATTCAAGCCGTGCACTGAAACGTATAAAATGAATTCAAGTCATGGCTGACAATGATTTAATTAGTTTTTGTTGAATGATTTGGTTTCAAAAAGCTTTTCGCGCGAATTGTAATAAAAGTAATACTTCGACAAGTTGTTACTTACCAACCAATCATTGTCCAATGAAATTAATTGGTACTTACTTTTATAAGCACTTCGCGCGACCAGCTTTTTGAAACCAATTCATTCAACAAAAAAACAATCAACTCATTGTCAGCGGTTACTTAAACTTCTTTTATAAGTTTTAGTGCACGGCTTGAATAAAAGCTTGTCTTTAAAAAGTTTTTTTCTTAGTTATTTTTTGGAACTGAATTGAAAAGATTGTTCACGTGAAAATAAATCATTGAGCACTTTTGGGGTAAATTTAAATTATTAAGTTTGTTAATCTAATCTAAGGAGTTATTCACCGAATAAGCTAGAATTGAGACTGGAGTATTGGTGAAACTCACTACTGGCCTTATTGGTATATTAACCTTGTGGATCTTTGGAAGGCCATACAAGCGAGGAATAATTACTGGATTGCTAGAAATTATTGAAAAAGGAGTGAATGTTCTGCAAAAAAATTCTTATGACAATTCTGCTGATAAAGTTGTTAAATGGATTTGAAGTTAGGAGTTTGAAATTATGTTCAGAAATAAAATTTTCTACTTTTCAATGTAATCTGACTTATTTAGAATAACTAAACATTGCCTTTGTCAGCTTTTGAGAATGGAAAGAAAATGTTTGTGACTATGATTGTTAAATTGTTGTTTGCTACGTTTACCTTTATACAGAAAATTGTGATTATTATTACGAATGACCTTTTTGACATTATAATACCTGGCCACACTAGATTTATTTGACTTTAAATTGACTATTTGTTTAAGATGGAATATATTTGATGAGGTTCGGTGTTATATTGTTCCTTTCAATTATTTCGATTCATTTGATTGAAGAATTATATGGCATAAATTATCCACTCCTCTTTAGGATATCTATCATTTGAACCCACCTATACCATTCCACTTGAATGCATGTTTGTGAAAATTGATAGATTTCAGTAAATATCAATTCAAGTTCATATTATCATTTTGGTATTACTCTTTTCTCTACATGTTTTCATCATAGGTGTTCGCATTTTCGTATATCGAGATCAAAATTCTTGTAATGAAAATGTCTTTTTTTCAGAGGTAAGAGTAGTTATAACTATTTTGTTATCATCATTAAGAATATTTTCAGGCTCTTTCATAAACATAACGAATGTCATAAAGAACAAACATTCATTACCCAATATTTGCTGCCATTCCAAGTCCATTTTTTGTAGATATTGAAGAATGTGCGGATATGTCGACGTTACCCGAAAAATCGAGAGCAAAATATGAGTCGACTTTTTTGCGGTTTGAAAAATGGTATGATGAGAACAATATGCAGAATATCGATGAAACAACATTACTGACATATTTCGAAGAGAAAGCTAAAATTCAAAAATCTTCCTCACTTTGGGCCCAATACTCAATGTTGAAGGCTGTTCTCTCAGTAAAGAGGAACATAGATATCAGTAATTACAAAACATTGTTAGCATTTCTGAAAACGAAAGCTGTGGGCTATCAGCCTGCGAAACCCAACGTTTTGAATCAAAACCATATAGAAACATTTTTGCGGGAAGCGGATGATGATACATATTTGTTGATGAAGGTAGTGAGTGCTATTGTTATATTTTTCTATTTATTTTATTTTTCTGATTTTTCCAAGGTTGTCATGATTGTTGGAATTGCTGGTTCATGTAAGAGGGAAGAGCTGGTTTATATGCTTGCTGATGACGTGAAAGATGAAGGCCAATTTTTTCGTATGAAAATACCGACTAGTGAACGGGATTTCATTATTCTTGGTGAAAGAGACTATGATTTGGTAGGGATAATTAGGAAATACATCCAACTCAGACCAAAACATTTGGAACAGAAACGATTCTTTCTGGCATACAGAAATGGTAAATGTGTCAATCAGCCTGTAGGAAAAAATACTATAGGAATTATACCCAAGAAAATTGCCTCATTTCTTGGATTACCCAACCAGAAAGCTATCACGGATACCGCATTAAGAAATCCTCGCATAATAGTGATTGGCCATCACATGTCTACACCGCAGCGTTTTGATGATCATTCAACTTGGTGATTGAAGAATTGAATTTAGCATTATCCTGTTTTCATTATACTATTAGTTATTGAGTGTCGTCATTACATAAGAATGATGGTTGTTTCTTTTATATGTTCAGAAACATTGATTGAAAATTGAAGGAAAACACAAGAAGTTCCTTTGTCTTTATTATGAATATTCTGCCACAATATTTTTGACATTGTTCTCCTGAAAGTAAATTAACATTTTTGGTGGTGGAATTGGTAATTTCCTACTCTCAATATAACTACAAAGTTGATAAATAAACCCAAAATAGTAATGCAAAAATGTACAGCAAGTTTTGTAAGTAATTTGTTATCTGGGGATATTGGTTGTTACAAACAAGGCATGGGATATTAAAATGGCGGTGCATATACAGGATGAGTCAGAAGTACTTTGACAGGTGATTCCGCACAATATTCTCATATGAATTGTCCGAATAAATATATGTCCGGAAACGCTTCGTGTCCAAGATTCAGGGTGTTGAAGTTTTATTTTTATTTTCGTTTTTTTTCAAATAACTTTCGAAATACCGACCTTAATTGAACGAAAATTGGTATTGATGGGTGTTTTGAGGTGTCGAATTCGAAACTGACGTTATCATTGCTCTTACTCGTAGGGGGCGCCACCTAGACGTCTTTTGCTTTTTTGAAGATTCTTAACTTTTTTGGGCGTACTTTTAGCACATTTTTCAGTAAAAAAATCAATTTTTCTATCATATCTACGTAAAAAAGCTACCCCTGTTACGAGTCGCTATAGGCAACCGTTTTCTAGATATTTGGACTTGAAAATGTCAAGTCGATTATTTTATAATCGATGCGTGTTGAAGTTATTACCATTATTTTGCGTTTTCCACAAGAATGCTTAGGAAATTTGAGTTAGTAATTCTGTTTTTTTAGGGCGCGACACCTATTCTATTTATTTTTACTCGTTTGAAATAGTTATTTTTGTATCAAGGGTGCAAAATTTGTATTTGTTTTGATAAAATTTGCAAGAAATATCAAATTTTATTTCAAAAAATTTTGAAAATGTAGAATAAAATAAAATAAAGGAAACTAAATTGAATTCAAATAAATTGTCCAACTTCAGCAAAGACACATGCATTCAGTCTTCTAGTCATTGAATCTCGTACCCGCTCAAAAATTATTGGTGTGTTTCTTATTGTTTCACAGGCGTCTATTATTCGGTTTTTTAGATCTTCGTCGTTCGCTACTGGAGTTTTATAAACTAGTGACTTCAAATGTTCCCAAAAATAAGCATCTAGCGGGCTTAGATCTGGGGACCTTGGTGCCCACGCCAGGTTAGGTTCTTCTACACCCCTACCGTTCCATCGATTTGGATAGACAGAGTAAAGGAATTCCCTGGCTACAACCCTAAAATGGGCCGGAGCCCCATCATGCATAAACCACATGCGGATACGAATTTCTAATGGTACATTCTGAAGTAGTTCCGGCAATTCATTTTCTAAAAAGTCTCTGTAAGTTGCGCCATTCAGTCGGAACGGAAGAAAGAAAGGACCTATCGAGTAATTATCAATTATTGCCGCCCATACATTTACAGTAAATTGATACTGACAATGTCTTTCAATAACTGCGTGCGGATTTTCCAGAGCCCAAACATGGTTGTTATGAAAGTTTTTGATAGCATTTCGGGAGAAGTTTGCCTCGTCCGTAAAGAGTACATATCTTAAAAGTTGAGGATTTCCAGCCCATTTTCTCAAAAACCACTGACACAAAGTAATGCGATGGGGAAAGTCTCGTGGCAAAACAGCTTGGACCCTTTGAATATTGTCTGGATTCTCTTCGAGAGCGTTCAAAACAGCGACGGTGGAGATTGGTAAATGTTGGAGCTGAAGGCAGTTCTCGATTAGAATATCGCTCCTGGTAAATACGTATTGCTTCGCGCGCATTGCCATCCGCAAGGCCATAAACGAAATGCATATCGGCTGAATGAGCATTATTGTTCAAATAATCCATTTTTTCAAAATTAGGGTTTTAAAACTCACAGGAACTTCAACAAAACAACAAAACGTTAACTGTCACATAATATGTAATTACCAAAACTACTTACTTAAACGTCAAATTCATTTCCTAAGCATTCTTGTGAAAATGCAAAATAATGGTAATAACATCAACACGCATCGATTATCAAATAATCGACTTGAAATTTTCATGTCCAAATATCTAGAAAACGGTTGCTTATAGCGACTTGTAACAAGGGTAGCTTTTTTACGTAGATATGATAGAGGAACTGATTTATTCATTGAAAAATGTGCTAGAAGTACGCTCAAAAAAGTTATGAATCTAATAAGGTTCGAATTCGACACCTCAAAAAACCTCTCAATACCAATTTTCGTTCAATTAAGGTCAGTTTTCCGGAAGTTATTCAAAGAAAAACGAATATAAAAATAAAACTGTAACACCCTGTATCTGGGAAACGATGCGTTTCCGGACATATATTTATTTGGACAATTCATATTAGAATATTGTGAGGATTCACATCCTGAAGTTTGTCAAAGTACTTCTGACTCACCCTGTATACAGTTTGAAAGCGCACTCAATGATAGAGATGGTTTCTGCCACTTTACATCCGTAGCCTGTATTTCTGATTGAGAATTATCCGAATTCCTTTTTCTAGGTGCGGTCAATATGTGAAATTGTGACATAGTTGGCTTGTTCTATATAAAGCCTTTCCATTTGTTGAGAATTTTCTCAAATTAAACGATGAAATCCAGCTTCATTATCACAAATAATATCAAATTCCTAACGGATTTAATGAAATCTACACCTTACATACTGAGAGGTGAAAATAATAAATTGCGGTCTATTATAATCAACATCTCATAATAATAACACTACTTCAACCACATTCAATTGCCCTGAATAACCCCATTATTACAAAACCAGGAGTCCATTCCTCATTTCAGTGATAAATTTCCTCTTCAGTTATTGGTACTAGTAGGTTGCGTGCTGGAATATTCAGCAGCATGGTTTCACGTGATAGTCATTTCCAATAATAGTGGTAAGAGGAAACAAGACTCCATATCCAAGGAAAAATGTTAATGGAAAAATTCCGATGTGTTCAAAAACTTTCTTGATTATACTGCTGAACCTTGTTTTTATTTATCCTAATGAAAAAAGTCTATGACGACTCAGAAAAACTGATATTGATTCAGAAAACTGCCATTGCACGGTATTTCTTCACCTGTCCTATATCACTCCGCAGGCTGTAGGGTGAATAGTGTGTTATGAGTTGTGGAATTGATTGTTGTGATTTTACGATGTATTCTGAAAGTTCAGTTGCCAGGCAATGCATTAAACATAATACTAGGGTTTTTCTAATGGTTTGATCTGTTGTTTTGTTTTTCTTTGGCATCAATACACAGATTCGAAAATAAAACCGGAGACTATTGGATTCACAATGGACTAGAACGAAATGTAACCGATATTATGACTGGGGACAGTTGGAGAATTAGAGACTCCACAACTGACCAACCATTATTACGATTGGCCATATACAGGGTGTTATGACATAACACACCACACCTGTAAAACCATTTGTTTGTCAAACCTCATATATACTTTTACAACAGAACACTTCAGAAACCCCAAATGATATCGATTCTAAAAGTACAGTTTGATGATGTCTAACTATAACTAAATTTACTTTTCTTATTTGGTTCACTCAGATCAATACCAAATCTTATTTATCTTCACACCATTTGACAGTACAAAAGTGTATCTCAAAAAGTGTTGTAAAGCAATAAGCTATACAACTAGATGCAATTGAAGAGCGGTCTATTCAATTCAATCACTCAGTATATGATTGAGATTCGTTCTAACCTACGTACGCGGTCATATCTCATGTTATCAAAAAAGAAGAAAGATAAAGGTTGTAGTTTGGAAAATATAATTAAGTTCAGTTCTTAAAAAAAAAAAAAATTCCATACTCATAATCCAGAAGATATATATATATATATATATATATATATATATATATATATATATATATATTTATCGGAAATTGTTCTTGAATCTTGATTATAATTTATTTGTTTGGTTTTTCTTGGGATTTAGATTCCATCTGGGACAGGTTTCAATTAAAAAAATTTTCTTCTCCACATATACATTTATATATATACACCGAGTGACTCATTTGTATATATATATATATATATATATAGACCGAGTGACTCATTTGACTCATTTGAAAGCGGGCCACCTCTCTAACACTGTTATCTATTATCCGATTCGTAAGTTTTTTTTTCAGCAGATAGAACATCAATAGTTCTAGTTGAATGCCATAAATTCGGTATAAAAATAAAAATTTCACGGCCTACTTCTAAATTAAATATTACCAAATAAATATATTTCATTGTATTTTTCTGGTGGAATGCTTCGGACTTGATATGGTTACTTATTGTTACTTGAGTATTTTTTTTATCTCTGTAGTCTGGTAAAAATACTTATTGTCACTGAACTGCACACAAAATCGCTCTTTCGTTCCACGACACTATATGTGATAACCTTATCACAGTTTCCCTGCGTCGTAAACGACAACTTATCAGACGACATTCACCTTTTGACCCACACAACATCATTATTTCGAGAACCTTGACTCTCCGTAGCTCAATAGCGTATCGTTAATGGTTTTGAAGTAAGAAAATGAATTTAAAAAAATGAACGAAATGAATACCTTGTTTTTGAGAAATCCTCCGCCGTAGGCTTCAAATCTATTGTAGCGCGAAGGGCTCAGATTAGGCACTGTCACAACTGTTTCCAGGAAAGAAACACACACTAACAGTTACCTTTATTTCTACTCAAATCACCTAGTGAGTATCAAAGAAACGTGGTGTCATCCAAACAATTTATGACAGAGCTGAATTGATTTCCTCAACCCCACACAATTTCAGATATGAAGTTGTTTTCATAAAAAAAACTTTGTTGAAGGTAATGCATATCCAAAAAGTTCTGTAGACAAATAGAATAAAAAAAAAGTTAATTTAAAAAATCAAAAAACCCAATTTCGTAAAGAGCGTAATGTTAAAAAGATGGAAACAAGATGTCCAGAATATATTGTCAGAAAATTAAGTTTTAAGAGGTTAGTTATTGAACTTAAGAATGTAAACAATATCACGCAGTCGGAGGCATCTTCTTCAATTTAACAATAAAGATATATTATTGGGTCCGATTGCGTGAGATTGTTTACAGTACCTCTTAAAACATAATTTTCTGACAATATTTTCCGGTCATCTTGTTTTTACGCAGTCGGGTTTTTTGATTTTTCAAATCAACTTCTTTTATTTTACAATTTGTAGTTAGGATCATAAGACGGTAATAATCCAAAGTCATTATTTATTTATTTTTATTTTATACTTTTTAGTAAGGATTATAAGATTGTAAATTTTTTGTGGGTGATTGGCTATTGTAAGACGAATTTGATCTCTAACGTGTTGCAATCGTTACTGTCACGATTCCGGAGACTGAGTTTCGCGACGTGTACTTTCTTGTCGGGCTTTTTTTGTTTTACGAGAAAGATTTGCACACGACAGACGACATTTTCGAGCTTGTAACATTGTGAGTTATACAATACTCAGGTATACAACAAATTGATACAAACTCTCACCATGTGTACTCAATCATACACTAGCAAAGTACATGAACGATTTCACTATAACAATTGAATATACTACAACAACAAAGTAGATGGATAATTTCAGTCAGTAACAAGATACAGTCAAACTCGGTTATAACGCACTACCGACGAGATATTGTTCAATCAAGAGCCGATAATTTGGGAAATTTCGCGACCGCAGTCGACCGGTGGGATTCCCCTATATCTCTGTTAGGGATTTGTTAGATACATGGCGTAGTGTTTGTAAGTGTTCAACTGCATTGTACCAATATCCTTACTACAAAACCATGGAGGAAGGCTATTACATTGTCGGTTGAGCTGGAAATAATTATAAAATTTGACAGTCGGTGCGCAAATGCACGAATTTGTCGGGATTTTGATCTCAAAAAATTAACAGTGTCGTCAATTTACGCGAAAAAAATTCTACCAGGATGCATGTACTGCATCTTTAAGTGATAGTGTATTGAAAATGTAACGAAAACGAAATAGTAACAGAAACCGACTTAAACCAACTAACAAGCATTTCAACCAATTACTGATGTACCGAACTATACGCTGTTATAACTTTTTCACAATATGGCGTCTGGTTGTCGGCATATTGAGTTTTTTCACAATTTGGCGTCTGGTTTCGCCATATTGAATTTTGATTCTAACTGTCATGTTTTTATTCACAATATGGCTCTGGTTGTCGCCATATTGAATTTTGTCACAATATGGCGTTTAGTTGTCGCCATATTGAATTATGATTACTGTCTTTAGTGACACTCGCAAGATTAAGAAAATTCGATTGATGTAAGAATCATCAATATCGAACCACGCGTTCGGTCTCTAGGAACACACACACATACACACACAAAGGAACAAACATACAACATGATAAACACATTACCCTCCTTTGCGTCGCGCGTCTATTAAGAACAACACCAAGGCCCTCAATAAAACAAAACCCTCAACAACAACCTTAAGTAACAAATATAATTCAACGTTTATACATAATTGTTTCAGTCAGGTACCGCATACATTAATCATTGCCTGCTTGACCTAGCCTGTACTGATGAGGGGCAAATACCCCGAAACCTGTCTACAGGTGGTCAGCCTGAGTGAAGTGGTTAATATTTATTCATTTCGCAAAAAACATTTGCAAAGTACCTCGTAGGACTTTGCACGTTATTCCATCGGATGTGATCCAACTTCCGTCAAGGCATCAGCCAGGGAAGTAGTTGTTTTTTTTTTTGGATTTTTGACAGTCCCATTGTATAGGTATTTGTAGTCAGCAGTCTTGAGGAAATAACAGCTGGCTATCGATATGTCATAGACTTCTGTCTCTACTGTAGATTTCTATTCTGAGACTCGGGAGGACATTTCAGTCGGTAATGTTGAGTTGCTGGACTTTCCAATAAAATGAAAAGAATCGTCTACAAACTCAATGTCAGAACGGTATTCAAAACTCATAATACCTTGAGTTTGCAATCAACCCGTACAAAACCAAGAAATGAAGTACAAAATTCAAGGAATTGTGCAACCGTTTCCATGTGTTTGTGGTAAAACTCACACGGAAGAAACGTAAAGACCTTAAAGAATAAGAAAAGCCAAACAGAAGGATTGTTTGGTTTGCACTTCTGATGATTACTTTTTTTTCTCATATGTTATATATTCATTACTTGTTCATTTTATTTTTTCTTATACATATACTGATTGGTATTTAGAATTCATTTCGCGAATTATTTGACTTTTGTTTATGATAATTTGTTCATAAGACAACCCCTAGCGATCATTCCTCAATCAAAAGTACCTATTACTATTCCACGTCCTACCCTCGTATCTCGCTTCGATAGCAATGATATTAATGAACGAATCGAGAGCCTGAGCCAAGAACCTAGGGTACCAAAAGGAAAATACACATTCCGGCAATTGGTGTTAACATAGACAGACGTGCTATTAATTAGCGAAATTATCTTTGCGCCGAAGTGCGATCGTGAGTGATCTTTCAGACAAAACGAAGCTGCTCCTAATTTCCATTTCCTACTCTACAAGCTTGGGTAAGTCAGTTTCATAACCCTTTGTTAAACTTTGATTTTCATCAATACATTTACACGATTCTCGTATCGGAAATAATTGATGAAGATATTTACAGGATAAAGATTTGGATAGAGCGGTGTCCCCTATAATTTTACAGTCCTGCCCTTATACAATATTTTCTTGTATGAACGGTAATATTACATGGTCCTTCTCACCGTACGATTATATGACTACTTTTCCGAGTTTTCTCATGTGAATGTCTTTTCAGTTATTAAACATTTTAAAGGAATTCTGGATATTCTGGGTTATTTTTCAATACAAACACATACATTATTTATATCTGCAAAACTAGGGCCTCACATTCTGTAACATTCAAACCTTTTTCAAATAGGTGATCAGGTTATAATTGAAAATTTAAGGAAACATTGCTTCATTTGGCGAATAAATTCAAGGTCGAACATATCGCAGAAGTACGTCCTTTTTATCAGGTGTATTTCGCTGGTTTATGTCCACTTCTTTCTTTCTGCTTTGCGATACGTTTATTGGAAAAAATTACTTTACGTTTGGGAAATCTTTTGGGATAAATTTGGGTAACATTCCACTACTGCATTTGTTCATAATATTTACATCACTCATATCCTTTTGAACACTTCGGTTCATTAAAATTTTTGTTTGATTATTTCATTGAATTCATTGATAAAATGTCAAGCAATACTGAGCTAAAAGTTTCTCGAGCTAAAGCCCTAAGGCAGACAGCAATCAATCACTTGACTTTGATTTCGGAATCTGCGGCATTGGCAAAAACCAATTCAGAAGATCAAACTCAATTTAAAGTAAGACATCGTGATCTAAAAACGGTTCAAAGATTTCGAAAAATATCATAATATAATTTTAACTCTGCTTGCTGAGGATGAGGCTAAATTAAAATAAAAACACGAAAATGACGAAGAATTTGTCAAACAGTGTCAGGTAATTGAAACGATTTGTTTTTGAATTATTTGAAATAGATCTCGAATGCTCTTTGATTCATTCAAATGCTCCTGCCAATAGAACGAGTCTGAACAATACATTGTTTTGCCTAAAATAAAATTACCTGTTTTTACTGGAGACATCAAAGCATTTACTACTTTTCAATAGACTTTCGAAACTCTTATTCATAATAATCGATCATTATCTAATGTTGAAAAATTAAATTACTTAATTTCGAGTCTTAGTGGACCTGCTTTTGAATTGATTACAGACATTCCAATTTTGAATGGAAATTTTTTGTCTGCTTACAATACATTACTTGATAGATTTAATAATAAGCGTTTACAAGCATTAATGACGGATACTTTCACGAAAAATTTGAATGCGTTGAAGGTTTTGGGTTTGAAACCGGAAGAATGGGATTTTATAATTCCTCATATGCTCCTCGAACGTCTAGATCCCTCGACTCGTAAGTCGTTCGAACAAAATAATGCCTCCACTAACACCCCCAAATATGAAGATGTAAAAGGCTACATTAGTAAACAGTGCACAGCTTTGGCATCAGTCGTTAAGCCGTGCCAAACATCCGATACATCGAAATTCACTTTTTCGAATACTCCTCTTGAAAAAAATTGAAAATTTTACAATGTGAACAATAATTCACCCAATTCGCGCAATAGAACTGCCTCTTTGGTTAATGCGCCACGATCTAATATTCCCATTGCTTCTTTTCTATGCAGAGGCCCTCATATTATTTATATATGTCACATTTTCCAGTCTAAAACGCCCCAACAGTGTTATGAAATAATAAAAACTCAAAAGGCTTGCATTAATTGTTTATCTACAGCGCATACAATAAGTCAGTGTACTAGTGAAAAGAGTTGTCGATCTTGTTCGAAAACCTCATCACAGCTTACTTCATTTTCTTGCTAATGCACCACTCTCATTTTCTGAAAATATCTCAAATGGAAACCCACAAGCCTCGAATTCAAATGCGCCAGAGCGCTCGGAAGTTGCCACCGAGTTCAGTGATACTGCTTCACACTCTCATTAATAAAACCACCGAAGTAGGTATGTTGATGAACGATAGTGAAATTCTTCTTTCTACAGTGTTGATCAATATTAAAGGTAAATTCGAGCAATGGCACACTATCCGTGTCATTTTAGATATCGGGGCCCAATCTTCTTTCATTAGCAAAATATTTTTCATGAAACTAGGATAACCAAAGTTCAATATCGCCATGACATTAAAAGGTTTAGACAAAATGTGCACTTCTTCCACATCTGGTGTCCATTGCACTATTGCATCCTTGCATAATACAAATTATACAGTTGATTTGGACGCTATTGTTTCAGATACAATTTGTGATAAAATAACCTCTACATCAATTTCGATTGAAAAATTTTCATTTTTATCGAAATTGAAATTTGCATACCCACATTTTCATGAAAGTGGATCTATTGATCTTCTCCTAGGAAATGACATATTTCCTTACGTTTTGCAGGACGGTAGATTGTATAATGGTCCTGATCAACCTGTTTGTATCAACAACATATTCGGCTGGGCCGTTATGGGAAAAATTTCATTGACACCTTGTATTTCAAAGTCTATAAACGTATTTTTCACAAAATTCGCGGATACCAATGTAAATTTAACTTCACAAAATTTTTGGTAAATAGATGAGATACTCGATACGCTGGTTACTTCTGCCGAAAATCGTTATTGTGAAAATTACTTTTCCGAAACTACTACTCGAAGCCAGGAAGGAAGATATATTGTATCACTTCCTCTCAAAATTGTCGCTCCTGATTTTGGAGAAACCCATTCGGTGGCGCTTCGCCGCTTTTTCTTTTTAGAAAAAAGATTATTGCAAAATCCAAACTTTCATAAGGCATACTCCGAAGTCATATCTGATTATTTAGATAGCAATCATATGAGGCAAGTTCTAAATAAAATAATTGTTTTTACATAGCCCACCATGCTGTTTTCAAAAAAGTTGCAACATCCACACCCCTACGCGTGGTGTTCGATGCTTCTAGTCATGCAGCTGACAAAATTTCATTAAATAATGCCCTTTACGTGGGCCCTAAACTGCAATGACCTCGTAAAAATATGACTCCATTTCAGGTTGCATAAATTTGTTATATGTTGTGATCTGCGACAATGTATCGAATGATATTGGTAACTCCGGAACATAAAATGTTTAAAGAATATTATTGGGTTTTCATCCTGACGAACCCATAAAAGATTATGAAATAAATCGCTTACTTTTTGGACTTTCTTGTTCAGCCCTTTTGGCGATAAGATGTATCTCACAGTTAGCTGCAGATTATAATGACCTGCGCCTTCAGCCTCAGAAGTACTCAGAAACTCTGTATATATATATATATATATATATATATATATATATATATATATATATATATATGTGGCATAATGGACATATTTAAATTAAAGAAAAAAAGCATCCTCCAACGAGACTCGAACTCGCAACCCTAAGCTTGCCGGACCTATGCTCTACCAATTGAGCTATGAAGGCTATAAGAAATCGACACACTCGTGAACACTTTACTTCCTTCAATTTAATGCGATGTTGGATATGAAATAGAAAATCAAACGTACTTATCGGTGCGTCGAGACCGGCACCTATTCACCAAACATCATCGTCGAGTGACGATTTCAGTAGAAGATCAGGAAGATGATCTCAACACTGATAAGATTTTAGCAAATATAAGTTGGAAGTGGGGAATTGTTGTCCGTGAGAAATTATGAAAGGAAATTGGCATAATGGACATATTTAATTAAAGAAAGCATCCTCAGCGAGACTCGAACTCGCAACCCTAAGCTTGCCGGACCTATGTACCAATTGAGCTTGAAGGCTATGAAATCGACACACTCGTGAACATTTACTCTTCAATTTAATGCGATGTTGGGATATGAAATAGAAAATCAAACGTACTTATCGGTGGCGTAGACCGGTACCTATTCACCCAAACATCATCGTCGAAGTGACGATTTCAGTAGAAGATCCAGGAAAATGATCTCCAACCACTGATAAGATTTTAGCCAAATATAAGTTGTGAAGTGGGGAATTGTTGTCCGTGAGAAATTATGAAAAAGGATAAGTACGTTTGATTTTTCTATTCCATATCCCAACATCGCATTAAATTGAAGGAAGTAAAGTGTTCACGAGTGTGTGTCGATTTCGCATAGCCTTCATAGCTCAATTGGTAGGGCATAGGTCCGGCAAGCTTAGGGTTGCGAGTTCGAGTCTCGCTGGAGGATGCTTTTTTTCTTTAATTTAAATATGTCCATTATGCCACAATTTCCTTTTTCATAATTTCTCACGGACAACAATTCCCCACTTCACAACTTATATTTGGCTAAAATCTTATCAGTGGTTGGAGATCATCTTCCTGGATCTTCTACTGAAATCGTCACTTCGACGATGATGTTTGGGTGAATAGGTACCGGGTCTCGACGGCCACCGATAAGTACGTTTGATTTTTCTATTTCATATCCCAACATCGCATTAAATTGAAGGAAGTAAAGTGTTCACGAGTGTGTGTCGATTTCGCATAGCCTTCATAGCTCAATTGGTAGAGCATAGGTCCGGCAAGCTTAGGGTTGCGAGTTCGAGTCTCGCTGGAGGATGCTTTTTTTCTTTAATTTAAATATGTCCATTATGCCACAATTTCCTTTTCATAATTTCTCACGGACAACAATTCCCCACTCACAACTTATATTTGGCTAAAATCTTATCATGTTGGAATCATCTTCCTGATCTTCTACTGAAATCGTCACTTCGACGATGATGTTTGGGTGAATAGGTACCGGGTCTCGACGGCCACCGATAAGTACGTTCGATTTTTCTATTTCATTTCCCAACATCGCATTAAATTGAAGGAAGTAAAGTGTTCACGAGTGTGTGTCGATTTCGCATAGCCTTCATAGCTCAATTGGTAGAGCATAGGTCCGGCAAGCTTAGGGTTGCGAGTTCGAGTCTCGCTGGAGGATGCTTTTTTTCTTTAATTTAAATATGTCCATTATGCCACAATTTCCTTTTTCATAATTTCTCACGGACAACAATTCCCCACTTCACAACTATATATATATATATATATATATATATATATATATATATATATATATATATATATATATATATATTGCAATGAAAATGTACATTTTTAAGGTTTATCCAAGCTTTCGGAAATGTTTATTTCCATCATCAAGGATGAGAAAACCGACAGTAATACATATCCAAGTGCGGAACATTATACTACCTACAACTTTGTTGAGTTGGTTTCAATGATGTTAAACATATTCATCTACTATAATGATACAAGATAAAACGAAGTTAAAACTCAATACAACTACTTAACATTGTTTGAAATTATATAAATATAAAGGTCTACTATTGGTTTCGTGCACGTTTGACAGATGGTTGACATTGGAGGTAAAACAACCTTACTTTTCCGATTTGTTTTTGTTGGAGAATTGAACATTTCTACCTATTTCAAAAAAAATTCAGTAGTTGGCTCACATGTGTTATTATTTAATTCGTAGATGATCATGCCTTCATATCTGTTGTGAAATGCGATAAAAATGCATCAAAAGACGGCCGAATACGATTTTTCAGGTAAATTGTACATGTTTGTATTTTTGACCCTGTTATCAGAATTCCATCTGCTGTTGTAAGAAATAGAAAACATTGTGAAATCTCCCAGAGAAGGCAAGCAGCCTGGATACATGCCATCAAACGAAAAGACTGGTCTGATAAGTTCACGAAATATGGTAGAGTTTGTTCCAGACATTTTCACTCTGGTAAAGCAAATATGTTGAATCTATTTAATTTATTTATAATATATTTCAGTGAGCCATGAAGAGATAGCCACGATTAAAATAATATATTATTTGGCACATTTTAATAAACACGACTTCCTAATATTGTAGGAGAGTCAGCTTCCTTGAGGGAAGAAACCCATCCCGATTGGGTACCATCCATTAATACGGGATATGGAATCAATCATGGCAATAGCCATGTATGTGATAGATATAAAAGATTACAGGTATTTCATATGGATGAATTGGATATGGTCTGCTGAGGATTTGCTAACCCAAGGATGGAATTTTTCTTTGCATTTTTTTAAGGATGGATTTTTGAACGAAGTTCCTTTACGCGGCTTGTGGTAGGTGTTGACTGGTAGAAATCGTCACGTAAGAAAAAAGCGTTATGCCCCCTCATTAGGGTATGTTGTACCAATTTATTCAATAAGCTGGGTGCCGAATGAAGTCCAAAGAAGGAATTTATTTGATGAATTATATTTTCACATTCTAACTTGAAATTCATTTTAGAATATTTGGCTTGCCTTTTTTATGAAATAAATAATTCAACCATTAGAAATGTTTTATTTTCAATAATAATGCATATAATCAACATGATTTTCATCACAAGAACTATTATATATATATATATATATATATATAAACATACACAGCTATGCACACAACACGCCATCGATATTCAATAATTATATTATACAACAATAAAGAAATCATATTTCCTAAGTACAATGATCACCAAGATTATTTAGTAAACTATAAAATGAAAAAAAACATTAAACAAAAAAGGAAAAAAAAATACTGAAGATGCCCCTGGCCAAGGTGAAACATCTATAACACTAATTTAAGTTTGATTTCAAAAAAAGAATCCCAAGAACTTCCTACCAAAAATTTATATGTATATAGATAGGATTGTCGGAAGAGGACAAATAACAAACTTTCTAATTATTGGCCAGCGTTTCATTTATTTACGTATAAACTTCATCAGGGACAAAAAGGACAACTAGTTGTAAGGATGTAAGAGAAAGGAATTTTAAAACAGTTGAAATAAGGGAATTTTTTTTACAATTTTGATTTCCCCATAAAGTTGTTTAAAACAGAAATTTAACAGAATTTTTAAACAATGATACCTCAACTAGAATATTTTGTGAAAAACAATACTAACATATATTTGAATGTGAACGTATATATAAAAACACATAGTTTCCAAAAATGGTTTCACGTGATATAAAACACACATTCGCAACAGGGTCTCACGATGAGGAAACAACACGACATATTGGTGGCATCCAAAATGCTTTTCTACCTAACTTCCTCCTGTTTTCGCATTATAAGTTATCAGTATTTTTATAGGTATGATGGTTCACCTTACCAATGACTAAGATATGAGAATTTATCTGCTTAACATATATTCTTTCATTTCAGTCATTGTGAAAGCACTCTTCGTTTCCACTAACTAATTTACTAAATCAGGATACATTTTTTTGGGAAAAGGTGAAATATCTGTTGATAATTCTTCAGTTTTCAGAAGATAGGGATCAATGCTCAATACTGCAATTTTCTCTTTATACCGTTCTCGGTGAACATCATCTAAACTTGAATAATATTTTGTCAGGTCCATTGTCACAATATTTCACTCAGAACACAATAAAAACAGTAAAAATGTCGAATAAACGTTCTTTACCAAAGTAAACAAAGCCAAAATGTGAGGTTGTTTTACCTCCAATGTCAACCATCTGTCAAATCTGCACCAACCCAATATGTGGTGTGATAAGTGAAACTGACAGGTTAGGAATAATTGCCGCAATTATATCAAAGCGAGACCTGACGGGTGGCAGTAGGACATTATTACAGTGGAGCCAACTGTAAGATTGGTTCCAACTGCTGTTACCAGGGGGTGGTAATGTTGAAAAGAACAATTTTTGATATTGCATTGTTGTCAATTTTAATGATATCTAAAGAAAATAAATAAGAGTAGATCTTACTCGAATGGTTAATATCTGTTTTTTTCATTGAAAGTTGATATACACATTTTTCCTTTATGTTACCATCTGAATCTATATATTTAAACATGATTTTTCGGTTGTTGGGCTCTTAATCTCAACAATGAATTCTTCATTAATGGCGTCAGGGGAAGCACCAACTAGTGGATTTTGTTGCGAAAGAAAGATTCCTGCTTTAAAACAATTTTTGTCCAGTTTTCATTTATAGCGATTTTAGGATATCAGTTTCTAGCTTTAATCCTCGTTTCATTGCTTTTGTCTGAATCAATTTTGCTCCTAAGATGCCTTCTACTAAACAACTGTCTAAAACTTTAAAACTTTACATCTTGTTACATCAAAAGCTTTTGATGCGGTAATACGTCCATACCTCATTTCCTGCCAAATGTTACTATCACTTTGTCCGCGAGTATCTTGTTCTACTTCTAAAATTAAATTGGCGCTCATTTTGGTTTTACAAAATTCAACAAAATTATTTGCATTCCTCTCTTGTCCGGAATTTTTTAAATTAATGGCAAGGCTGTGAATAGATAGATCATTATATTTTTATGTATTGTAGTGACGCATTAAACTGTTGTTTATTTTTTGCCTTTTAGATTCGCGTACATATCTTGGATTTTTTTCCCAAAATCAGGGTTGAAATAAATTTTTTGGTACTCGGTGATGATGATAATTTTGATTTATTTCAATAACAATTTGTTTCTGTGGGAGAAGGCTCCTCGCTGCGTCTATGTAACCACATAAAAAATGCCACTTCGTGCTTACTTCCTCCCTCAGAAGCTGGACAATCATGGCATTCTGCATTCACCACTACCTTTTTTTTGGTATCAATTGAGCAGGATACACTGTAATTTCTAGATTTTATTTTATGTTTCGGCGTAATTTTCGCTTTTAGTTCACAAAGTGCTCCTCGTTGTTTCAACCGAACGTAACCAATGACCTTATCACCATAACTCTGTCTACCAGATCTGAAACGAAATAAGTCGTTCTTTTGAATTTTTATATTAATTTTCAACATACTCCTGAAATACTGGCTAAACTTTGTTTATGAACCAATGACCAGTTTGAGAGAAGAATGTTGTCATTTTAAAGAAAAAAATTCACACATTTATTGTATTGTTATATGCCTAGATAAAAAACTATTTATAGATTTTGTAAAATTCTACTATATATTTTTCAATACATACTTAAGGTATTAACAAAAAACTAGTAACGAATGTTTGATATGCAGGAGGTGAAAGTTTCTAATTTAATTTTAAAATATTCAGTTGGTTAGCCAGAAATATTGGATTGTTGTACTAATAAACTAATAATAACCCAAACCATACCAGCTTTTTTAAACAGGATAAAACTTATACGGGCCAAAACATTAAAATTTCATACAAAAAAGGCTCTTATTTTTATATATAAACAGACTGCTGTGTTATAAGCCTTGTGATAGGAGTAACGTTTTACAAAAATTATATAAACAACTTAAAAAAATAACCTAGCATGAATTTTGACTCACCCTTTATACACAATTTATATATTTATATGTACTCTATTTTTGTAAGTCATGTAAAATAATGTAGGTACTTTCAAATATTTTCACTCGTGTATACGAACGCAATATAAAATTGTAATTACTCTATTTTATTTACCCTGTATAAAAATAAGCCCAGAGACTAATGACCATTTTAACAATATTTGGGTAATAGTTAACTGAATTAAAAAAAAACATTTATCCAATTTGTTGATAAAAAAATACAGATTAGTCAATTTAAGTGAGAGTCTTTCCCATAAGATTACTTAGTGCCATGTTTTTTCAGTGTATTTTAATTAAAAAAAATTATAATGCTTCAGTCGACCCTGGTATTGCGTGGCGTAAAAAGCATAAGTTAAAATATTGAATTTATGTTACTTACTTTGCAATTTTATTCCTCGTATTTCCACACTTATAAAGTCTTTGTTTTTATAAAAATAGTCATCACCATAAAGATATCGACTTCAGGTAAATTTGCAGAATCTGCTTTAATAAATCCAGTATCTACTGAATACATCTTAAATAGCAAAAACCACTAACACTTAAAATTTAAAGATATGGCAGCTGGAAGCAACTTACTTATGTGGCGACTTTTTTTGTATCACTATGTTGGATGAATATGTTTAACATAACCAACCTCAACAAAATTGTAAGTAGCATAATCTTTCGCCTTGAATATGTTTTTTCTATTGTAGTTTCCCCGAGATGGAAATAAACATTTCCGAAAGCTTGGATAAACCTTAAAGAGTTTAATTTTTCATTGCTGCTCACCCCAATATCCCTAGTTTTGTATATATATATATATATATATATATTTATATAAGTGAGTTTCTGCATGAGCCCAGAGATGTCATGATTCAATCAGGGAATCTTACTGTGAACCAACCCCGAATTATGGGTGTTAGTGAAGTGGGTCAAATATCCATAAGAAAACTCTCCTGGCTAATGCCCCGACGAACGTTGTTATGAATAATCGTGCAAAGAGTGCAAATGCTTGATGTGAAGCAGATACATTTCAACCAATGCAATTCGGGTTGACCACCTGTTTACCGGTATCGAGGTTTTTGCCCCTCATCAGTACAGGATAGGTCATGCAGACACCAATTGATGTCTGCAAGCCCAAATCGACCGATCCAAATATATCAACCCGAATTGCATTGGTTGAAATATATCAGCTTTACAGCAAGCATTTGCAAAGTAACCTCTCAATAGAGAGGCTTTGCACGATTATTCATAAGATGTCAGCCAACGTTCATCGAAGCATTAGCCAGGAATGTAGTTGTTTGCTTATGGATATTTTACCCCCTATAATTTGGGGTTGGTTCACAGTGAGATTTCCTGATTAAATCCGGACATCTCTGAGCACATGCAGAAACTCACTGGACTATGTGTTACATATTTCTGCCTCAGCATTGGAGTGTCTATATGGGTATGCTTGCGCTTGATCTGAGGTGGCGCTACCAGTCGGATCTCTCCGCCTGATAGTTCTTGCCTCAGACATGACAATGAAATAGTTATATTTGGATCAGTCAATTAGGCTTGCAGACATTATTTGTTGTCTGCATGACCTATCCTGTACTGATGAGGGGCAAAATCCCCGAAACCGGTAAACAGGTGGTCAACCCGAATTGCATTGGTTTGCTTCACAGCAAGCATTTGCAAAGTAACCTCTCAATAGAGAGGCTTTGCACGATTATTCATAAGATGTCATCCAACATCCGTCAATGCATTACCGAGGAAAGTAGTTGTTACCTTATGGATATTTGACCCACTTCACTAATCCCCTATAATTTGAGGTTGGTTCACAGTGAGATTCCCTGATTTAATCAGGACATCTCTGGGCACATGCAGAAACTCACTGGACTATGAGTTACAGATTTTCGCCCCAGCTTGGAGTCTATATGGGTATGCTTGTGTTGATTGAGGTGGCGCTACCAGTGGACTGCTCCGCCTGATAGTTCTCGCCTCAGGCATGACAGTAAAGTAGATATATTTGGATCAGTCAGTGTGGGCTCGCAGACATTAGTTGTTGTCTGCATGACCTCTTCTGTACTGATGGGGGGCAAAAACCCCGGAACCGGTATAGAGGAATTGCATTGATTGAAATGTATCTGCTTCACAGTAAGCATTTGCAAAAAAACCTCTCAATAGAGAGGCTTTGCACTACTATTCATAAGAGTCATCCAACGTCCGTCGAGGCATTAGCCAGGGATGTGGTTGTTCTCTTATGGATATATGACCCACTTATACTTATATATATCTATACACAAAAAGAAAACGAGTATATTGATAAATGTATTCAATACTGTCAAGAATATGTGAAAGGAGAGAAAATAAAAATAAAGCCTGATATATATATATATATATATATATATATATATATATATATATATATTATTTAATTTTTATTTTCTCTCCTTTCACATATTCTTGACAGTATTGAATACATTTATCAATATACTCGTTTTCTTTTTGTGTATAGATATATATGCCCGGAGATCTCCTGATTAAATCAGGGAAATCTCACTGTGAACCACCGCCGAATTATGGGGGGTTAGTGAAGTGGGTCAAATATCCATAAGAAAACAACTACATCCCTGGCTAATGCCTCGACGGACGTTGGATGACTCTTATGAGTAATAGTGCAAAGCCTCTCTATTGAGAGATTTTTTTGCAAATGCTTACTGTGAAGCAGATACATTTCAATCAATGCAATTCCTCTATACCGGTTCCGGGGTTTTTGCCCCCCATCAGTACAGAAGAGGTCATGCAGACAACAACTAATGTCTGCAAGCCCACACTGACTGATCCAAATATATCTACTTCACTGTCATGCCTGAGGCGAGAACTATCAGGCGGAGCAGTCCGACTGGTAGCGCCACCTCAGATCAAGCACAAGCATACCCATATAGACACTCCAAAGCTGGGGGCAGAAATCTGTAACTCATAGTCCAGTGAGTTTCTGCATGTGCCCAGAGATGTCCTGATTAAATCAGGGAATCTCACTGTGAACCAACCCCAAATTATAGGGGGTTGGTGAAGTGGGTCAAATATCCATAAGGAAACAACTACTTTCCTGGCTAATGCATTGACGGACGTTGGATGACATTTTATGAATAATCGTGCAAAGCCTCTCTATTGAGATGTTACTTTGCAAATGCTTGCTGTGAAGCAGATACATTTGAACCAATGCAATTCGGGTTGACCAACTGTATACCGGTTTCGGGGGTTTTGCCCCTCATCAGTACAGGATAGGTCATGCAGACAACAAATAATGTCTGCAAGCCCTAATTGACTGATCAAATATAACTATTTCATTGTCATGTCTGAGGCAACTATCAGGCGGAGAGATCAGACTGGTAGCGCCACCTCAGATCAAGCGCAAGCATACCCATATAGACACTCCAATGCTGAAGGCAGAAATATGTAACACATAGTCCAGTGGTTTCTGATGGCTCAGAGATGTCCTGATTAAATCAGGGAATCTCTGTGAACCAACCCCAAATTATAGGGGGTCAAATATCCATAAGAAAACAACACTTTTCTGGCTAATGCTTCGATGAAGTTGGATGACATCTTATGAATATCGTGCAAAACCTCTCTATTGAGAGGTTACTTTGCAAATGCTTGCTGTAATGCAGATATATTTCAACCAATGCAATTCGGGTTGATATATTTGGATCAGTCGATTTGGGCTTGCAGACATCATTGGTGTCTGCATGACCTATCCTGTACTGATGAGGGGCAAAAAACCTCGATACCGGTAAACAGGTGGTCAACCCGAATTGCATTGGTTGAAATGTTCTCTTCACATCAAGCATTTGCAAGTAACCTCTTGCACGATTATTCATAACAACGTTCGTCGGGGCATTAGCCAGAAAAGTAGTTGTTTTCTTATGGATATTTGACCCACTTCACTAACACTCATAATTCGGGGTTGGTTCACAGTGAGATGCCCCTGATTAAATCAGGACATCTCTGGGCACATACAGAAACTCACTGGACTATGTGTTACATATTTATTTATATATATATATATATATATATATATATATATATATATATATATATATATATTATATATATATGTATATATATATATATATATATATATATATATATATATATAGGGATATTGGGGTGAGCAGCAATGAAAAAGTAAACTCTTTAAGGTTTATCCAAGCTTTCGGAAATGTTTATTTCTATCTTCGGGGAACCTACAATAGATGAAAAAACATATTCGAATGCGAAAGATTATGCTACTTACGACTTTGTTGAGGTTGGTTATGTTATACATATTCATCTAACATAGTGATACAAAAGAAAGTCGCCACATAAGTAAGTTGCTTCCAGCTGCAATATCTTTAAATTTTAAATGTGTTAGTGGTTTTTGCTATTCAAGATGTATTCAGTAGATACTGGATTTATTAAAGCAGATTCTGCAAATTTACCTGAAGTCGATGGTGATGGACTATTTTTATAAAAACAAAGACTTTATAAGTGTGGAAATACGAGGAATAAAATTGCAAAGGTAAGTAACATGAATTCAATATTTTAACTTATGCTTTTTACGCCACGCAATACCAGGGTCGAATGAAGCATTATAATTGTTTTTTATTAAATACACTGAAAAAACATGGCACTAGTAATCTTATGGGAAAGACTCTCACTTAAATTGACTAATCTGTATTTTTATATCGACAAATTGGAGAAATATTTTTTTTAATTCAGTTAATTATTACTCAAATATTTGTTAGAAATGGCCATTACTCTCTGGGCTTATTTTTAAACAGGGTAAATAAAATAGAGTAATTACAATTTTATGTTGCGTTCGTATACACGAGTGAAAATATTTGAAAGTACCTACATTATTTACTTGACTTACAAAAATAAAGTACATATAATATATAAATTTTGTATAAAGGGTGAGTCAAAATTCATCTAGGTATTTTTTTAAGTTGTTTATATAATTTTTGTAAAACGTTACTCCTATCACAAGGCTTATAACACAGCAGTCTGTTTATATATAAAAATAAGAGCCTTTTTTGTTATGAAATTTTAATGTTTTGGCCCGTATAAGTTTTATCCTGTATAAAAAATCTGGTATGGTTTGGGTTATTATTAGTTCATTAGTACAACAATCCAATATTTTCTGGCCTAACCAACTGAATATTTTAAAATTAAATTAGAAACTTTCACCTCCTGCATATCAAACATTCGTTACTAGTTTTTGGTTAATACCTTGAGTATGTATTGAAAAATAATATAGTAGAATTTAACAAAATCTATAAATAGTTTTTTATCTAGGCATATAACAATACAATAAAATGTGTGAATTTTTTTCTTTAAAATGACAACATTCTTTATCTCAAACTGGTCATTAGTTCATGAACAAAGTTTAGCCAGTATCAGGAGTATGTTGAAAATTAATATAAAAATTCAAAAGAACGACTTATTTCGTTTCAGATCTGGTAGACAGAGTTATGGTGATAAGGCCATTGGTTACGTTCGGTTAAAACAACAAGGAGCACTTTGTGAACTAAAAGCAAAAATTACGCCAGAACATAAAATAAAATCTGGAAATTACAGTGTATCCTGCTCAATTGATACCAAAGAAAAGGTAGTGGTGAATGCAAAATGCCATGATTGTCCAGCTTCGGAGGGAGGATGTAAGCACGAAGTAGCATTTTTTATGTGGTTACATAGACGCAGCGAGGAGCCTTCTTCCCACAGAAACAACTTGTTATTGAAAGAAATCAAAATTATCATCAACACCTAGTACCAAAAAGTTTATTTCAACCTCTGATTTTGGGAAAAAAATTCAAGCTCGTTATGATGACTCACTCTTGCAAGAATATGTATGCGAAGCTAAAAGGCAAAAAATAAAGAACAGTTTAATGCGTCACTACAATACATAAAAATATAATGAACTATCTATTCACAGCCTTGCCAATAATTTTAAAAATTCCGGACAAGAGAAGAATGCAGATAATTTTGTTGAATTTTGTGAAACCAAAATGAGCGCTAATTTAATTTCAGAAGTAGAACGAAATACTCGAGGGCAAAGTGATAGTAACATTTGGCAGGAAATGAGGTATGGACGTATTACCGCATCAAAAGCTTTTGATGTAACAAGATGTAAAGTTTTAAAGTTTTAGAAGGTTGTTTAGTAGAAGGCATCTTAGGAGCAAAATTGTTTCAGACAAAAGCAATGAAACTAGGATTAAAGCTAGAAACTGATTTCCTTAAATCGCTAGAAATGAAAACTGGACAATTTTTTTTTAAAGCAGAAATCTTTCTTTCGCATTAAAATCCACTAGTTGGTGCTTTTCCTGACGCCATTAACGAAGAATTTATTGTTCAGACTAAGAGCCCAACAACCGAAAAATCATGTTTAAATTATATAGATTTAGATGGTAACATAAAGAAAAAATGTGTATATCAACTTTCAATGAAAAAAACAGATATTAACCATTTGAGTAAGGTCTACTCTCATTCACTGTCTTCAGATTTCAATCAAAATTGACAACAATGCAATATAAAAAAATTGTTCTTTTCAACATCACCGCCACCTGGTAACAGCAGTTGGAACCAATCTTACAGTTGGCTCCACTGTAATAATGTCCTACTGACACCCGTCAGGTCTCGCTTTGATATAAAAATGCGGCAATTATTCCTAACTTGTCAGTTTCACTTGTCACACCACATATTTGGGCCTAGCCCCACCATGTGTCTAGGCCGTCGGGAGGGGAGTGCCTGTGACGATCCCAGACACCGCTGGGTAAAGTCCAGGTCCCCTCTCGGTAACATGGTAGCTTCTTGAGTAGTCTTGGCGAAAGTCACGGTGAACCCTCAGGCGAGCGGTTACTCGTCAAACGTTACACGAGTAGCAGAAGGTGAAAGCCTAATGCGGCGGTGACCCATCAAACGCTGTTGAGAATGACTTCGTCGATGCGGATTCGCCCCCGCATGCGATGGCGGTCTCATCAACATGGGTACCCAGGGGATGAGGGAGCCCCACCGTTCGCGGTGCCTTATCAGCAGGTGTTGGCCTCTGGGGGGCGTGGTGCTAGATAGTGGAACAATGGAAAACAATACCGTAATTCGGTAGAGACTGGGGAGTCCTTCCCTTTTGGGTTGGAGTGATTGTATTCCCTGACTGACTCGGCGGGGAGCGGCGCATTAACCCGCTCGGGTACTGACATCCCATAGCCAGTAGCTTGTTTTATCAAGCGGCCCCACCGTGGCTGAGCTATAACGGTAGCTGGGATCCCCTAGCGCGCTGATTGGGCGTATCTCAATTTTGGATCCTCCCAGGATTTGGGTCTGAGGTGATTCTAACGGTAGTTACTCTCCCCTCTTCTACCTGGGAAGGCGAAGAAACGGGTCTCACTCCTAGTGGAATTTAATAAATGAATGTCACACCACATATAGTAGACCTTTATATTTATATAATTTCAAACAATGTTGAGTAGTTGTATTAAGTTTAAACTTCGTTTTATCTGGTATCATTATAGTAGATGAATATGTTTAACATCATTGAAACCAACCTCAACAAAGTTGTAGGTAGCATAATGTTCCGCACTTGGATATGTATTACTGTCGGTTTTCTCATCTATTGAAGTTCCCTTGATGATGGAAATAAACATTTCCGAAAGCGTGGATAAACCTTAAAAATGTACATTTCCATTGCTGTTTACCCCAATATCCCTGTTTTGTACCTAACTAGTCAGTAAATATATATATATATATATATATATATATATATATATTTATATATACATATATATATATATATGTATATATTTATATATACATATATATATATATATATACAGAGTTTCTGAGTACTTCTGAGGCTGGAGGCAGGTCATTATAATCTGCAGTTAACTGTGAGATACATCTTATCGCCAAAACGGCTGAACAAGAAAGTCCAAAAAGTAAGCGATTTATTTCATAATCTTTTAAGGGTTCGTCAGAATGAAAACCCAATAATATTCTTTAAAAATTTCTATGTTCCGAAGTTAGCAATATCACAACATATGTTGAATGACTTTATTATTATACCCGTGAGTGTTCCGCCTATGGTGAACAAACTGACTCTCTAATGTCCAAACAATGACAAGTGTGAAGGGCGGGGAGATATTTGACATTATAATTGTCATACCCAAAAAACATTTCGAGTTCTTGTCAAACAATTTTTCTTTAGTTACTTTTGTAGTTATACAGTCCGCTTAATACATTCATTCATCATTAGCGAGTGTTTAATATTCCATGAAACCAAAAAAGAGAAAATAACCCCAACATTGGTACCTTCGAGCACGATAGTGAAAAGTGCCGGTTGACTGTAAATTACGCAGTGAACAGCATTGTGAAAATCTCCTGTAAGTTACGCAGGACAACAAGTGCAGTGAAAATCACAAGACAAACAATCGCTCTGTAAGTTATTCAGAACATTTCAACATATAAGCGTAGTGGAGAGCAATCACCATAAACTATATTCACACTTATCTCTTTAAAATTAAGATAAGTGGCATTTGCTCCAACAAAGAATAGAAATAACATCAATAAGTGTTATCCTAAACATTGACCGTTGAGATTCGTATCCTTGAAATCGAAAGTAAGACAAATTGTGGTTAGGAGTTCACTCTGCACAACCAAGCCGAAAGCAGAAATATAACGAAGCAGACAGCACTGACAGCAGACAAGGGCTTCAACGAACGTCTCTAGTGGTGGAGTAGGGAAATGGAAACAAAAGCATAGGCGAATAGATAAGTAGCTGAGCGGCGGTGAGTTTATTCCAACTCTATCCCTCAAAATCCTTATAATACCTATTGGTTCTTTGGTCTCGGTCTGAGGGAGAACATATTCAAATATCCTCAAATACTTTATTGGTTCATTGGGAAATATCAGCATGGCTGAAGAACTTAAAATTTTGAAAATAAAAGGGCCATATCAAAGGCAGGTTGACGCGATTTTCCACATTTCTAGAAAGTCTACATCCCGGATAAAGCAGAGATAATTGAGTTAGAATCACGGTTAGAAAAAAATAATGAAACTTATCGCGAATTTGATGAAGTTCAAGGCGAAATCGAAATATTGGAAAATACTCAGGAACAAATCAAATATCGAGAAGAGTTTGAAAACGATTATTTTAAATTGGTTGCTAAAGCCAAGTTATCGATATCACAGATGTCAGCACCAATTGTACACCCAGGTCAAGTTCAGACCACTATTCCTGCGATACATATGAATATGTTAAATCCAACTATTCTGCCAACGATTCCTGTACCCTCATTCTCAGGGGATTACAAAGAATGGTCTTACTTCTTTGACACATTCAACTCTTTGGTCAATACTAACCCAAATTTAAACAAGATTCAGAAATTTCATTATCTGAAAGATTCTCTTAAGGCTGATGCGAAACAAGTGATTGAATCAATGGAAATATCAGAAAATAACTATGACACGGCTCTCGATCTATTAAAGGAGCGATTTGACAATAAAAGATTAATTAAGCGCGCTCATGTGGCTTCTTTATTCAATATATCCCCAATTACAAGGGATTCTTTGCAATCGTTGCGAAAATTTTTAGATGATATTAATAAGCATTTGAGAGCTCTAAATAATTTAGGCGAATCCACGAATTCTTGGGATCTAATATTAATGCATCTTTTCACATCAAAGCTTGACAATAGCACCAACCGCGAGTGGGAATCGCATTCAGCAAAGCTAAAAGATTCAAAGTTGGAGGATTTCAAAAAATTTCTAAATGACAAATGCGGCATTTTGGAGACTCTTCAGTCCTCTTCTTCAAGCAATACGGTTGAGAAACAACACAAATTTGATAATAAATATCGAAAGACTAGCGAACAAAAACATTCATTTATGATTACGAATAATTATCGATGTTCTTTTTGTAATGGAATCCATTCCGTTTACTATTGTAAAAATCTACTCAAAATTCCAGTTTCTACTAGGCTGGAAGAAATAAAAAAGCTGAAATTGTGCACAAACTGTTTAAGATCAGGTCATTCAAATTCAGAGTGTTGTGCAAGCACTTGCAGACATTGTCAAAAAAGACATAACTCTCTTTTATGCATTGACAGCGATCGAAAGCAACAATCTCACATTTCAGACAGAAATTCAAATACCACTACGGCTGAACAAAGGTCTGAAGAGAAGGATTCGGTCAAAACTGATAAACATGACGAACAACTACGAGCGGCATTCACTGTTCATTTGCCTAATAAGCCTGAATTACAAATCATTTTATCGACAGCTATTCTTTTTATCCTTGATGAACAAGGCAATAAAATGCAGTGTCGTGCATTACTTGATAACGCTTCACAATCTCATTTTATTAGCAGAAACCTAGCTGAAAAACTTGGACTATTAATCAAAAGGGTCAATATTCCGGTGACAGGTATAGGTTCATCTTCCACGAAAATTGCAGGAAGGACGTCAGCAACAATCATGTCCTTACACAATAATTTCAAAAAGGATTTATAATTTTTGATTATAGATAAAATCACGGGAAATATTCCAAACACTTCCATTGACGTGTCAGAATTGGGAATTCCTCATAATATAACTCTAGCTGATCCGCATTTCAACAGTCCAAATCAAATAGATATATTACTAGGAGCAGGTATTTTTTGGGAACTCCTGTGTATAGGCCAAATTAACAACGGTCCGAATAAACCTATTATTAAAAAAACCAAGCTTGGATGGCTTATATCGGGTCCTATATATGCCACTAATCCGAAAATTTCACAGTCTTCTTGTCATGTAGCTACCGATAAATTGAGTGCTCAACTAGAGAAGTTTTGGCGAATCGAAGACTTGACTGATAAACCCAATTGGACCTACGAAGAACGCGAATGTGAAAGAATTTTCACAGAAAAAACGCGACGCGATGACAACGGTCGTTTTATTATTGAATTGCCTACGAAAAATTTACCCGATAATTTTGGAAATTCCAGAGATCTCGCAGTTAAACGGTTTAAGTCATTAGAAAATAGATTTCGTTACAATTCCGAGTTAAAACTAAGGTATATAGAATTTATGCGAGAATATGAGAACATGGGTCATATGACAAATATCGATTCAATAAATAGGTCGACTGAAAGTTACACAGCGACACAACCGGTATACTACTTGCCACACCACGGGGTAATGAAAGAATCCAGTACTACCACCAAATTACGCGTAGTATTCGATGCTTCCGCGAAAACAGATCAGGACCTTTCGTTAAATGACGTGTTATTAACTGGGCCGGTTATACAAGACGAACTTTTCTCAATAATAATAAGATTTCGAAAACATCGTTTTGTTATAATAGGAGACATAGCTAAAATGTACAGACAAATTTTAGTGACCGAACGTCAACGAGATATGCAGCGCATTGTCTGGTGCGAATCAGCTGATCAAGAGATTCGGGATTATCAACTCAATACGGTAACACAACACAATATGGTGAATCTCCTTCAAGTTTTATTGCCACGCGTTGTTTGCGAGAGTTAGCATTACAAAATAAAAATAAATATCCTATGGCAAGTAAGATTATAATGAGAGACTTTTATATGGATGATCTCATAACAGGTAGTAATTCTATCACTGAAACAGTTCAAATGCGATGTGAAATCAGTAAAATATTATCGCAAGGTGGATTTCAACTCAGAAAGTGGGTAAGCAATAACACAAAAATATTAGATAAATCTAATGATTCAAAAAATGTTATAGATCAATATATTATATCAGATGATTCGTGTATAAAAACCCTTGGACTTATTTTTAATGCGAAAAATGACACTCTTCAAGTTATGTCAAATTTAAAATATGGCGATCTTGTTACTAAGAGAACCATACTCTCAACCGTGGCTCAAGTGTTCGACCCTCTAGGGCTGGTGGGTTCAGTTATTATCAAGGGAAAAATTCTTCTTCAAACTTTATGGAGATCTCACTTAGATTGGGACGAAAGTGTGCCCTTGAACATTTATACTGAATGGAACGAATTAAGAAAACAATTGCATTTGTTAGGTAAATTGACCATTACAAGATTTATCTCCATGGAAAACGCGATAGATGTCCAAATACACGGATTTTCAGATTCATCTGAATTGGCTTACGGCGCATGCGTTTACTTGAGAACCGAAAATTCAATGGGCAAAGTATGTGTTCGGTTAATATGCGCAAAATCGCGAGTCGCTCCCACTAAAGTATTAACCTTGCTGAAACTTGAACTTTCTGGTGCACTTTTATTAGCCGAATTGACAAATCGAGTGATAAATGACTTAGACGCCGATATATCGAATATACATTAATGGTGCGATTCCACCATAGTCTTGTCGTGGATATCTGCTTCACCAAACAGGTGGAAAACATTTGTTTGTTATAGAGTTGCTGAAATTCAGCGATTAACGTCTGTCAGTCAGTGGCGGCATGTGTGTTCAGAGGATAACCCGGCAGATGTTATATCACGAGGCCTTAGTCCGGAGAAGCTTTTAACATGCGATTTATGGTGGTCGGGACCAAAATATTGGCCTGCACAAATGGTTACATTAAATGTTCAGGATCTTCCCGAATATAAAACTCCTAAGGTGTTAAATCTTTTAACCGAAACTCATTGCGAAGATCTTTGTAGCAGATTTTCTTCATTCGAAAAATTAAAACGAGTAACGGCTTATCTTTTGAGATTCAAAAATAATACATTGAATAAGGGTAACCGTCAGGACGGATTGTTAACCAGTGAGGAAATTTCTCAAGCATTCATTACACATTTGAAATCGATGCAAATGCAGGAATTTTCTGATGAACTTTCAAAATTATGCAAGGGTAAAGATCTAGCCAGTACAAGTGAATTAATATCTCTCAGTCCGTTCATTGATGCTGATGGTCTCTTGCGTGTAGGTGGAAGAATATCTAAATCCAATGTTTCCTATGACCAAAAACATCCTGTAATCATCTCTAATAGTCATCCGGTAGCAAGACTTATTATCATAAATGAGCATATAAAGAATTTTCATTCCGGTTCGCAGCATACTTTGTATCAGTTGAGACTGAAATATTGGATATTGAAGTCACGCGGCACAGTCAGAAAAATACTGCATCAATGCATGACCTGTTTCAGGGTTAAACCACATATCATCAATCAAAAAATGGGGGACTTGCCAGTCCACCGTGTAGAACCTGCTCGTCCTTTTTATAATAGCGGTTTGGATTATGCTGGGCCATTTTATATTAAGGATGGTAAAACGCGCAATAGGAAAATAATTAAATGTTATCTTTGTTTATTCGTTTGTATGGCAACCAGGGCTGTGCATTTGGAGCTGGCTGGTGATTTGTCGACAGATTCTTTTCTCAACGCTCTCAAAAGATTTATATCTCGCAGAGGTGTTTGCAAAAATGTATATTCAGACAATGCAACGAATTTTCGTGGAGCTCATAACGAATTACGCGAAATCAGTGATGTCATCTCGTCAGCGGCTTCTGAAAATTGGTTAAATAACTTTTTAATTGATAATAACATTAAATGGCATTTTATTCCTCCTGGGTCTCCACACATGGGTGGTATATGGGAAGCTGCTGTCAAGTCGGCCAAGCACCATTTGAAAAGAATTGTCGGGGATGCTCATCTCACTTATGAGGGTTTGAATACTGTTTTTGTTCAGATTGAGGCTATATTGACTTCTAGACCTTTGACTCCCTTATCCGATGATCCTTGTGACCTTATTCCATCAACCCCAAGTCATTTCCTTATCGGAGATATACTCACTTCTGTACCACAACTGGACCTTCAAGACGTGCCTTCGAATAGATTAACCCATTTCCAACAACTTCAACAAAAAATACAACATTTCTGGAAGCGCTGGAGTAACGAGTATTTGTCAACTTTACAACAACGATTCAAGTGGAAAACTGCTCAAATTGGTGATTTTAAAGTTGGTGACATGGTGCTACTAAAGGGTGAAAACACACCTCCCATGAATTGGCCTTTAGGACGAATTCTTAAACTTTATTTTGGTACAGACAATTTGGTGCGAGTGGTGTCCATAAAAACTCAAAATGGTGAAGTTAAACGAGCCATTAACAAACTGTGCAAACTTCCTATCAACACCACGTGAACGATTTCATTACATTTTGTTGTTGAAACGCCTTTCAACGGGGGCGGCAATATTGAATGACTTTATTATTATACCCGTGAGTGTTCCGCCTATGGTGAACAAACTGACTCTCTAATGTCCAAACAATGACAAGTGTGAAAGGCGGGGAGATATTTGACATTATAATTGTCATACCCAAAAAACACTTCGAGTTCTTGTCAAACAATTTTTCTTTAGTTACTTTTGTAGTTATACAGTCCGCTTAATACATTCATTCATCATTAGCGAGTGTTTAATATTCCATGAAACCAAAAAAGAGAAAATAACCCCAACAACATATAACAAATGTATGCAACCTGAAATGGAGTCATATTTTTACGAGGTCATTTTGCAGTTTAGGGCCCACGTAAAGCGCATTATTTAATGAAATTTTGTCAGTTGCATGACTAGAAGCATCGAACACCACGCGTAGGGGTGTGGATGTTGCAACTTTTTCGAAAACAGCATGGTGGGCTATGTAAAAACAATTATTTGATTCAGAACTTGCCTCATATGATTGCTATCTAAATAATCAGATATGACTTCGGAGTATGCCTTATGAAAGTTTGGATTTTGCAATAATCTTTTTTCTAAAGAGAAAAAGCGGCAAAGCGCCACCGAATGGGTTTCCCCAAAATCTGGAGCGACAATTTTGAAAGGAAGTGATACAATATATCTTCCTTCCTGGCTTCGAGTAGTAGTTTCGGAAAAGTAATTTTCACAATAACGATTTTCGGCAGAAGTAACCGGCGTATCGGGTATCTCATCTATTTGCCAAAAATTTTGTAAAGTTAAATTTTAATTGGTATCCGCGAATTTTGTGAAAAATATGTTAATGGACTTTGAAATACAAGGTGTCAATGACATTTTTCCCATAACGGCCCAGCCGAATATGTTGTTGAAACAAACTGGTTGACCAGGAACATTATACAATCTACCGTCCTGCAAAACGCAAGGAAATATGTCATTTCCTGGAAGAAGATCAATAGATCCACTTCCATGAAAATGTGGGTCTGCAAATTTCAGTTTTGATAAAAATAAAAAAATTTCAATCGAAAATGATGTAGAGGGTATTTTATCACAAATTGTATCTGAAACAATAGCGTCCAAATCAACTGTATAATTTGTATTATGCAAGGGTACAATAGTGTCAATATATATATATATATATAAATATATATATATATATATATATATATATATATATATATATATATATATATATATATATTGTGGAAATAGTCGTGCTGGGTTGAGTATACAATCAATGATCGACTACAAACAGCATTCATTACTCAAAACCGTGATGTGAGACAAGAAAATAAAAGTGAGGGCGAACGATGGAGAGTGGAGTGAAAATTCTAGGTACATCATTGCCATCATCCTTATCCCCACATTTGTGGTCTTGCTGAACTGGATTTCAAGAATACGGAAGACAAAAATGGAATGCGGTTGTGATGAACTTGTACCAAAATTATTTTATCAAATGTGATGAATCACATGTTTATTTATCAATGCATGTACACTTCTCAAATAAAATAAGATGCGAGATTATTCATAATAACTTTATTTTTTATTTTCAGGAATCATCTATACATCTAAACCAAGTATCTTTCCAACTGTGAGTATTTCCTAATCAACATAATTTTGTATATGTATATTCATCCCAATATATTTTATGCTGAAGAGTTTGGAGGATCTACTTAAACAAAATGCTGATGGGCATATGGTTCTATTGAATAAAAATAAACTAGATGAAAGGAGTAGACACAAACTGGAAAACGACACCTTATTGTTCAGGAAAATCCTACATATAAGTGAGTATATCTATGAAACCTAAAAACCCCCACGAAAACATATGGAAAATTGGCTTTAGGTCGAATTATCTGAAATTTCATTATGTTATAGTAGGATGGGTCATTATAAAAAAGTGTGAGTTTAAATGATTTTGTATGTTTAGTTTCTGAGATATAAGCGGCCAAAGTTCGTAAAAACGTCGTATGGGGGTAGGATTGACAAGGAAAAGAACTGTTTTTTTAGTCGAAATGAGACAAAGTAAGGATGTAAATGTATTGATCGGAACTCGTAAACATTATGATCTTATTGATGATAGTACATTGGTGTGTATACGGGGCATAGTAAAAAAAATAGTTTTTTCGGATTTTTTTCCAGTACTATTTTAAAACCAACAAGTTATATTTTGTTAAGATATTATAGTTTCAGTCTATTGTAGATGAAAAAACGGGTTTTGTTTTTCGATGACTCTCTCTGTTTGAAATATATATATTTTTTAATTTTCGATTATACCCCTAGACTGAAAACAATTGACAGATCGTTTTTTATTACAAGAAAAGGAATCAATTTCTACTGCCCATTGAATAAAAAATAGGGTAACATTCTGATGGACTCAATTGTTCAATATTACCTACCTTTCATTTAGATAAAGGGTGCGTTAAATTTTTTTGTTAGGTCATTTACAATGTTTTTATTGAATATCTAGAAAACTGTTCCGTTAATTTGGACCATTTTACTCACAATATTTCGGAAATGTTGACTATCATATACGATAGTTTATATCAACTTTGTATGTTGCGTTTCTAAGATATGCATTCTTGAAGTTCACGGGGTAACCTATCGATTTAACAAAGTTTTATGGAACCTTTCGACACATTAAATTCTATTATATAACTTCTCGAAATCAATTATTTGATACTATAAACAACACAAACCACTCAACAACAATTTGGAAGTCAACAGTATGGACTAAAAAAAAAACGAATTATAAATAACGACTCCTGATATAAAAAGTCAATTAATATTATGGAAATTATAATATAACAAATCGAAATTGAAACTAATTAGTTATAAACAACATAATCAATAATTTACATAATGGAACTCTAAAAAAACATACAATAACCGAAACCCAAATTCAAATAAAATTATTAATATTGTTATTGATTGGTCTATTTGTGCAATCTAAAACATTTCTCAATAGTTTATGGCTAGGGTACTTTATTGTTTCTATTTGAAATTGATATGCGTCATACTGAACCTGGACTATTGCGCTGCCGCATAGCGTCCAGATTTAGGAATGCTTTAAAATATCAACTGTGGATATCCTTCAGTATTATTCCTGATGTACCTGTAAATTAACGTATTCTAGGCTACTACGGTACCTGCAAAAGTGGAGCAAGAACAGTGGAATGCTGTTCCCATATTTGCAGCGTACTTTGGTACCTAGGATATGCTCGTCATCAAGAAACAATGAAGTACCCTAGCCATGAACTATTAAACAATGTTTTAGATTGCGCAAATAGACCAATAAATAACAATATCAATATTATTTGAATTTAGGTTTTGTTTATTGTTTGTTTTTTGAGAGTTCAATTATGTGAATTGTTGCTTAGAACTAATTAGTTTTAATTTCGATTTAGAGTTTTCACTACTTCATCAGGTTCATTTCGATTTGTTATATTATAATTTCTATAATATTAATTGACTTTTTATGTTAGAAGTCGTTATTTATAATTCGCTTTTTTTGAGTCTATACTGTTGAGATCCAAATTGTCGTTGAGTGTGGTTTGTGTTGTTTATAGTATCAAATAATTGATAGTTTACCCCATATATCGCATTACCGTAAACTTCAAAAATGCATATCTTAGAAACACAACATACAAAGTTGATAAAACTATCGTATATGATAGTCAACTTTTTCAAAATATTTTGAGTAAAATATGGTCCGAATGAACGGAAGAGTTTTATAGATATTCAAAAACATTGTATATGACCTATAAAAAAAATGTAACTCACCCTTTATCTAAATGAGAGGTAACATTGAACAACTGAGTTCATCAGAATGTTACCCTATATTTTATTCAATTGGCAGTAGCCATTAATTCTTTTTTTGTAATAAAAAATGATCTGTCAATTGTATTCAGTATAGGGGTATATTCGAAAATTAAAAAAATATATATTTCAAACAGAGAGAGTCATCAAGAAACAAAACACGTTGTTTCGCCTACAATAGACTGGAACTATGATATCTTATCAAAATATAACTTGTTGGTTTTGAAATAGTGCTGAAAAAAGAATCCGAAAAAACAATGTTTTTGACTATGCCCTGTATACACCCTAATGTACTATCATCAATAAGATTATAATTGAACATGTTTATGAGTTCCGATCAATACATTTTCATCCTTACTTTGTCTTATTTCGACTAAAAAAATAGTTTTTTTCTTTGTCAATCCTACCCCAATACGACGTTCTCACGAACTTTGGCCGCTTATCTCTCAGAAACATACAAAATCATTTAAACTCACACTTTTTTCCAATGACCCATCCTGCTATAACATAATAAAATTGCAGCCAATTCGACCGAGAGCCAATTTCCCATATGTTTTGGTGCGTGGTTCTTTCTTAAGAGAGTATCAACACATTCCTTTTTTTTTTCGTTTACATATTCAATCTCTGAGTCAGCCTGTTGCTGCTCTTTCTACACTAATAAAAGTAGATACGTTTAACAAAAATTCCGCAGCCATAGTCGATCTCATTTTGATATTTTTTATATGATTGAAAAGCAAATTCAAAACAGAGGGGTATAGACTGTATTACATTGAAAAGAAAAATACACAGAGATTGTAAGAGAATGACGCTGAAATTCCAGCAATTTCAGCAATCAAATCAGAATAAATACTTTCATTTGGAATTCAGTGATATACATAAGATGTCTTAAAACCCTGGTGAATGAACTGATTCGATATTGTTTAGATTTTCGAGGGGACACCACCTGTTACTTCAACAGAGCTTCTCTCTGTGGTAGTCTGTGGTAGATGGCGCCGTCCAAAAATGTTTGTTAATATTCTCGCTCAATGTCAGAACTTAATTCCTGACTTCTGCAACATCTTATATGAAATTGTTTTCAGTGTTTTGTAGGTATCTAAACATTTTTTATCTCTGATTTGAAATCTTGCTTAGCTTATTCCTGAGTTTGTTCTTTAAAAAATCACTCCTACATCAGTTCATTAGTTTGTGAGGAATTGTTTATTTTCAGGTAGTGTAGTGTGTAAGGATACTTTTTGTAGAATGGGCCACATTTGTATTTTGTGTGACAGTATAAAGCCGCAGATTCGAATTTTCACCTGTATTCAGTACCAAAAGCAAGTACAATTCTTGACAATTGACTAATAATGATATTTCCATAGTTCATCATATTGTATGCATTGGATTTTTTCTGCAATTTATTGACAATTTCATTTCCAATTCTCCGTTTGTCAAAATGCAGTTAACCTCAATTTCAAATGGTACAAAATACGAAAAACAACACGACAGTGCTTTCTTTGTGTAATGTTCGGGGGCTTCTAATTCTAGCTTTGCTATTGGTGAAGTGTGACAGATGTTTCTTTTCAACCAATATCAAAGCTAGAATTAGACCCCGCGAACAGTTCGCCTCAAAAAGGAATCTGAGGAAATAAATATATCCCGTTACTGAATTGAAACTAAAACGAAATTGGCACCATCTGACACGCTAGTAATCTCTATTATCAACCAAGTGTCGCCAAGTCGGTCCCAAACTTCTACAGGTATAAGTGCAAGCACCAGGGTTTTTAGTCATCTTAGATATACACAATCAAGTTGTTTATGAAAATATATCAAATTATATGTGGGGGCCAAACTAACTTCACATGAGGTGACGTTATTTTTGAATACTCAGTACGTAGGTACGTAGTAATATCTATAATAAAGAAGTGAGATTTAGTTATCACGAGGGATATATTTTTTATCGTTCGGAAGTTTATTAATTCTAGAAAATTCTACGATTGGGTAACACCTTAATTTGAATCGTTTCATTTTGATATAAACCAAAACGAGTTTTCAACGGAAGAGTTGAATACTGAAATAATTCAAATACCCGAAAACCTTCGTCATGTTATTTCTACCTAGTGAATAAGACAAAGCTGAAATATTCCTCTAATGATATTTTACAAGGTTCTGAACATTTTTTTTCAAACATTTTCAACATGTTTTTACTCGAAAGTATCTTTTTTTATTTAATACATTTTCAACACTTTTCAACGTTTTTTTCCAAAACTTCCTTAGGAACTTTTTGATCGCATTTTGGAATCAATTTTGAACTTTTTTCTTTTTTTATTTCTCATATATTTTTTTTAAAAATAAAAACATAAATTTTCATATTTTCCAATTTTTTTGGTGATGATAGCTGTTTAAAAATTGGAATGCAAGTCGCCATAGTCAACTCAATTCAAAGACAAGTACCATCAAAACAAAGAAACGCCATGAATGCGTGATCGAATTCGGTGAACTTGAATAGCACGGCCGCATTCAGGATCGTACTAGGTACTATTCCAATATGAGTTTTGGTGTTTTTAAATGAAACGCCAGATCCTGCAAAAAATTATAACACTCAATCAAACGATTAAACTATAATAATCGGAAATAAATCAAGTCAACTTATAAAACATGACCGCATATGGATTATAGCGAGCCCGCACCTGTTCAAAACTACACCGAAGGCGTGTCTTCTGGTCTAATCTGCCTGACCAATAGCGGCACGACTTTATTCAATCACGTGCGCTGCACGCAATGACCACGTCTCAATTATTATTGTCATGACCCTTTTCTTGATTTTGAATGGACTATTGGGAATTCCAAATTAGATGCCAGCGCCAGAGTGGCGAAAATTTAAACCAGACATACGTACATTGTTTGTCGGTTTTCTCAGAGGTTATACACTGGTGTTTGGAGTTTTTCATAAAATATTTCCATTTGGTATTATTTTCCAGTTTTTTTGTGTAGTGTTATTAATTTCAAGACTCTAGTGAAGTGGTGTATTTAAATCTTAAGACAATATCATTTGCGAAAACTTACTTTGAAGGAGACAAAGTATGTTCTAAATTGATTGCAAATACAATCTTCTTCGAAGTTTCTGGACAGCTTAGTGAAGTCCTCGGGAATTATTGTTATGAATTATTTTGAAGAAATCTTACACATTATTATTTGTGAATGTTGGAACTGAAAATAAAACTAACAAAAACAGTTTTTTTACTTCATCTAAAACAAACAAGATGGTGTGAAAATGTGTCCTTATCACCTAGATAAGAGAAGAGAAGTCACTTTTTTTCCATAGTGTATGAATAATCTTCGGTATGTTGAATAATATCTTTTTTCACTTCTTAACTATCTTTTTTTCTCCTCCACTCTCTTTGAAGGTTCTCTTTTTCACTTGTTTTCTTGGTCACACACGACACAGGAACATTTTGGAAAGGAACTATATTCTTCACGATCCCAAGAGGCTACGTCTGTCTAAGGACTCACTCAATTCTAGATTAGTCTGCACCAGTATGTTACATTCAGTTGCTCACGGAAAATGATAAAAACTTATTCCAGTATAAAACCCTTATTATACTATGCCTTTTTCGTGATGCCTATTTGTCTGCTTGACTGCCGGTGGCTGAAATTTCGAACAAATACGCATGCGCGCGAGGCATTTTGTTGATTGTTACAGGCGTGAAAATAAATAGGACTGGTTCTAATTTTTCCGCCTGAATCGAGGGGATTTCAATGACGTTTGTGGAAATGTCAGGTTTGCCAAAACAGTAATTATCTATTGGACTTGACATAACCAACAAATAAATGAAATTAATCACATAATTTTCGTTTTGTTCAGTAAGACAGAAAAAAGAAAAATCCTGTACCAAGTAAGGAAAAGTTGAAATAAATAGTCCAGGTATACTAAATTACTTAATCATTTGAGATAAATGTCAATTTTCCTCAGGTTTGCCGCTCTGAAATTAGCGCCCGAAACAATCATCAAAAAGGCACGGTGTAATAGTGCCAGTTATTTGGGGAAATTTAGCCAACAAATAGCCATGAAATTAAGCAAAAAAATAGGCACGAAAAAGGCATAGTGTAATAAGGGTTTAACGGGATCGTTTTGCCCAAGAGTCACATTGAGGTACGCAACAATAATGATTTGAACTAGAATCACTAATTTTTTCACTCGAGAACATACAATAAATAGTCAACAGAATATTCACCAGGTAAACCAGAATTTCATTGAATGTCAACAACCACAAGAGATTCGACAAGTTTTAAGTGTACAATGGCTAAAATCATATAAAGATCAATGTTTCGGAAAGTAAACAATGTGTCCTAATCATCTAGATATACATATATAGTCACTCGTTTTCCATAATGTATGAATAATTTCGGTATGTTGAATAATATCTCTGTTTTCTCTTCTTAACTGTCTTTTCTTTCCTCTCAACTCTCTTTCACTTTTTTCTTGGCCACAGACGATACAGGAAGATTCTGGGAAGGGACTGTATTCTTCTTCAAGAGCCCATCGTCTATCTATATGTTATGATCAATCCTTGAAAATCAAACTTGCCACCTGATATTATTTACTAAGAACGTCACAGCCAGATAAGAAAAATCAGTTTCAATAACAACCCAAAACAACGTCGTAAATTTGACACACGTCCAAAGTCAATAAACACAGGGCAGTTAAAAGAATCATAAATCGTTACCCGAAAAGAAATTAAAAAAACGCGATAACGCGATCATCACTAACCAGCATCATTAATTGAAGTAAACAAACCCGAAATTCACCGGAAATAGACAACGTCTAGACTCATAATTCACCCTTGTGTGGTCATTAGTTCAGCGACCATCAGACAGCCCACCATAAATTCCTGTCATTCAGTAAAACTTTACCCATTTATAACATAGATAAGAAACCGCGGTTTATTCAAGAATATATTAGACAAACAAGGCCCTTATCAGTTTTACGAGCCACATCTTTATCGATTTTTACCAACCAATTAACTAGAAGAAAAGCAATTGTATTACCTAAATCCCGCCCCCAGCTCCTGTGTCGAAGATCTTATAAAAGACACCGGAACCCGAAAGAGTTAAGTCAGTTCAATTCAGTAGCCCGTTCAGTAATCACTTATATTAGACGAAAAGAAATACAGTATGCCTTCACCGTAGGGCCAGTGAAAAGTGTCACGAGAATAAAATCCGTTCATGTATAAGAAACTTGATAAATTAATACGAACATGTCATCTCAGTAAAAATGGTGCAGTGTAAAATAATCATTTCCAGGCTAATTGAAGGCAAATCAAATCACTCTAATGCGAATTAATTTCAATCAACGTGAAAGTACCTCAGACGTGATTACCTTTTTTATAGAGTTTTCCCTTTTGCGATTACATGACTCTTTGTTGTTGATTTCCCCAAAAGCCTAGCCAATAATTCGCCCTGTAAAATAAATCCGGTAACGACCAGTGAAAAGCAAATAACCCAAAATAATCCGCGAAATCCTTGAAAACTCCAGAGTGCGAACCGAGGAGGACCAATGGACAGTTCGACCCAGGTAATGACTTCCTATTATTCAAATTGATGTTTTGGTTCCCAATTAATATTATCCGACGTTCTTATTAGTTATGTTATGCATACATATATCTCCAATAGAAAGGACAATTTTAGAGTGTTGCTAAACTATGGCCGTTGACATATAATCCAGAGTATATGGTACCGAGTAGTCACAAGTAAAATTGGTCATGTTGTTGCCTATATCAAATGTTTCTTTGTTTATCTGTGTAATTTAGATACTATATAAATATATTTTGGTAAAAGGGCTTACTAAGTTGTAAAAAGGGGAATTGTTTATACGGGAATGAAAGGAAATTGCTTGTAGATATTTCATGCCCCCTAAATATTTCGTTTATTTTGTTCTGTATTAATTTTCCTGAAAACAGTATCAGATTACCATAGTCAGAAAAGCAAATTTCATGTTATTTTTTTTATGTATGTTTTCTTTTATTTTATTCGATGCTAATAGTTATTTTGCTTATTTCTTGAACGCATACCAAATACTCTCATTATAAGTGTAGCTTTGTTTGTGTTTTTATTATGTACCATTTTTCTAGATGAATATAAGTCTTATGATTATAAATGCATTTTATTGATATAGAGTTCAGCGAACGGTACATATTTCTAAATAAACAACCTAGGTTCTCAGGGTAGTTAGAAAGAAGATATTGAATGTAGCCGCTCACGTTCATTAACTTCCGTGCGATTATCTTTCTAAATAATTGCTGCTACTGCCCCTCAAAGTTGTGACTTTGCGAGCAACTTTTCAACAAAGGACTTATCGAATATAGGATTCCTATATTGGAAGTGTCCTTAGCGTCGCAGGCTAATTATATGGAATAATTGTTCATACAAAACCAGTGGCGTTACAGAAGGTTTAACTTTCGGTAAATGTCCAGCGGCTTAACCGTAGTTGGGCCGAGGTGGTGTATTTCTATTCCTAATTAATAGGCCAGCAGCGTAACATATAGACTCGTTCAATCCTAGATAAGTCTGCACTGCACCGGAACGTTACGTTCATTTTCTCACGGAAAATGATGAAACTTATTCCAATACAATGGTATCGTTTTGCCAAGAGTCACATTGAGGTACACAACAATAATGATTTGAACTTTGATCACTCATTTTTCCACCCGAGGACATACAATAGTCAACAGAACATTCAAATAACAACAGTTAGAAGAGATTCGATAAGTTTTAGGTAAAGAATGGCTAAAATCATATAAACATTAATGTTTGGCAAAGTAAACAATGTACCTATCTATATTTTCAAAAATAGACACCAGAGGGAGTATCCGTTATTTTGAATTCCCAATAGACTGAGATGTGGGCATAAGACATGTGAAAATCTGTCTTGGTCACATAGACCGAGATGGCAGCACAGTTAAATTGAAGTTTTCGTTTAAATAGGCCTCGCCGGCCTGCAAGCAAGCTTTTTTCTCGGTCATATAGAACGAGACGGCAGCAACTAACTCTCGAAAATGTTTTCAAAATATTTTCTAAAACAAATGTTCTATCAAAATTTTGGTGCTAGTATCGACACTTTTTTTCAACACATTTACGATACCTTTTAGATCACATTTTCATAAGTTTTTTCAATATTTTTCTCTTAAACACATTTTAACACATTTCTGATGCTTTTTACACTTTTTAGATAACTTTTTTCAAAACATGTTTAATACTATTTTCAACAGTTTTTCCAGAACTTTCTTGAACGCTGTTTTATCACGTATGCTATTTGCGACACTTTGTTGATAACTTTTATTCAAACATTTCCAAAAAATTTTCAATATATTTACGAAAGTTTCATGAACACTGTTTTATCATTTTTTCAATTGATGCGGCTAATACTTGATGGAAATACATATTAAAGCAAAAAAAAGAATTCACTTCACTGAATGATTTTCACTAAACTCGGTTTACAAAACCAGGACGTGCGTTTCGCTATACAATAGCTTCTTCAGGTGGAGATGATACGTATTATCTCCATTTGAAAATGCTTTTGTATAACGAAACACTTGTCGTGGTTTTTGTAAACCCAGTTTAGTGACGTGAGTGTCTTTTGTTTACTGTTTCATCACACAACTAAGCAAAATCAATAGCAGATCGAACCAAACTCAGCAAATAAAAACCCCTTTATTTCTACCCATTTCACTGCTTTACAGGTTTCCAGCAGTACTTCAGGACGTTGCCGAAGAGATTGTCAGATTATTTCCCGCCGAAAGAATGGACTCATATTATGTTCCGCGTTCCATTCAGAAAAAAGAAAAACGGCTATTCACAAGGGGAAAGTTATACAATAGGTTTGTGAACGTAAAGGGAAAGCTAACGAAAAATAGTCGGGATAAGACAAAGCTTCATATGGACCAAAAAGAAGGTAAATAAGTTTAGTTAGGAGTTTAAAGAAATAAAGCATTTTCAATTCCAGAAACCCATAAAACAATTTTTACGGAAGAAGAAGAAAATGCGATTAATGTACTTCAATCGAAAGAAAGTAGTTTTGATTTGATACGCAGTTACTGGAAAGTATCTTTCAATTTGAGAAAAGCAAGAATGCCAACATTTGGAACACCTCTAGATTATTTCAACGCATTTCCTTTTCTCAGGACACCACTCGGATACACTTTGGTAGGTTTATAAAAGTTTTTTTTTTCACATAATTAGTAAAAGTGACATTTTATATACATATGCGTGGGTCATCACAGATAGTCCGTAGGTGAGTTCCCAAACGTGTCAACCAATCAAAAGTAAATAATTTCCTTCAGGACAGTTTTCTGGAAAAATATATCATGCTACCTACTTAACTTTTGAAACAACTCTCTATTAGTTTTTTATTATTTCTCATTTCTTCTCTTCAAAAATATAGAGTGGAAATTCCACTTACAATTCACGTTGACGACCAAGTCGCAGTGAACAGTATTGAAATTTTATTTCATATGCAATAACTACATTAAAAAATCTTTGAACTACTTATACAGGGTGATTCGAAAGTACTTTGACACACTTCAGGGGAGGTGATTCCTCACAATATTCTAATATGAATTGTCCAAATAAATATATGTCCGGAAACGCTTCGTTTCCAAGATACAGGGTGTTGAAGTTTTACTTTTATTTTCGTTTTTTTTAAATAACTTCCGAAATACTGATCTCAATTAAACGAAAATTGGTATTGAGAGGTTTTTGAGGTGTCGAATTCGAACCTGATGTTATTATTGCTCTTACTCGTAGGGGGCGCCACCTACACGTCTTTTTTGTAGATTCATAACTTTTTTGAGCGTACATCTGGCACATTTTTCAGTAAAAAAATCAATTTCTCTATCATATCTTCGTAAAAATGCCACGTTTTCTAGATATTTGGACATTAAAATTTCAAGTCGATTATTTGAAAATCAATGCGCGTTGAAGTTATTACCATTATTTTGCATTTTTCACAAAAATGCTTAGGAACTTAATTTGACGTTTAAGTAAGTAGTTTTGGTAATTACATATTATGACAGTTAAACGTTTTGTTGAAGTTTCTGTATTTAAAAAACTAATTTTGAAAAAATGGAATATTTAAACAATAATGCTCATTTAGCCGATATGCATTTCGTTTATGGCCTTGCGATTGGCAATGCGCGCGAAGCAAGACGTATTTACCAGGAGCGATTTCCTAATCGAGTACTGCCATTAGCTCTAACATTTACCAGTTTCCACCGTCGTTTGGCAGAAACAGGTAGCTTTAAGAGGGCAGCTGATATTATTGGAAGACCAGGAGCAGTCCGAACCCCATAATTGGATGAAGCTGTTTTGAACGCTCCCGAGGAGAATCCAGAAACAAGTAAAAGAATAATTGTTGAAGTTCTCAATTCTACTCAGTCCACAGTTTGGAGAATTATCCACGATCAACAATTTTATCCATACCATATTCAAAGGGTTCAAGCTCTTTTGCCACGACACTTTCCCCAACGCATTACTATGGTCAGTAGTTTTTGAGAAAATTGGCTGGAAATCCTCAATTTTTAAGATATGTACTCTTCACGGACGAGGCAAACTTCTTCCGAAATGCTATCTCAAACTTTCATAACAACCATGTTTGGGCTCTGGAAAATCCGCACGCAGTTAGTCAAATACTTTATCAGTATCAATTTTCTGTAAAGTATGGGCGGCAATAATTGATAATTACTTGATAGGTCCTTTCTTTCTTTCGTTCCGACTGAATGGCGCAACTTACAGAGACTTTTTAGGAAACGAATTGCCGGGACTACTTCAGAATGTACCATTAGAAATTTGTATCCGCATGTGGTATATGCATGATGGGGCTTCATCCCATTTTAGCGTAGTAGCCAGGGAATTCCTTAACACTGTCTATCCAAATCGATGGATCGGTAGGGGTGTAGAAGAACCTAACCAGGCGTGGGCACCAAGGTTCCCAGATCTAAACCCGCTAGATGTTTATTTTTGGGAACATTTGAAGTCACTAGTTTATAAAACTCCAGTAGCGAACGAGGAAGATCTAAGAAGCCGAATAGTAGACGCCTGTGATACAATAAGAAACACACCAATAATTTTTGAGCGGGTACGAGATTCAATGACTGGAAGACTGAATGCCTGTATCTTCACTGAAGGTGGACACTTTGGACAATTCATCTGAATACACTTTGGTTTCCTTAAATTCATTTTATTCTACATATTCAAAATTTGTTGAAATAAAGTTGCAAATTTTATCAAAACAAATACAGATTTTGCACCCTTGATACAAAAATAACTATTTCAAACGAGTAAAAATAAATAGAATAGGTGGCGCCCCCTACAAAAAAACAAAACTACTTACTTAAACGTCAAATTTATTTCCTAAGCATTCTTGTGAAAAATGCAAAATAATGGTAATAACTTCAACATGCATCGATTATCAAATAATCGACTTAAAATTTTCAAGTCCAAATATCTAGAAAACGGTTGCTTATAGTAACAAGGGTAGATTTTTACGTAGATATGATAGGGAGTTGATATTCTACAAAAAAATGTGCTAGAAGTCGCTCAAAAAAGTTATGAATCTTCGTAAAAGAAAAAGACGTGTAGGTGGTGCCCCCTACGAGTGAGAGCAATAATAACATCAGATTCGAATTCGGCACCTCAAAAATCTTCTCAATTCCAATTTTCGTTTCATTGAGGTCAGTATTTCGAAAGTTATTTGAAAAAAACGAAAATAAAAATAAAACTTCAACACCCTGTATCTTGGAAACGAAGCGTTTCCGGACATATATTTATCAGACAATTCATATTAGAATATTGTGAGGAACCACCTCCTGAAGTTTGTCAAAGTACTTCTGACTCACCCTGTATAATATTGAAATACAAATTGTAAGAAGAATCGTCTTCAACACAAAACTAGTTTATAGACGGAATAGCTCTTTGAAGCTGCCGAAACGACAATTTGCTCATATCTGTTTTTAGTCGAAGACCGAAACCAGGTATGAGGAATCGGAGAAGGGGCGATTCACAAAAGAAACAGCAGGTGTTCACTATGATTCGTGAAAGTATTTAACACGAGTTGAATTTCTATGAGTTTAATCAATATTTAACTAACACTTATCAACGACAAAAAACTCCCGACATGTTGTTCATGGCGCATTAATTTATTCTCAGTTGTAATATCACAAGAGAGTGAGAATACAGTGAAAATAATTTGGCTATTTGGCAACAAGTTTGAGAAAGAAATCTGAGGAGTTATTTTCTACTTTATCGACCTCTATATATTATTTTTTATGTTACGATCATAATCACATTTCCTCGTACAATGATACAATGTACTAAACCGGTTTTGATTCATTTCTCACTTTTCATGCGACAGACGTCAAATCCAAAATTTAGGTTGTCAGACAATAAAACTAAAATAAAATTATTCTGGCGGTAATTTTCTCGGTAGAATATTCCCACTATATTAATGTTTTGTTGGCCAAAACGTACAAGAATAATTTGAATTGAAAGTTTCCATTGGTTCCTAGAAATGTCAAAAAATTATCTATAAAATTCAAAATGCTTCAATTTTTTTTTAAATTTCATTGCATCTGGTTATTTTTGTTTTTTAATAAAAAAAATTATTTATCCTGATAAAGCATTAATTTTAAAACAAACTTTTTCTTAGATTTTGTTTAAACAATAAAAAAATCAAAAAATGTTTTTAAACAATTGAAAAAAAACTTTTAAAATCATAATATTTCATAACAAATTATAAGCCAAAAAAATGCAAGAGAAAAAGTTATTAGTCCATTTGTTTGCAGAAATCGGTCTAAACAAATAGCGCTAAAAAATCAAGTCGAATGTTAAGTAATAGCTTTTTGATATCTCAAAACAGTGATAACGATGAATTTATTAAACAATTTTCTTCGACCTATCATTAAATTTTTGCTAATTCCGTTGTTGCCTAAATAATTCATGAGTGATAGATTATAACACTTAAATATACCGAAAGTTGACAATCTCATCAGGTATAATAGCAGTCAAAAGGTCTCCACGAAGCAAAACCATTTTGGAGTTTTTGTTTAACAATTATCCGACTTGTAATGTAAACAATAAATCTAAAAAAATCTGTGAAAAAACATATTTATTAAAAAACTTTTAAATTTATATTAGTGGTATATTTTTTTGCATCGGCCGGTTTTAACATGAATGAAAAGTTTTAACGTCAAAGATGAAGTTCCTGGAGTTATTTTTTTTTTTTTTGAAAATTTTCGCCTCTTCAAGGACTTTTTTTTTATTTCACCAAAACAGTTTACTAGTGATTTGTTAAAAACTAAACGTATCTTGGAATCTTCAGTTATTTAATACTTTTATTTAGTATCGATTTTGCCATTTTCGATTATATCAAATACACATTTATTATAGGGACGATTCATTTGAAATTATCTTTTATAACATTGGAAAGCATATAGCGGTTGCTTTCTGTAGTAGCTGATTAATTATGTGGGTGGTTTCTTTGGTATACTACCCTACTTTAGGTCCGTCAATCTCCATGCTAAACACCATCAGTCATGTAGACACACGTTAGTGTGTCAGCCAGTTCGGAAAAGAAAAGGGCGGGCGACGCTCTGGTAGTGTGTAGATTATACGAACTATTTCGAGCTACTTTCAACCCCCTACCCCATAACTAAAAAACTTTCAGAACTACACACTTGCAATTTCGCATGTCTAACAACCTTGAACACCTAGATTCCCGAATTTCATAAATATACCTATTCTTGAGTTATTGAAGTCTGAAAAGCGCCATTTTCATAATTTTCTGACTGACTCACTCATCAAAAACCTAGACCTAGAATTTAGGAATTTGACATCAAGGTAGATCATTAGGCGTATACAAAAGACCAAATCTGAAAACTTATTTAAATTTGAATTTATTCATAATATAACAAACGAGTTAGAACGCGTCAAGAACAATTTTCTATCTGCTCGACATATGCATTAACAATTCACAAATCACAAGGCCCTAGTCTTGACAGCGTCGTGCGCGATATGGGTTTCTTAATATTCAGCAAGGGGAGGCGTATGTTGTACTCTATCTCTAGTCAAAACCATTAAAAGTGTTTATCAATTAAACTTAGATCCAAGCTAAAATAAAGCCCAATGAAAACAACCGCCTGCGAATATGTTAGTGAATAATTGCGACAAATTTCAGGGGGTGATTCTGCATGAAAAATAAATGACAGTTTCCTATATAACTTTTGTCAGCAAATGCTTCGTTTTCCGAGATACGGAGTGTTAAAGTTTTTCTTAAGAACTGACTATTTACTTATTGCTCTGAAATCGGTCGAGATATACAAATGAAATTTGGTGAGTTTTAAGAGGTAGTTATTGCGATTTTTTGACATGCAATTGAGAATTTTATGTTCATCATTGGCACGCATACGGGTAATGATCTTAATTTTCTTGAAGAAAAAAATGGTACACCACTGAGATATTTTAAATTATAAATCATTTTTAAATTCCTCGTTCAATTTGTGACAAAATATATCTTTTGCTTTTTTTTCGTATGGGGCACCGTTTTTATGCAAAAAATAAAACATCTTAACACGTATTTTTCATTTCTTCAATACATTATCAAGAACTATTTGATACAATAACGTTAAACCAGAACAATAACAGAAAATAACACTAATAAATAAATAGGCACAAAGCTACAACAAATCTTCAAAATGACCTTAGACGTGATACAAAATTCAACTCTTCGCCTCATTGATTGTCGTATTCGCGCAAATATTCCTGGTGTATTTCTTATTGTCTCACAGCCGGCCACAATTCGATTCCTCAGGTCTTCAATATTTTCAATGGGAGTGGAATGAACTAACTTGAGATTACCCCAAATGCAAAAATCTGGAGGATTTGAATCCGGAGATCGAGCAGGCCAATGTTCCGTACCTCCCCTACCTATCCAACGATTTGGATAGACTGTATCTAAGTGATTACGTATAATAATGCTTAAATGGACGGGTGCACCATGCAGGAACCAGAAGTGTTGTCTCAGCTGTAGAGGAATTTCTTCAAGAAGAACAGGTAACTCTTCCTGTAGGAAATTAAGGTAAGAGTCACCTGTTAGCCGTTGTGGGAAAAAAATATGGACCGATTAAATTATCAAGTACCCCAAGCCATACATTTACTGAAAACTGATGCTGAAAATGAGCTTCAAAGATTCCATGTGGATTTTCCTCAGCCCAGAGATGATTGTTATGGAAATTTCATATACACTCTCGTCCAAAATTAGCCTCGTCAGTAAAAAAAACGCCATTTGAAAAATTAGGAATTTGAGCGATTTAATGAAGAATCCAATGGCAAAAAGCTAGGCGCGGAAAAAAGTCTCTAGGTAGTAGAGCTGGCACACGTTGAATATGAAACGGATACAATTGCTGTTCTTCAAGAATTTTAAATGCAGTGAAGTTGCTTACATTCAGTATGTTGGCAATTTTTCGAGTACTTGTTTCAGGTGACTCCGCAATTAACTCGAGAACTGCTTCTTCTAGTTGCACAGTTCGTACTTTTCGAGGGCGCCCACAGTCAGCTGTTTGTTTCTTAAATGTACCATTTTCGCGCAAACGTTGGTGAAGACGAGCAAATATTGTGTGATGGGGTACCCTAAGTCCTGGATACTAGCATCGCTACTAGATAATGTAATAAAGTAATAACAAATACGCGTTAAGATGTTTTATTTCTTTGCATAAAAACGGCGCCCCATACGGAATAAAGGCAGGAGAGATTTTTTGTAGAAAAAATGATTTTAAATTTGAAATATCTCAGTGGCGTACCATTTTTTTCTTTAAAAAAATTGAGATCAATACCCGTATGCGCGCCAATGATAAACATAAAATTCTCAATTGCATGTAAAAAAATGCGCATTAACTACCTCTGAAAACTCACCAAATTTCATTTGCGTGTCTCGGCCGGTTTCAGAGCAATACGTAAATAGTCAGTTTTTAAGAAAAATTTCAATAACCCGTATCTCGGAAAACGAAGCATTCGCGGACAAAAGTTATATAGCAAACTGTCATAATTTTTTCAAGCAGAATCACTCCCTGAAGTTTGTCGCACTTATTCACTAACACCCAGTATAGTATTGCCAAAGTCAGTTGAATATGAACTCAAAATATGAGTTTGTTTAAATTCGTACATAATATTGTCGAATAATGAAGGAGAACAGAAAATGAATTAGTATTTTTATATTCAATACAATCTTGAAATTTAACTATGGGTTGTACTATTTAATACAACAAAGAATTTAGTTGGATATAAAACTTCACCAGTAATAAATTCAGTATCAAAGAATATGACAAATTTGTATTTCAAATCAATTGAAGGACGTTATACATTCCTATAGCTATGATTTGAGGAACTGCCATGGAATTTGGCAGCCGTTCACTTCTCAACTCTTTCATCGGAAACGCCGACAATCCCGAAAGGTGTTTGTACCGAACTGGGCCCGTTTACATATTTATAATTTTGAAATTAATTAAGAATGTATATCCAACATTATCTATGGCAAAAGCAAGAAAAATGCGACAATTTGTCGGCTGCATATACGCTGATGTTTTGTTTTATTTTCAGCTGATTGAGGACTGTCTCCTCAGATTTCCTGAACTCAGAGAAAGGTCTCTCCATAAGATTTGGCCGAAAGTTGGTTCCGTGGTTATAGAATTACTCAAAAGTAAACAAATAGAGCATCGAGAGTTGTATTCGACATCAATAGATATGAATGTGAAGTCAGTGAAACTTATACCCTTTCTCTTTGCACCACCTCAAATAAGAATGAAGACGACTAAGAAGAACGTCAAACTGTCCAGAATGGAAATGGCCGACAGATTCTTCCTTCAAGTCTCTGTGAGTAAAAATTTGTCATTTTCGAAATGAATACTAATATTCAATGAGATATATTATAAGTAAGTGCATTCAGGATAAAGCTGGCATGCGATCTCAAGGATTGGTTTGGCGCTGGTCTGTGTTGCATTCAAATAATTCATTTTCTCCTCACCGCATGCTCTGCAATACGCGGTCCCTTCATTGTTTTCTTGGGTAGCAGTATCGGATTAGTAGAGCAATTATTATGCATGTTTTTGTTCTATGGAGGTCAGTAGTCAGAGTGCCCTTCGATTGAGCCTCAAATCTTCATTTTATCTACCTGTTGATCAGCTTTTTATTCCTCAAAGAAACATAACTTGATATAATATTAATGAATGTGTAACATCCATTCCGTTCCTATTTTTATGTTTGCCGATTTTCTCCTGTATTTTCCATGTTAAAGTTTGTCCGGGAGGTATGGTAACCCAAATCGCACACTGATTTTCATGGCATCCGTGGCCTGATTATTTCACGAGGGGCAATTTTGTATATTTCCAAGTGGTAAGAATGAAGTGGTACATCCAGACTAGTTTATATTTTATTTACATAAATTTGAAGGCACTTTGGATATCATATATTCTTTTTTCTACCCAATATCAACCTGAAAAACTGTGGAAGACTTGTCAAGTGATTATTTTATTGATTTATGTCTTACTCTTGTTTTTTTTATACTACTACTATTACATTCAAGTTGTACTATCTCCTATATCTTGTTTCTGATAGGGTTATTTTGACTACATCAGTGAATTTGGCCTACTATGCCATTTACAGATTCGAAAATAAACTAGCGGACTATATGATTCCCAATGGGTTAGAACGAAAGGTACTCTATCCTGTAGACCAGCACAAAATATAACAGATATACGCGATGGATAATAAAGTATTCAAGTAGACCACTGTAAAATGTTTCCGCTTTTTACTTGAGCCATATCACAATTTACGTTGCATCTTTCAGGCATCTCAGAGTTCCAAATGCAAGGTGAGCACTTAACGATTGAAAGTAAAATAATTTCTAATATGTCCACAAATGAAGAAAAGATAAAAAAATTAAATTGGGAATTTGGGGTCACTCGCTTGAAGAAACAATGAATTTATTCATGATAACATTCGAAAATAGGTCAATTTCGTCACATTCCACCATTGTTTGAATTAATCCACAGTTTGAGAAATGTAGATGTTATCAGAATTTTCCGAAGGACTACATTAGACTCATGAAATTTCGTGAAACTATAATGAGAAGACAAAATAACAATATATTATTCACAGACGAGTCATCGTTTTCTTCACTTAGAAAACACAATCCATCCATTATACAATATTGGTTTCAAAAAACTGAGCATGTGAGTATACCTGTGCGTAGTGGAAACCTATAATAACTGAATGTTTGGATAAGAGTTTTTGGAGATCATATCATAGGTCCTTTCTTTATCGGGAGTAACCTAAAAGCTGTCTAATATTTACAGCTTCTGCGACATCAAATCATTCCGAAAATTCGGAAAGATCCTCTTACTTATGGGTTCAACAGGATGGTTGTTCAAGTCACAATGCACGGGTTGTGATACAATTTTTCCGAATTACGTTCCCTGATTGTTCAATATCTACACGTGGTAAGATCATGTGGCCTCCCAGATCACCATATTTAAATTTGCTTGATTTTTTTAAATATTGTCGACACGAATTTGAAATATCTACAAAAGAGAAAAAATTATCTAACTTTGTGCATTTCGTCAAATCTACTCAGAGATACGAGATTATCTCTGTTTCACAGATTTGGCTATGATTTGCACAATAAGGGGGTTAATTAGATTTGTAATATTTATTGTTTAAATTTTTTAGAGATATTATTTGATACATTTATAATTGCAAATAATTCCCCGCATACAATGGCACGTCGTATACAGAATGCCATTTCTAATATACCAGACGTTTTGATAATGCATCAACCTGAACTGAGACGGCAGAACGACCTTTATATTTCACGAAAATTGATTTCGACTCAATCACTGCAGTAAAACTACCTGGGTCGATCCCATTGTGTATGCCAAATTCGGCAATAAATATCCTCGTTAAGCCAACATTAGTTGAGAGGGCCGTATTGTAATAATTGTGAATAGGCATGTCAGGTAAAATTCAAATACATTTTTGTGGTAAAAATTGTCAGTCTTTATTTCTCACGGGAAGTGTTCAGTTGTATTACGCTATATCATTCCATCAAATATTATACGTATAAAACGGTATTATGTGGCGTCCATGGATAAACATTGATGGTGCTTCTTCTAGTGTAGAAAACATTTACCTGTTGATGCTAAGGAAATTGTCAAAACTATATAGAGTTTAACAGATGACTTATTGCTTGTGCTGCTACGACTGCAATATGTGATTTGACTAAACTATATCTGACTACAGTGAAAAGAATCGCGTCAAATCCTATCAAATTAAGAAAGAAGCGTGAATATGATATTTCCACTGAATGTTTTGATGAAGGCGACAATGACTTGATAAAACGCAAAGTCTACAGCATGAACAAAGAGCAACGCGTACCTATATATGCTCTGAAGCAATGGCTCACTAATGACCAAATCCAAATATGCTGTAGCCTCACTAGCCTTTGGAGAACTTTGTCTTAAATGGGCTTCAGATATCGAACAATTGAAAAAGCAAGTATCTATGGAATCCCGTCGATTACAAAAATATCATCATGAGTATAAAAACTTTGATAAGAGAATACCTTTCTGAAAATCCTCCAATAGTTCACCTCGAGGAGACATGGCTTGACATGTATGCAAACACTATCCAAAGGATGGTCCGATTCTTCCGGTAGGTGTGAAACCAAAGCTCCGTCAAATAAAGGGAACAGGATAACCATTTCACATGCGGGTTCACAAAAGGTTGGATTCCAAATGCTTTTGTGGCTTTCTGCAAAGAATATTGAAGTCTCCTGCGTGGACTATCATGAAGATACAACGGCCACATTTTTTTAAGAATGATTCAGGAGTTGTCTCATACCAAACACTCCTCAGAAGGACAATGCAAGCTATCACAGTCGCCAATAACATGAAGCTCCAGGCTCGTACTTATAAATGGCTGCTTTTACCTACGTGAGATTAAATTGAAACCAAACGGACAGAAATCATGGAGTGAAATGGATGACACTGAAAACTTTTCTGTTTTTTTATTAATAATCAAGAAGGGAAATTCTGAATACTGGGTGATATATGAATTGTTTCATTGAATTCCAGAAGCTAGGTATAAATTGGACTAAGATTATTTAATTCTTTTTTTTAATTCATCGATTCCTTATTCTGATTTATGTATATCATTTCAAGAAATATCCTCTGTTGGATTGGTTTAAAAAATTTTTTAATTCATTCGTGGTGATTTTGATTTACGTATTGCGATTACGCACATTCTTTAATGTTACATTTGCAGTCGCTTTTATTGATATAATGCAACTGTTAAGATTTCTTGTGTTTGACCAATATATCTTTTGGAACAATCCATACAAGGTATTTCGTAGATAACATCAAATTTTTGTTTATTTTCAATAGGACTTTTCATAGTTGTGTGCAATTTTGAAATTGTTTTTACATTTTCCTTTGCAATTATAAAATTTTCGTTTATCAATACATTTATTAATTATGGTGTAAGTTCAATTATATGTGGTAAAAATCGAAAATTATTTCATTTGATACAGTCGCATTATAGCACATAAAAGCGACGTAAATCAAAATAACCATCGAATGAATTACAAAATACAATTATTTTAGATACTGAAATGATATACATAAATCAGAATGAAGAATCCATGTATAAGAAAGCAGATTTAAATAATATTAGTCAGATTTATACCTACCTTCTGAAATTAAATTAATATATCACTCAGTATTCAGAATTTTCCTCCTTGATTATTAATTAAAAAAAAAAGTTTTCAGTGTCATCCATTTTACTTCATACATTCTGTCTGTTCGGTTTCAATTTCAATTTAATCTCACGTCAGTAAGTACCCATTTATAAGTATATTTATATCATGAGTAAACCATACATTTTGTAGTCGTCCTGAAGGAGACAATAAACATTGTCGAAAGCTGGACGAATTCCAAAGAATACATCTAGTTTATGAAAATTTAGCCCTCCAGTTGACTGCAACATATATATATATATATATATATATATATATATATATATATATATATATATATATATATATATATATATATATATATATATATATAGTAATATGAATTTTTTAATTCTAAGTCATGACAAAATAAAAATTCCGCCAAAAAAATAGGGGTTGATCGTAGAAGGGTGAGAATTCAGGGTTGTATGTATTTTTGAATGCTGTATCATAAAAAAATAAAAACAAAAAATGTTGTCTGAAAAATTAAAAAAAAATTAAGGGGTGGACCACCCTTAATATTTAGAGGGATGATTTGTGAATCTAAACCATACAGGGCGCTACCCAAACGCATACAAAAAAATTCATTCAAATCGGTCCAGCCGTTTAGGAGGAGTTCAGTTACAACACACGTACAGTAAAATTATATATATAAAGATATATATATATATTAATACCTAACCGACCAATGAGGCCGAGAGCCCGAAGCACGTGTCTACGGTTAACACTTTTCTCCGATATTCCTCTCTTTCATAGATATATATATATATATATATATATATATATATATATATATATATATATAATATATTATTATAAAATTGTCATTGTTTGTGTTTGTTCGTACGAACACCACGCAAAAACTACTGTACCGATTCTGATGAACCTTTTTTTGTTTAAAAGCTTATGCTTAGACTTAAAAACTGAAACAATAAAATCACATTTCTTCACAACCAAGTTCTACCAACATAAGGGTTTATCTTCAGGCTGAAACGCAGATATTCTATTTATATTTCTGCTTTCGCATTGTACGAATGTTGTTGAAGATGTGTGATTTCGTTGTTATCGGGAAAAGTTTTTCTTTCATGTTTTCCCCCTTCATGAATACAATGGATTATTTAGAAAATTAAATTATATGAGCCTCACTGTATTTTTATGGCAACATGTCGAGACCTGTTTTCATTATTGTCTACAATAAACAAAGATAAAAAAGGTTGTTCTAAATCATGCATAAGTTTTTGATGTAATTTCTAATTGTTGAAACTGTTGGGATCTTTTTTTATATGTATTATTTCAAGAAATGTTCATTTTCTTGGATTTCTGCCTTTGGTCGAAATCTCAACGTTGTTACTGTCAAACTTATGTTGATTTTTTTTCGTGTTTGCATAATTTAGAATATTAAGTTATATCACCCTTACTGTACTTTTATGGCAACATGTAAAAATCTGTTTTAATTCTTACTATAAACAGATTGAAAAAGTTTGTTATAAATCCGGCTTAAGTTTTCCATATAATTTTCGATTGTTAATACTGTTGGGGACTTTTTTATATGCATCATTTCAAGAAATGTTCTTATTCTTGGATTTCCTTCTCTGGTCAAAAATTCGAAGTTGTTAGTGTCAAACTTATGTTGATTTATTTTTCGTGATTGGATAAGGCTTTCATGTTTTTGAGCATTAGGCAAAAACAACTAGACCGATTTTGATGATCCATTTAAGCTTATGATTGGACTCAAAAACTGGTATGTCATCTTGCTACGATGACGGGAACCACATACATATATATCTATATCAATACTATTATAGAATTAAAATTTGTTTGTTTGTTTGTTCGAGCTTCACGCAATAACTACTTAACGGATACAATAATTAAACCACATTTTTTCACAACCAAGTGCAACCAATATAAGGTGAGCTTCCATTTAAAGTACATCTTCCCGTTGTATAACGAGATAACTGGATAACAAGTTAACGGGATAACCAGATAACGGCATAACGAGATAACGGGATAACACATATAAATAATAATGCTTTAAATAAAGCATGAGTTAACAAGTGAAAAAAGCTAAACGTGATAATGGGATATCGGCAAAACGGAAAAATAGAAAAATGTGGTAACAGGATGATGGGATAACGGTAAAACAAGATAACAGATAACAGGATAACGGCAAAATGGTTTGATGGGATAACGAGATAGCTGCATAACGGCATAATGGAAAACTGGATAACATGATACAGGATAACGAGATATGTGATAACGGATAACAGCAACTGTTAGAACTACCCCCTAAATATCTGAATGATTTCAATCTATGTAGATGAAAATGAAAAAAAAACAGCAGAACACTTCAATTTTATGTTGAATTTTGCTCAAGAAGAAATTTTTAATTTGAATAAAAAACAGATTCAGAGAAAAATAATATGAAAGTTATCAGGGATGGTTTTGATTATTTAAGAGATAAAATTTATTCATATATTCAGAGATAAGTTTTAACCGCTTGTGATTCGAATTTTGGAATATCCTTCCTCAGTACGTACATATACCTGGAATGGAAAAATGTATGTGGTGTTATTGTTACATATATATGGTTGCCGTCATCATAGCGAGATGACATACCAGTTTTTGAGTCCAATCATAAGCTTAAATGGATCATCAAAATCGATCCAGTTGTTTTTGCGTGATGCTCAAAATGACATGACAGCCTTATCCAAACACAAAAATTAACATAAGTTTTACACTGAAAACGTTGAGATTTCGACCAAAGGAAGAAATCTAAGAGAATGAACATTTTTTGAAATGATACATATAAAAAATGCCAGATTTATAACAACCTTTTATATCTTTGTTTATTGTAGTCAATAATAAAAACAGATCTTGACATGTTGCCATAAAAATACAGTGGGGATCATATAATTTAATTTTCTAAATAATCCATTGTATTCATGGAGGGGGAGAACATGAAAGATAAACCATTCCCAATAACAACGAAGTCACACATCTTCAACAACATTCGTACAATACGAAGGCAGAAATATAAATAAAATATTTGTGTTCAACCTGAAGATAACAGAAAGCATGTCGAAACGTCGTTAAAAGAAAATTCACAAATTGACTGAATAACACCTTTATTCCGAAAAATTGAACCCTTATAGTGGTAGAACTTGGTTATGAAGAAATGTGGTTTTATTGTTTCAGTTTTTGAGGCTTAGCGTAAGCTTTCAATCAAAAAAAGGTTAATCAGAATCGGTCCAGTAATTTTTGCGTGATGCTCGAACAAACAAACAGACAATTACAATTCTATAATAGTATATTATATATATATATATATATAGGTAGTCAACTGGAGGGCTGTTTGGAATTCGTCCAGCTTTCGACAATGTTTATTGTCTTTTCAGGACGACACAAAATGTATGGTTTACAATTATTGATATAAATGAACTTATAAATGGCTACTTACTAACTTGAGATCAAATTGAAACCAAATGGACAGAATATATGAAGTAAAATGGATGACACTGAAAACTTTCTTTTTTAATTATTAATCAAGTAGGAAAATTCTGAATACTGAGTGATATATGAATTTAATTTCAGGTATGAATTTGACTAAGATTATTGAAATCTGTTTTCTTATACATCGATTCCTCATTCTGATTTATGTATATTATTTCAGTATCTAAAATAATTGTATTATTGTTATTAATTCGATGGTTATTTTGATTCACGTGTTCCGATAATGCACGTACTCTTTACTGTTACATTCACAGTCGCTTTTATGTGATATAATGCGACTGTATCATATGAAATAATTTTCGATTTTGACCACATATAATTGAACTTACACCATAATTAATAAATGTATTGATAAACTAAAATTTTATTATTGCCAAGAAAAATGTAAAAACAATTTCAAAATTGCACCCTGGAATAGGTTGGCGCTAAATTTAGCGAAGGGAATTTTATGTCATATTTTCGTCAAATTCACTAGAAAAATCTAAGGTAATTTGAAAGTCGAGATTCGACCCTTTTAATCTATTCATCACCTAAAATCGACTATATGGACTGAAAAAATTATGGAAATATTTTTTTGTAATTATATCCGGACTACTATGGAATATTTTCAATTAACTCACGTAAGGGAACGAAAATGCAGATTTATCAAAACCGTATTTTGCATCGAATCAAAAATGCATAAAAAATATATGATCTTCCTGAAATTCACGCGGGCATAAGCTAGTATATATATATATATATATATATATATAATATATGTATATATATATATATATATATATATATATATATATAATGAAAGTTCGGGTTGAACCGCGTCTAGAAATTTGGTAATTTCGACGTTTCTGCTTCCATTTTGGAGCCATTTTCTAGAAAAGTGGGAAAAATATATAAATATAAGTTATTGATAGGAGTAAATGAGGGAAGTGATATCCAAACGAAGTCTCAATCTGTCTATTCCTAGGTTGTAGTTACTGAGGTAGGAATGTGATTTCCTCAGAGGTCTCAATCTGCCTATTCCTCAGGTGTTGTCACTTAGGAGAAAAAATAATTTCCAACCGAGGTCTCAATCTGCCTACTCCTAGGTTGTTGTCACTTAGGTGGGGACCAAGATTTTGTAACTCGACACCGGGGTTTCAATCTGCCTACTCCCCAGGTTTCGACACTAGCTTCCTCTGAGGTCTCGATCTGTCTACTCCTTCAATGGGCTTGGTTCAGGAGTAAGGCGGCAAACTAGAGTTTTCCAAGTATTGGGTAGTCTGCATCCATCATCGCGTTTGTTGAGGCAGTTCAGGTGCTTCTCGATCTCAAGGGTTTCACGAATGACTTTCGCTTGCAGTGTTCTCTCAGTAGCAATAGTCCTGGTGTGGTCAAAATCCATTCTGTAGCCTGCCTCTTCATAGTGCTTGGAGAGTGCCGAAGAAGGGTCCAAGTGTCGGACAGCAAAATGATGTTCGTAAACTCGACTGGAAAATATTGTTCCGACTTTAAGTTGTTCAGTTGCAGAATATTAAGAAAATGTGTTGATGGTATTTTCCCAGGTAGTTGGAAAAATTCGGTCCGTCACGTAATAACTAAGAAATTCATATATTACTCTGGATCATAAAATGATTCCGATTATAAATAATTTTGATGACGATAGCTACACAAAACAGAATATATGATATATTATTGAAAATGTAAATAAATATAACTAGTATTTAAAAATATCTATTATTCAGATTATTTAATTTTCTAGAGTCCGACCCTTTGTGCTTGTTCATTGCAAAGCGCTTGTCTACACAATGTGGGATCGACCTAGGTAGTTTCACTGAGGTCGGAATCATGTATTGTGAAAAATACTGTAGGAAGCGGAAATATTCTAGTTAAATATTTTATTATGCATCACGTATATCTGTTATATTCTGTGCTGGCCCACTGGCTCATGAGAATGTTTCAATGCTCCACTTACTTCCGTTCTAACCCATTGTAAAACCTAAGGTTCGCGATTTTGTTTCTGAATCTGTATTTATAAGTGAGAAAGGCTCATGATAATTATCATGTAATGATTCGGGTGCTGTTTAGACAAGGCAAGCCTTCGATTTTTCCCAGGGTTGGTGCATGGGTATGGTTTATTTGTGTGCTACCATGACATTGATTTGCCATATATTCATAACACTTCGTGGAATTTTTCTGATCATCGCCCAACCATGATGAAATAATGAATAGTTATTCGTTCTGGTATACAAGTCTACTTGAATAATTTCAACACCCGCCCAATTAGCATACAAAAATGGAAGTTTGACTCCATTATTTCTATTCACACTATGCTGTCACGAAGAACCATGTTATCAATGTTCTCAATAGGGCATATAATATCCTTTGTCCAGTATGATACAAACACGTACACAAGTATCAGACATCACAGCTATGTCAATCGTTGGTATACAATTTATGTAGTGATATGTTGCAACACTTTTATGAACAAGAAAAGTTTGTCTCAATTGATGACGTCATTAAATTGCACTAGATTCTATATTTTTATGCAATAATCATAAAATATATAGAACTTGTGGAAGTCCGAAGTCAATGTTTTCCATCCCAACGTCAACCATTCATTTTGGAGTTTTACAGTTGCAGAGGAACGCAAACATGTCTATATTATATGTGTTTTCAACGTATTGGTAGTTTTGATTTTGGATATAGTTTCAAAACTACAGAGTATAGTTTCAGGTATATTTATTTATTCATTTGTAAAATGAGATGCATACAAGCAGGGCCCAAAACTATCATTTAAAGTAATTCGAATTTTTTGTAATTATTAAAAGTCCTATCAATAGGTATATGCACTAAAAAGGCAAAATCATGACAGAAAGTGGAGAAAATTGACACATTTGTGCCTACTCAAAAATAATTAGAGTTGCAGTTCATGTTAAGATTCTCCGAACAGCAGATTTGTAGCGACTCATAGGAAAGTTGAAAATATCGAGTTCAATGAACTTGAACTTTGAACAATTTTACCCAGATTTTTTTTTAATTAAAAATGAGGGAGACTGTATGGCCATTTATAACATCAAATAAAAACATCAAGTCTCTTTGTGTCCCACAGTGTTCCTCTGATAAGGAGTTTTGATTTCAGCCCATGTAGTTCAAGCATTTCAGAAATCAATTTTGTACATTTTTTTATCTGTTTTTATATACAGAGTGTGCAATTGAAAACGAAACAGCGGCTCTGTAGGTCGGCAGAACCGAATTATTTAAAAACGCTCGGACACATCAACTACAGTTTCGAGGGGGACATCGTTCGCGATGAAATTCACCCGAAATACATTCCATCCCTCGGAGCTGTGACCGCCGCCCCTAAACTTTTAAATGGCAACATATGGCAAGTGATACCTCATTTTGAAGGTGTTTTCCTTCTTGATATCAAACAACGAAAATAAATTAATTCTATCGATTCGTTTTCGAGATATAGGAACATGAAGTTGGGAAATCACTTTTTATTCACTCAATCAATAAAAACAATATCTGATGAAGCAACTGTCGCAATAATTATTATTGTCGATGAACTAAATGTTCAAACTGTCTACCACCCATTTCCATACAATAGTACAAGTTCTGTTCAAAACGAGACGTAACATTTCGTAGCATTTCCGGCGTTATTCGACTACATTCTTCAATAATTCTCCTTCGTAAATCTTCCAGAGATTCTGGTTCGGTTGCAAATATCCTGTTTTTCAAGTGACCCCACAGGAAAAAGTCGAGTGGGGTTAAATCTGGAGATCTGGCTGGCCACTCTATAGAGCCTCTTCTTCCAATCCAGCTTCCAGGAAACATTCTATCCAAAAACGCCCTAACAGGCTGTGCATAATGTGGAAGTGCCCCGCCTTGTTGAAATATAAAGTGGTCTTCATGGTTACGATCGTTATTTTCAATGATGTCTACTAATAGTGGATGAACAAATTCATTCAATAATTCCAAATAAGTTTCTCCTGTCAAGTTACCGTCGAGAAATACTGGTCCAATCAAACGGTCCCCAAAATTACCGGCCCACACATTGGGTTTTTGGGGAGTTTGAGTATGGACTTCGTGGAAAACATGTGGATTGGCATCTGACCAATAACGACAATTATGACGATTCACAGTCGAATTCAAAAAGAATGTAGACTCATCAGAAAAGCAGATGTTGAAAAGGAAATTATCATCAGCATCATAATTTCACAAAATTCCTGTCGCCTATCAAAATATCTTCATTCAATTGGTGTACCAAATGAATTTTGTAGGGGTGGACCTTTTATGATGTTTCAGGATTTGGTGGATACTGGTTCTACTGATATTGGTAACACTAGCCAATTTCCTCGTGCTCAATGTTGGGTCTGCACGAACTTGTCCTAAAAGTGCAACTTCAACAACATTTCTCAACGGAAATTCACGTTCCGAGTCTCGTTTCTTGTTGGCTACTGATCCAGTTTGACGAAATTTTTGCACTAATTCTAGAACGTATTTTCTAGCAACAAGTTTATCTGGATGCGTTTCATTGAACAAATTAGCTGTACGGTTACCGCACTCATCATTCTTAAAAAAATTGTTATTATTTCAACTCTTTCCGCGATCATATACACCATTATTGCGAAAATATATCCAGCAGCTTTAGTCAAGTAATTCACTCTAATGTCGGTCAATCAAAGATCAATTAGACACTGATAGACGTCCACAATTTCGATTTGGCGAAAAAAATTATCACATTTGATTCGAATTCGAGAAAAAGTATTTTTATCGATTCTTAGGAACCTTAAGAAAAATTCGATAAAAGGAAAAAAATTTTAAAGGAATTGCATGTTATTTGTTGGTGAACAGTTAGATCATTTGATTCCTTGACAATGATAATTATTTTTAAACAGTTGCATTGTTAGGTGTTATTTTTATTGATTGAGTGAATAAAAAGTGATTTCCCAACTTCAAATTCCTATATTTCGAAAACGAATCGATAGAATTAATTTATTTTTGTTGTTTGATATTAAAATGGAAAACGCCTTTCAAATGAGGTATCACTTGCCAAAGTTGCCATTTGAAAATTTAGGGGTGACTGTCACAGCTCCGAGGGATGGAATGTCCCCCTCGAAAATGTAGTTGATGTGTCCGAGCGTTTTTATATAATTCGATTCTGCCGACCTACAGAGCCGCTGTTTCGTTTTCAATGGCCCACTCTGTATATTTCAATGAAGATTCCATATGACTGAGGTCAAATTCATACACAGTAAAGGGATTTGATTGCTATAGTAGACCGAAAGTATTTACATTAACTGATCGAGAAACCAGCATTCTGTTACATGACATTACGAGACTATCGAGGTATAAATTAAGTGTCAATTCATTGTCAAGGATTACCCCAAGATCTTTAATTTTTCTACAGGCTTCAGAATACTGTGGGGGAAATGATAGTCGAATGAAAATATTTTGAGATTTCTTGTAAAGATAATCTACAGCGTTTTTCAAGATTTAAAATCAATTGATTGTCAAGTTTTTGCAATAATAAACATCAAAGGTCCCATATAAGATCCTTGTGGGACTCGATAAGATTTCGAATCGAATCCGTTAGCTGTGACCATAGACAAATTAAAAATAAAGAGACTGTTTGAAACATTGGCGATCTTGACCACCAAGTTTTTGGTACGGCCAGTCGCGCATGGAGGCGCTGCCCGCAATCAACAGACGACTGACATGATAATTTTCCAATTTCGACATTTGTCAGAAAATGACAAACCACGTAATAATTTCAGAATAATTCTACTGTTAATTGTCATCGAAAAATTGATTATAGAAATTATACTATGGACTTGAATTATGAACCCAACGTCGAAAATGGAATGTTTTGTTATTCGAGTTGACGCTGAAATTCCTCGAAATATTCTTTCACAAGGTAAAATATAAGCTGCTTTTCACAAACTGATACTTATTTCCATCCATCACTTGCAGAAATTTTTTCACAAACTGATATATTTCCGTCCATCAGTTTCCATTACCTATCACCATTTGAAGAAGTACGAAGATTATCATCAAACTGGAGTACTTGTTAGGTATACCTACTCGTTCTCCTTTGTGCTAATAAATGAACAAAATTATTGAAGGTTTGTTGTAAATGTAATTTGTTTTTATTTTGGTTGATTTGATGAAGACTGAAGAATATTTTTAATTTTGTTGTTTTTCGGAGTTTTATTATTGTTTTGTCTGTAGTTGTACCTTGTCCTAGATACAATAAAATGTGTTTTTATAGTGTTCAACTTATTATTCTCGTTTTATAAGATCTTTAATTTTGTTCTTGATATCATGAAATAAAGATTTACTTTGAAACTTTATTTTAACTACGAACGAACTAACAGATTCTACGAATCGATTACTGTATATATTTTATTAGTGATCGATTTGCCATTCCTGTATTTCATATGATACAACCATTCATATGGAATACAAGAATGGCAAATCGATCACTTATAAAATATATATCAATCATATAAAAGTAACACATTTGAAAAACCCGCCTTATTTCAATCGGTCTTACCAACTGTATTTGGTTCGGCCAGTTGCGAGATATGTCGCCACTGTCTAAACGTGGTGCCAACTTTTACTGCAGGTTTGACAACTCTCTTTATTTTTAGTTTCTCTATGGCTGTGACTCTCTGGAACTTGTCAAGATACGAAAAAAACCATTTAAGCAGGTGCTCTTGAATGAAAAATCCGAATCTTTCATCTTCATACAGGGTGACCCAGGGGTGCGTGCAAGCTCCATTCCTTTTTTTCTATCCAATGACAACCCCCATTTTTGTTACATTCGTGGATTCGCTACTGAATTGTCGATATAACGCACCTTGGTTTGCAAATTTTCATCTGCAATTTTTTTTCACTTATGTCAATTTATGTGTCAAAATAGCGTTCTGCATAAACCCACAGAAAAATTCATAATTTCAGAACAATTCTCAATTACTCAACCAACTTTTTCACTAGTCGATTTTTAGGCTTCATTTAGCGAAATACGATTTTTTGAAAAGACAAATTACAAATAGCTATAATTCGACTTTTTCAAATGCAACCTATATTTATTGCATCGTTGCATGGCATTTCCCAGGAACTTTTTGCCGAAATGGCAACTTCATAAAATTTGCAAGATTTCTTGCAAAATAAGAAATGTTGATGATTTTTTCGAAAACTAAAGGAATTGAGTAGGCCGCTGTTGTAAAATTTAACACTTCCATATAATTCTGAAAAGAATATGTTTCAACACAATGATCTTGTAATAGAAACAGGAGTACTGTAAAGAACAGGAAAGGATGATTAACAGAAAACAATGTGAAAATTTTGAGGGAAGGCCACTTATAAACACGCAAATAGGTCACCATGGTGTTCCACACTAGCTGCTAGTCTTCTAGTAAATGGGTCCCGAATTCTAGCATCAGTTGAACGGAAGGCTTCCATGATCCTGTTTTCAATATCATCTGCAGTTGTTGTGAAATTTATGAAAACTCTTGCGTTCACGTACTCCCAAAGAAGGAAATCTGTAGGAGTAAGGTCTGGGGATTGCGCGGGCAGAGGAATAGTACCTCCTCTGCCTATCCAACGAATAGAATAGGATTGATCTGAAAATTATTGCACTATCTTATGATTATGCACTGCAGCGCCATTGTGTTGCAGCCACATGGTCCTTCCGGAGTTCGAATTTACTTCTTCTAACAATCTAGGAAGATGTTCGCGAAAAAAATTAAATACCTTTCACCATTTGGCACATTGTCGAAAAAGTAGGTGATGCGTTGTGGAGTAAAACACTTATATGTTGATCCTGGTTCACTCCTCGAGTGTCTACTACCTTTATAAGTGGACTGTAAACTCATTATGGGAAAAAGAAAATGTGAATGTGTCACACTCGACACGATATTGACAAAACCCCTCGGGCGAGTTCGTTCGATATCGGGTCGGACTGGATCGACGCACTGCTGAACGAATGCAAGTTTATCATAGGCGTTTAATGGGGTTTGGCACTGTACATCCCGCCAGCCTTGAAAGTTATCAGTGTCAGAAGAAAAAAAAAGTTAATCATTAACAACAATACGAACGCAGTTTTAGCATGAATATGTCTTTTCATGTCCCCGTGTCACTTGACGGCAAAATACAAATGTTAATAACACTTCGCTTGAAAAACCAGTTGAAGTTTCAACACTCATAACTCGGACACCTCGTCATTACTAGGATGGAGCGCAACAACTCTTTCTAGTTTCCATTGTAACGGGGGCAGTCCAGACTCTTTCAGCACCACTAGATCTCCAATCTGGATATGATTGGGTTCACGTCGTTTCTATTTGTAGCGCAGCTGAAGATTTGTTAGGTACTCAGCCGGCCAACGCTGCCAAAAGCGTTGCACCATTCGTTGTAGTCGATGGTACAAACTCAGTCTCTGAGCAGGTTTATCGACTACGTCTGTTTGTGGAATGGCTACCAATGAGTTGCCCACAAGGAAATGACCAGGGGTTAGAGAAACGAGGTCAAAATGATCGCTAGAGAGCGCTGTATAAAGGCCTTCGAATGGTAAATAAACGTTGCCAATTCCATGAATTGAAAGTTTCTTTGCCGATTTCACGACTGCCTCCCACAGCTCACCGTGATTAGGAGCAAATGGAGGGTTAAAATTCCAAGTCATAGTGTTTTGTAAAAGAAAATCACAAAAATGACCTGAAAAAGTAGCCTAATTAATATTTAGTATTATTAAGATTTCAACTCAGTATTTGCCCCCCTGAAGTTAGAACCATTGTCGCTATATAGATCTGAACATAATCCTCTTCTTGATACAAAACGTTTTTAGCAATTTAAAAATGCATCAGGAGTTAGATCGCTGGTTAACTCGATATCCACGGCCTTTGTTGTAAAACAGACAAAAATACAAATATAAGTTTTTATTATTTTACGAGATTTCAGACGCTCGTCTCTTACTAGTATAGGTCCGGCATAGTCCACGCCACTGATTAAAAAAGGGTGTGCAGGCTCTAATCTGTATTTCCCATCATAGGTATGACATTGCTTGGTTCAGCTCGGAAACAGGTGATACAGTTATGAATGACTCCTCTCACAACATTTCTGCCAATTATTATCCAATATTTGTTTCTGAGAGAGGCCAACACTGCTTGTGGTCCGGAGTGCAAAGTCCGTTTGTGTTCATATTCAATCAATTTATATGAGATTGGGTGTTTCGGAGGCAACAGTTCAGGGTGTTTCATATCATATTCAAGAGTGCAATGTTTCAGACGACCACCTACGAGAGGTAATCCACTGCTATCTATGCATGGGTTCGAAGAGAGCAATTTGCTAGAATTTGAAATCATTTTTCCGGAATTAAAAGCTTGGATTTTGTGATGAAATTGTTTGAGAGGTAGTTTGACAGATTCGTTCAATTCGTGTTTAGTAAGTGTCCCGGTTGAATTTTTATTTTTTGGATTAATATTACTTAAATATCTTAGTACATACGTGAATAATCACTTATAATCTCCCTAGAGCATGAATTATTGCCGGAAATTTTTTGAGTGCATGAATTTTCTCTAAAAATTCATGTACGAGACAAATTTCCCGCAATTAATTCAAGCACGTGGGGGGATTCGGTAAAAAATTTTTATACCGGAATTATATTTAAATAGAAAACATTGAGTAAATATTTATTTTGACGTTATTCACAAATGAATAGAAGGCTGTGTGTAAGGAATGTTTTGGGGGAGATTTTTTTCTAATTTCCGCCGTTCCTAGTAAAATAAAATATATAATATCAAATTAAAACTATTGATTTCATATAATTTTCTTACTAGGTTTCAGGAAAATGTTAATATTGACTAAAAATGAAAGTGAATACGTTCGTATTGCGGGAGATATTTTTTATTTTCCCGTGCCCTAGTAAAATAAAATATATAATATCAGATACATTTTTATATAAAATCGATTGTTTTCATACAATTTTCTTACTGGGTTTCAGGGAAATGTCAATATTGATCAAAAATGGAAGTGGATGTTCGTATTGCGGGATATTTTATTTTTCCCGTGCCCTAGTAAAATAAAATTCATAATATCAGATACATTATTATATAAAAATAATTAATTTCATTTAATTTTCTTACTAGGTTTCAGGGAAATGTCAATATTTACTACAAACAAAGGTGATATACAGCAGAAAATATATAACTGGACCTATACATATATACTTGAATATTTTTCATGTTCTTTTAGGTTTAATTCTAAGAAAAATTAATATTAGCGGTAATAATTTGTTTTTCAAATAATTCAGGAAATCGGTATATTCCATTCTTTATTCTAAATAGAAAGGTGTTGGCGTATGTTGCCGGTTAAAAAAATATTTTGTGAAGTTAGCCATGGATTTGACATTAACTACTCCTGTCAATCAATATTTTATTTGTGGCATTATAAGTTCCTCATAACATTGTATACTATCATAATTTAGTAAAAAAGTTATTATAAAATGAACTTTCAATCGTATGAATTGTGTTCCTTTTGCAAAGAATCACAGCACATTAAAATGTACCATAAAAATGTAAAATATCTAACATACCTAGTGGAAGAATCTGGATTAAATACTGAGCAAGAAAACTTATTTAAAGAGATTGGGGCAACATTCTGCGTGATATTGTGCCTTCTTTTGGACACAAATCTAATACTCAAAGAAATAAACTGGTGTCTCAGTATTATTTTTATTTTATGAAACACAGGCATAATGTTAAAAAATCACCGGTTCTGTGTTTTATTTACCACTTAGGTAAGAGGAGGTAGAAGTGGAATTTTTGAACAATTTAAAATTAAAATGATATTATAGAATGTACACCTTGATAAATTGTTGTAATATTTCCAACTTATAAAGTAAGAAAATAAAAAATATTGTCAATATTATTTCAATATTATTTTAGTCTAATTATATGATAGCTGTCATGTGCCGGGATATTTCCACTTATTAATTTCACGTCTACATGCTAATGTAGATGAAAAATTTTCAGAAAATTTGCAGGTTACCATAGTAACAATGTCGAAATAAAGCATATGATTGGTTGGAAATGACTGGTATAACATTTTCGATGTAATTTCGTAAATGTTGAAAACTTATCAAAAACAGATTGATCCGAATATAAGTCTGGATTTGAATTATACGAGTGTAAAGCAATTTTTTGTTCTCTGCGTCTATCGGATATTTCTTCTGGAGTTTCGAATTTAGATTCGGGCGAGTTATATGTATCCATCATCAGAAATTCAGTACTCAACATATAGCGTTTGATAACAATACTGGATTGAATTAAAGTTGTATTATACATGAGTGCATCATCATTGGGGTTCCACACCAAACCTAGGGATTTGATATTTTCATTTCCCGGGTAACACATGTGTCATCGGAATGATAGGAGTTTTCATCAATAACGACTTCAGTTTTGTCAGATGTTACAGTATTGAAAGTGTAATGTTTGATTTCTTCGGATGAATCAGTACGCCAGACGATTCTCTGAAGATTACGGTTTCCAGGTGCTATGGCAATTAGGCGATACATTTTTTGAATGTCCGCAGTAAAAACTACATTGAATTCACGAAAATTCAAAGCTATTACATATAATTCAGGTTGAATTGTTGTACTGTTTTCATTCAGTACACCGTGTTGGGGTAGATAATATACGGGACCCTTTGTATTTTCGTTTTTTATATCGATACGTGTCATGTGCCCAAATTCTTCAAGCTATTTAATAAATTTGAGGTATTTCTCTTCGAATTCGTGATTTTTTGCGAACCGTTTTTCAAGATACTGAAATCGGTTTAATGCATTTTCTTCAGAAGAACCTAGTATTTCATGGTTGAATTTCAATAGTAAAGAATATTGGATTTTCCAGTGGCGTCGCGTTTAAACGTATTGATAAAATGTTCCTGGTATTCTATTTCTTCCTTAGAATATATGTGTTTTAGTTTTACTTCTTCCAATGCCCAGAATTTTTGGAGTTGATTCTGAATTTCAATTTTTATTGTTGATAAGTGACAAATAGTTTTTTGATGAGATAGAAAATCTGAATTCAAAATAATCGAACCAGAAACAATCCCGCCGAGCTCAGTTTCTTGTAAAACGAGACTATCACCGTTGATTGTTAATTCCTTATTGCTCAAAATTTTGAAGAAAACGTTTGCACCTAGGAGAACGTTAATGGAATCAGAAACATTGAATAGGCTGTCAGCGAGTTTTATGTTTGATGGAATATTCAATTCAGAAATGTCGAAAGAAATTTGCGGTAGTTTTTGAGTGATTTTGTTTATTATCAGAAATGTTTCTTCGAATGAGTATTTGCCGTCGGTGGAATGAATTATGAATTTTTCATCCCTGCCACTGGTATACCAACCTTTTTAGTTTGTAGTTTCAATTTATTAGCTAAAGCACTCGTGATAAAGCTTGACTGCGAGCCACTGTCTAGCATAGCTCTGCATTGTATCATCTCGTTTTTGTAATTACGAATGTTTTTGAGCTCAGTCACCAATAAAATTTGACAAACGCCACTGTGCGTGTTGTTTGTGCTGCGGAATAATGTTTGTGTCAGGGTGACAGATTCCGATATACTGGGGCTAATGGCGTTTTCTGCTTGCGCGGACGTTCAGATGAAGTTGCGTAAAGTGTTGTTCATTACAAATTCTGCAACCGCTCGATTCGCATTCATTCGAGGTATGATTTGGTCTCAGACAATTGTAGCATGATCTTGATTTTTTACTTCTGAAATTCTATCCGGAATTGACATGCTTCTGAACTTATCGCAATGCGAGTTATGAGGATTTTGTTGAAAAAAAGAACAAGAAACCTTTTTTGTCGAAAGAAAGAATAAGAAACCTTTTTTGTCGAAAGATGAGTTAATGATTTTTCTTCACGGCTAAATGCTTTCGAAAAGTTTTTCTTTTCATATGCTTTATTTTCAACCGTTTCCAACAATTGACTATGTTTTGACAGGAATTCGTTTAGTTATTTAACTGTAATGTAATGTATATTTCAATGAAACTTATAATGTTTTCCTCTTATTATTTACATTGCTCTATGTACTGTCCTTTTTTTATTTTTATTTCAATGGTTTCTATTACAATACTGGTTTCCTAAATGTAGAATATCTCCACACATAGGCTCTGTCTTTAGTGGATCTCCTCAGGTTTATTAATTAGATGAACTACTTCTGTTTATGAATACAAAACGCAACTCCATTTGCAAAATCATTACCATACAATAAATGATGTAGTTTCAGATGGTAAGGGTGGAATTTATGTTTCAATATTATTCTGTTCACACTACTTTGTGGAATATTCGTTTCCACTGCTATTTCCTTAGTGATTAAGTGAGGATTTTCCTGTAGTATCAATAAAAATTGAAACTTATTTTCCTCATTGATCCGACCACCAACAATTGTTTTTTTTGTAAAAGACACACTACCAGTTAGTTCAAACCGATCTCTCAACTTTTGGAATGAAGGCACATGGAGTTCTGGATATTTTTTATGGTTGATTATGGTTGCTAATAAAGGATAGCTGTGAGCTTCGCCCCACAAAGTTTATATCGCCAAGAAGCCCCTAAAAAATGCTATGCAATGATGCAATAAAATTTAGGGTATTGCATGTGAAAAAAAAGTTGTCAATTTCTAAAAATTGTAGTAGCCGATAGAACATCGACTCCGAAATTGTTAAGTTTTCTTGAATGGTTCTGAAGTTATGAAGTTTTCTGTAGGTCTGTAGGTAACCGAATTTACTAGGATTGTTGACACTTTGTTTTTAGAGAAAATGCTCTGTTTTATGTAACCTATGTAATCGCCACAGATGCACTCCATTTTCCGTGCATTTTTTAAGTTTTATACGATGCACCGGCCTCAATTAAAAGAGTTGCCGAAGTTCTTCTCAAACAATGTCGAGTATATTCATTTGAATTATCCAATTTTGAGTATTTGGCAATCATTGCACGACCGTCTCGGTACGTAATTTTTTTGGTTTAAAATAAAAAAAAACAATCAAAAACATTAATTAAATGAAAGAAAAATCAAATAACATACCAATTCCTGAAAGTACGCCAATAATACGGTCTCATCTATGGCAATGATTTCATTTTTCAATTTTCATTGAATAAATAGTTCGTATTTCTTGTCGTACAATAAATTTTTGGTTGCCTTGGCTGCATTTTCTTTGATATTTTTTGTATATCGGTATTTGATTCCATTACTTCTATAAGACGTATATAACACAAAGCAGCAATGACATTCACTAAATATAATGAAACACTGACAACAATAAGTATTCAACAAACGTCAAAATATCAACAAATGCCATGCCTACTGTAAGAAGAAAAGTAGAAAAAATGCTGGGACCAACGAACCCATTTTAAAATCGTTTTTCCATCAAAATAAAATATTTTTTTCGTGAAAAATAAAATATTGTATGCACCACGAGTATAACTAGATCCTAACGCTCATCGGGTAACATTCATCATAATACTCTCCGAGCGTTAGGATGTACACACACACTTGGTGCATAAATAACTATTGGGACATCCTATATAAATAAAAATAGAAATATTTTTGGAATGTGCCTTATTTTCGGACCTAGCGTTCAAAAAATACCATTCGATAGTACTGACAGATAATTTTTATTTGCTTTGTATGCTCCTTTCATGCTTGAGAGGTTTTTTCATTCGTGTTAAATACTATAGAGAAGCTCATCTGCGAAAATCATGTGACATGATATGTCAACTTTAAAGAATCAATAAGTTCCATAAATTGTGAAATCTACTTTTTCGATTGGCCGTAAAAACTAATCAAAACTGAATATCAGAGCATAATTTAATTTGTGCTCAAAAATGACAATAAATCAATCCATGTATTGTATTACTTTTTCTAATATCGAAGAGCTTTCTTATATTTTCTGCTTCTTTAAGGTATGAATATCAAAGGGCGAAACTGTCAACCCGCTTAATGTCTTCTATGTCTTGATTCTAGGATTCTGATGAATTGGAATCGAAAATAGCCGAAAGAAGACAACAACTGAAAGACTCAACATCATCCCCCCATCCTTTCATGGTGGCTCTGGGCCAGTCATCTAAGATTCAAGCATACTTCGTGGTGATCGATGATCAAAAATATTCCTTCAACGATTGTCTGACCGCAATGGATACGGCTTTCAAGATATTCCATGCTCTAAATATTCCTTACCCAAACGAAACGAGAAAGATATGGCAGACAATAGATTATCTAGTTTACAGAATCATTAAATTAGTCGAACCAGGTGCTAGCGTGGTGGTGGGAGAGATTGAACAAAAGTTGAATGAGCTCTGAGTATATTTAAAATTAAGTGAATTGAGTTATAATAAATTCATATATTAGCAAACCAAAATTGGACATCGAAGAGAAAATGTTATTAACAATATTTTCAACAAGGTAATTTTTTATTATACATTATAGTGTGTCTAATCAAACTTCAGAAGTGTTCTTTAATGAAAGCACGGCAAAATGTTCTCATAATGTTTTGGCGAGAAAACTTATTTCACTTGGCGGATATAGCAGATAATTCCAGAGAAAACTGCTTTGTCATGCTGGGTCGGTCTATTGTCTCAACTTTTCTTAAGAGTTTCACTATGTGATTATCAGAGGCATCAGAATAACGAAATGTGGTCAATATGAATTAAAGCGGGTATGAAAAATTTTGGAATTATCGTAAAATGAATAATGGCGTGCTTCATTTACATTCATTTACATAAATATTTTTATTAGTATACACGGTGATTCAAAAGTACTTCGACAAACTTCAGGAGGTTATTCCTCACAATATTCTTATATGAATTATCGAAATAAATATATGTCCGGAAACGCTTCGTTTCCATGACACAGGGTGTTGAAGTTTTATTTTTATTTTCGTTTTTTTTAAATAACTTTCGAAATACTGACCTCAATTAAACGAAAATTGGTATTGAGAGGTTTTTTGAGTTGTCGATTTCGAACCTGATGATATTATTGCTCTTACTCGTAGGGGGCGCCACCTACACGTCTTTCTCTTTTTTGAAGATTCATAACTTTTTTGAGCGTACTTCTAGCACATTTTCAGTAAAAAAATCAATTTCTCTTTCATATCTTCGTAAAAAGGTACCCCTGTTACAAGTCGCTATAAGAAACCGTTTTCTAGATATTTGGACTTGAAAATTTCAAGTCGATTATTTGATAATCGATGCGTGTTGAAGTTATTACCATTATTTTGCATTTCTCACAAGAATGCTTAGGAAATGAATTTGACGTTTAAGTGAGTATTTTTGGTTTTTTATAGGGAATGCCACCTATTCTATTCATTTTTACTCATTTGAAATAGTTATTTTTGTATCGAGGGTGCAAAATCTGTATTTGTATCTGTATTTGCAAGAAATATCAACATTTTCTTTCAAGAAATTTTGAATATGTAGAATAAAATAAAATAAAGGAAACTAAACTGTATTCCAATAAATTGTTCAAAGTGTCCACCTTCAGCGGAGATACAGGCATTCAGTCTTCTAGTCATTGAATCTCGTACTCGCTCAAAAATTATTGGTGTGTTTCTTATTGTTTCACAGGCGTCTACTATTCGGTTTCTCAGGTCTTCCTCGTTCGCTACTGGAGTTTTATAAACTAGTAACTTCAAATGTCTCCAAAAATAAAAATCTAGCGGGTTTAGATCTGGGGACCTTGGTGCCCACGCCTGGTTCTTCTACACCCCTACCGATTCATCGATTTGGATAGACAGTGTTGAGTAGTTCACCGACTACAACGCTGAAATGGGCCCGAGCCCCATCATGCATAAACCACATCCGGATACGAATTTCTAATGGTACATTCTGGAGTAGTCCCGGCAATTCATTTTCAAAAAAGTCTCTGTGAGTTGCGCCTTCAGTCGGAACGGAAGAAAGAAAGGACCTATCAAGTAATTATCGATTATTGCCGCCCATACATTTACTGAAAATGGATACTGATAATGTCTTTCACTAACTGCGTGCGGATTTTCCAGAGCACAAACATGGTTGTTATGAAAGTTTGTAATAGCATTTCGGGAGAAGTTTGCCTCGTCCGTGAAGAGTACATATTTTAAAAATTGAGGATTTCCACCCAAATTTTCTCAAAAACCACTGACACATAGTAATGCGTTGGGGAAAGTCTCGTGGCAAAAGAGCTTGTGCCCTTTGAATATGGTATCGATAAAATTGTTGATCGTAGATAATTCTCCAAACTGTACTTGTACTTGTTTCTGAATTCTCCTCGAGAGCGTTCAAAACAGCTTTTTCCAATTCTGGGGTTCGGAATGCTCGTGGTTTTCCAATAGTATCAGCTGCCCTCTTAAAGCTACCTGTTTCTGACAAACAGATGGAGACTGGTAAATGTTGGAGCTGAAGGCAGTACTCGATTAGGAAATCGCTCCTGGTAAATACGTCTTGCTTCGCGCGCATTGCCTGCCATCCGCAAGGCCATAAACGAAATGTATATCGGCTGAATGAGCATTATTGTTTAAATGATATTTTTTTTCACAATGAGTGTTTCAAACTTACGGAAACCTCATCAAAACAAAACGTTTAACTGTCACATAATATGTAATTACTAAAACCACTTACTTAAACGTCAAATTCATTTCCTATGCATTCTTGTGAAAAATGCAAAATAATGGTAATAACTTCAACACTCATCGATTATCAAATAATCGACTTGAAATTTTCAGGTCCAAATATCTAGAAAACGGTTGCTTATAGCAGGGGTAGCTTTTCTACGTAGATATAATAGAGGAATCGATTTTTTTCCTGAAACATGTGCTAGAAGTACGCTCAAAAAAGTTTTGAATTTTCAGGAAAGAAAAATACGTGTAGGTGGCGCTTCCTACGAGTAAGAGCAATAGTATTATCAATTTCTAATTCGACACCTCAAAAAACCTCTCAATACCAATTTTCGTTTAATTAAGGTCAGTATTTCGAAAGTTATTGAAAAAAACAAAATAAAAATATATCACCCTGTATCCTGGAAACGGAGCGTTTCCGGACATATATATATATATATATATATTTGAACAATTCATATCAGAATATTGTTAGGAGTCACCTCCTGAAGTTTGTCAAAGTACTTTTGAATCACTCTGTATATGAATTCAAACACCATAACTTATTACCCATAATGATCAACTATTTGTAGAATATCTGAATTATGAAATAAGAAAATCATTCACTGTATTTCTTTTGAAAATCATGTTTTGTATTGTTTGTGTGATTTTGCAAGAGAATAACACCTTACTTAGGAAATATTGTTTTATTTCCTTTATCAACATTTTGTTTCGAAATTTTCCAGACTGAAAAATATCCAACTAGGCTATGTTATACAGATTCTCCAATGAATATGTTCGTAGAATACAAATATGTAAAACAAAAATTCTCGCATTTGCGAGCGCCTTTACTAGTGGAATTAGGTATTTCAACAAATTTTTTATAGGTCCTATATAGCATTACAGAAATCCAAAATTTTGGCGACCTTGCAAAAAAACATTAAGAGCGATATGACACATCTACGAAACTATTTGTGTAAATTACCGAAATCAATGAAATTAGATTGAAGTTGAAAAATCAGCACGCGACCATGACAACTAAACCATACTTAAATGTGTGAAATAACAGTTGAGGTAGTAAACCTCTACTACGACGAAAACATCAACTTCCTGAGAGAAGGTACATAGATAGGCGTAGTCCTACACCATTTTTATGTGTTTTTATGACAATGAATGTGAACATGTAACTGAGGAGCCTATCATATGAAATTTTTCTCAGGAATTGTCCGGAAAATGTACTTGTTAAATCAAAAACAAAAAAAGACCGCATGCAACTCAATACACGTGACAGAAGTGAAGCTTCCTGGGCTAATGCAAACCTCGATTTGTAAGTGTATATATATATATATATATATATTATATATATATATATATATATTTATATATATATATATATATATGTATATATATTATATATATATTATATTCAAAACTAGGGATATTGGGGTAAGCAGCAATGAAAAAGTAAACTCTTCAAGGTTTACTTTTTCATTGCTGCTCACCCCAATATCCTAGTTTTAAACTAGTCAGCAAATATTTTCCACTATATATATATATATATATATATATATATATATATATATATATATATATATATATATATATATATATATATATATATATATATATATATTATTATGATGGTACTAATTGCTGCTATTTTGATTTTTATCATTTTTAATTGTTATTATTTTAATTTTTTTTAATAACTAGTCATCACAATGAAATATTTGCCATTTGTTATGATACGTTTGATTAATTTATTTATTTTCTTTTGAAAATCTTGAAAATAAATTCCTATCATAACAGTAATAATATATCGGACTATGTTGCTTACCCTTTTTACCTGTATTCTTTTGCCTTATCCCAGCTCAGTCGGTACGCCTATGGAAACATGATATTACTCCCTCTCAAAGCAGGAGTTAGTGCTGCCATCTAGTTGCTTTGTTTGAAGTCAATGTTCAAAATACAGTTTCTTGAAATTGAAGGTAGTAATGTGATCAACAGATGAGTAATGAATGCAGAAAATAGTCAAATAATTATTATTTTTCAAATAAAAAATTTAAATTTACCTATCCTGCGAAAATGAACTTATGAGTAGTGTTTTTGTCAAAACAGTGATGTGAGAAGTGAAGTAGTTTGCTAACGTGCAAATGAAATGACCTTTAGGAATAATAATTGTAGGTTATATCAAATTATTTGAACAAAACCAGAAATACTGCTCAATAACAGTGAAACGTGCAATAAAATGAATTCAAAAAAGTGTCTGCCCGAATACGCTCTCTCAGTTTAGTTTTCTTTCAAAAAAAGTACCTGTGATTTTTTCGAGTCCTAGAGGTGTCCCTGACTAGTGGATTCTACTGCTACTGTGTCCAGGCCCGTTTCTCTTCTTGGACGATTCCCGGATATGGATATTGCTGTGTCCTGGAGGTAAGAAGTTTTTCCTAGGTAGTTTCCAACGATTATCGTTTCTAAATATGTCACTGTGTTCATCCAAAAATAATTTTTCATCCCTCAAATCCTCGTTATTTTTCTTCCTGGCAACCGTCACTTTTTGTTTTTTCTCACAAATTTAGGGTTTTTACTCACTTTCTATGACACTTCTCCTTATTCTAAACTATGCTATGGATTTTATATACAATTTACATTTTTATACCTTACATAAAAACTACCAGTAGAAATATATAACAATTCCATAAAAGTAGGAACAACTTATTTCAATAAGGTCAAACAAAAACAAATAAAAAAAATTAGAATATACCAAAGAATCTCAAGACGAATGGCTAGAAGAAAAAACAAATACCTGGTAATATTAAAGAAATATCAGCACTTGGCCCAAATTTTGCATTTGAAACAAAAAAAAAGTAAATCCATGATCACGATATTATCGCCACAATATGAATGAATACCACCCTCTCCAAGAACAAGAAGAAATAGAATTGAGATTGAATGTATGTAATATTATCACAAACTTCTAAAACAAGAACAAGATACCTTCCAGAAAACATAAACAAATGGAACAAAAAATTAAAAATAAAAAACGACACAAAAATTCATAAGTAAAAACTGCTCTAAAACCTAATAAAACAAACAAAACTGTACTCATGCCAACCAATGTATACGTTGAAATAATAATTTCCCTACTTCAAGAGAAAAGTACATATAAAGAACCAAAAATTATCCCAACCAATATTTTCCAAACAAAAACCAATAATTTAATAAAACGATGGAAGAACAAAAAATAATAACAAAAAAACTCGCAAACTCACTAAAAATACACAATGCCTTCCCCCTCAAATGTATGACCTACCAAAATTGAACAAGGAAAATACACCCCTAAGAAAAATTATATCTTATATTCAATCACCCTTCGAAAATCTATCGAAATTTCTAACGAATATTTCAAATAACTGCATAAACAAAAAACCTATACTATGTAAAAAATTCAACAAATTTCAAAGAACAACTAAACAACATAACAATCCCAGAAAATCATATTCTGGTATCCCTCGACATAGTATTTTTATATACAAATATTCCACTTCAATTAGCGCAATATATAAAAAGGAAATGGACCCAAAAAGAAAAACACACAACTTACCACTAAAGGAGTTCCTGATTGCCATCCAATATACCTCAACTTCAAAATATTTTCTATACAAGGAAACATTCTACAAACAACTTGTAGGTTGTGCCATGGGGGCGGCTATATCCACCGTCATTGCCCAATTAGTCTTGAAGAACTCGAATCCACGGTAATCCCAAAATTAAATTTCAACCTACTCATATACAAAAGGTATGTAAATGACTGCATTTTAGTTATACCAAAAAACCAAGCTGAATACACTTAGAACATTTTTAATAACTATTTAAAAAAATTGACATTCATTATTGAAACAGAACCACATAACAAAATAAATTTCCTAGATCTAACATTGCATAGAATAAATCACAAAATAATAACAAAAAGGCACACCAAATATACTCGGTCAGGTATATACCTAAACTTCAACTCGTTACACCAACTGACCCAAAAAAAAATCCGTCATAATTGGTTCAGCAGAAAAACTCATCCCTCTATCAGATCCTGAACATCCCCAAGTGCAATAAAAAAGCCAAGACAGCACTACTGAATAACAGTTATCCAAAAAATAACAAATGGCATTTTTCAACAACGAATCTTTCTCTTTTACAACAACACATAAAAAACTCACAAGTCTAACCAAAGTAAACACATAGGTCTACCGTATATCCCAAGCCTATCTGAACCATTAACAAGAACTATAAAATCATGCAAGCTAATTGCAGGAGACAAATGTTACAAAACTCTAAACAAAGCAATTTACTCAAACTTAAAAACAAAAAAATTTAAAGGGAAAAAACCCATATTATTTATAAAATTCCTTGCAAGGCGCCAAACTGCCACAAAGTTTATCAAACACTTAGAAAATTGAATAATAGGGCACAAGTATACCAAAAATTGTTCAACAGCTTCAAATAAACACAAAGAAGAAACTAATCATGAAATCGATTACGATGAAACAAAAATCTTAGCAACTGAAACCAACCCGAAAAAAAGAGAATTCTTAGAAATTATCCACATAAAAAAAATTCTTTAAACGATCAAACCGACATGATAACTAACCATATTATACATAATACCATATAAAACACCAAATATTTTATCCTCACCCCAAACATTTTGAAATAAATCACGGTCATAAATACACCATAAACATACAAAATTGCCACCAAAACACAAAACTAACAAACCAAACAAACGAATATACCATATAAATAATGTAATAACTAACAAACCTCCCTCCATTTTGATCAATACCATATAAAACACCAAATATTTTATCCTCATCCCAAACATTTTGGAATGAATCACGGTCATAAATACACCATAAACATACAAAATTGCCACCAAAACACAAAACTAACAAACCAAACAAACAAATATACCATATAAATAATGGAATAACTAACAAACCTCCCTCCATTTTGATCAATACCATATAAAACGCCAAATATTTTATCCTCACCCCAAAAATTTTGGAATAAATCACGGTCATAAATACACCATAAACATACAAAATTGCCACCAAAACACAAAACTAACAAACCAAACAAACAAATATACCATATAAATAATGGAATAACTAACAAACCTCCCTCCATTTTGATCAAATCAGAACTAGCTTCTAACGTCACAAAGAAGCATATATATATATATATATATATATGCTAGTTCTGATTTGATCAAAATGGAAGGTAGTTTGTTAGTTATGCCATTATTTATATGGTATATTCTGATTTGTTGAAAATATAAACAGGATGTTCATAAAATCAGATGTGGAATCATCTGCGACTGAAAGATAAAAATGTATTGAAGACCTAGTGAATGCGATGTCTCACCTGCGTCAATGTTACGAATGATTTCTGGTGAGTACTCTCTTTTGGAAAACATTCTTCTTTGCCTCATTCATCTCTATGAGTTCTTAATTAAGACTGGAATAGAAAATCAAATAACTATCTGAATGAAAATGCAAATTTTCAATTTCAGATTTTTCTTTTGAGTTAGGGCCTTTTCAGAATATCTATCAGATGTAGTTCAATGTCCAGCGTGGCTTTAGCCGGGGAAGTAGTTGTTTTCTGTTAGACATTAAAAAAAAATAACTTCATTATAATCGTGGATTTTTCAATTCACAGAAAAATCTTTCTATCATTATTCAATTGAGAATGTTTCCCTTTTCAAATGGTATATTCGTTTGATTGGTTTGTTAGTTTTGTGTTTTGGTGGCAATTTTGTTGATGGTGTATTTGAGTGTTTCCATTAGACCGTAATTCATTTCAAAATGTTTGGGGTGAGGATAAAATATTTGGTCTTTCACATGGTATTATGCATAATTTGGTTAGTTGTTATGTAGGTTTGATCGTTTGAAGAATTTGGGTTCATTTTTATGTGGATCATTTCTAAAAATTCCTTTTTGTCGGGTTGGTTTCAGTTGCTAAGATGTTTGTTTGATCGTAATCGATTTCATGATTAGTTTCTTCTTAGTGTTTATTTGAAGCTGTTGAATTTTTGGTATACTTGTGCCCTTTTATTCGATTTTCTAAGTGTTTGATAAACTTTGTGGCAGTTTGGTGCCTTGCAAGGAATTTCATAAATGAAAGAGGTTTTTTCCCTTAAAATTCTTTGTTTTTAAGTTTGAGAAAATTGCTTTGTTTAGAGTTTTGTAACATTTGTCTCCTGAATTAGCTTGTTGATTTTATAGTTTTGTTAATGGTTCGATAGGCTTGGGATTACGGTAGACCTATGTGTTTACTTTGGTTAGATTGTGAGTTTTTTATGTTTGTTGTAAAAGAGATGATTCTTTGTTGAAAAATCCATTTGTTATTTTTTGGATAACTGTTATTAAGTAGTGTGTCTTGGCTTTTTTATTGCACTTGGGCGATGTTCAGGGTCTGATAAAGGGATAGCTTTTTCTGCTGAACCAATGACGGATTTTTTTGGGTCAGTTGGTATAACGAGTTGAAGTTTAGGTGTCTGACCGAGTATATTTGGTGTACCCTTCTGTTATTATTTCATGAGTTATTCTATGCAATGTTAGATCTAGGAAATTTACGTGGTTATGTGGTTCTGTTTCAATAATGAAAGTAAATTTCTTATGATAGTTATTAAAAATGTTCTGGGTGTATTCAGCTTGGTTTCTTGGTATAACTAAAATGCAGTCATTTACATACCTTTTGTATATGAGTAGGTTGAAATTTAAATTTTGGGATTACCGTGGATTCGAGTTCTTCAAGACTATTTGGCAATGACGGTGAATATAGCCGCCCCCATGGCACAACCTTCGATTTGTTTGTAGAATGTTTCGTTGTAAAGAAATTTTTTGAAGTTAAGGTATATTGGATGGCAATCAGGAATTCCTTTAGTGGTAAAGTTGTGTGTTTTTCTATTCGAGTCCATTTTCTCTTTATATATTGCGCTAATTGAAGTGGAATATTTGTATATGAAAATACTATGTCGAGGAATATCAGAATATGATTTTCTGGGATTGTTATGTTGTTTAGTTGTTCTTTGAAATTTGTTGAATGCTTCACATAGTATGGGTTTTTTGTTTATGCAGTTATTCAATATATTTTCTAGAAATTTCGATAGATTTTCGAAGGGTGATTGAATATAGGATATAATTTGTCTTAGGGGTGTGTTTTCCTTGGTCAATTTTGGTAGCCATAAATTTTAGGGGAAAGGCATTGTGTATTTTTAGTGAGTTTGCGAGTTTTTTTATTAGTTTTTGTTCTTCCATCGTTTCATCAAATTATTGGTTTTTGTTTGGAAAATATTGGTTGGGTTAATTTTTAGTTCTTTATATGTATTTTCTCAAATTGGGGAAATTATTTTTCATGTATACATTGGTTGGCATGAGTACCCTTTTGTTTGTTTTATTAGGTTTCAGAACAGTAATGTTGTTTTGATTTGTGAATTTTTTTCTTTTTTAATTTTTTGTACTATTTGTTCATGTTTCCTGCAAGGTATCTTGTTCTTGTTTCAGAAGTTTGTGATAATATTACATACATTTGATCTCAATTCTATTTTTTTCTTGTTCTTGGGGGTAGGTGGTATTCATTTCTATTGTGGCGATAATATCGTGATAAAGGATTTAGTTTTTTATTTGTTTCAAATGCAAAATTTGGGCCAAGAATTGTAATTTCTTCAATATCACCAGGTATGTGGACATTTGTTGTATTTTCTATCCATTCGTCTTGATATTTTTTGGTATATTCTACTTGTTTATTATAATTTTTTTCATTCGTTTTTGTTCGACCCTATTGAAATATGTTTTGTTGTTCCTACTTTTATGAAATTGATATATATTTCTACTGTTAGCTTGTGTCTTAGCTCATTGTTTTTGGTTTCGATGGTAGTCATAATTTTTTTTAATATATTTTTCGTTGTCAGATATAAGCAAATTTAGCACATGTACTTTGAATTTTTTTACATTTATAAATATTCCACTTCAATTAGCACAAGATATCATAAATAAATGGAACCAAATAGAAAAACACACAACTTTACCACTTAATGAATACCTGATTGCCATACAATATACCTTAACTTCAACATATTTTCAATACAAGGAAACATTTCACCAACAAAACGAAGGTGTACCATGCGGGCGGTTATATCTAGTGTCTTTGCCCAATTAGTTCATGAAGACCTCGAATCCCAAAATTGAATTTTAACCTACCCATATACAAAAGGTATGTAGATGACTGCATTTTAGTTATACTAAAAAACGAAGCTGAATACACCCAGACCATTTTCAATAGCTACCATAAAGAATTTAATTTCACCAATGAAATAGAACGACATAACAAAATAAATTTCCCAGATCTAACATTGCATAGAATCAATCAAAAAATGTGAAAAGGATGGTACACCAAAGATACTTGGTCAGGTAGATAGCTAAACTCCAACTCGTTACAATCACTGATCCAAAATAAATCTGTCATAATTGGTCTAGCAGACAAACTATCACTCTGTCAGACCTGAACATCGCCCAAGTGCAATAAAAAAAGCCAAGACAGCACTACTAAATGTTTTTCAATAAATATGATAATTGGACATTTTCAACAAAGGATCCATCTCTTTTTCAACAATATCCTAAGCCTATCGAAACAATTGATAAAAACTATAGAACCATACAATCTAGTTGCATGACACAAATGTTACAATACTCTAAACAAAGCAATTTTCTTTAACTTAAAAACAAAAAAACCTAAAATAAAAAAATTAGAGCTCTTGTTGCTAAGTTACAAGATACAAATATTAAATGATCGTAATTTTCCGCAAAAAAAGTGTTGTCTTAATATGTATGTAATGACTTACATAAAAATAAACATGAACTCACCCCGTATTTGAATGAATCTTAACGAGTTTATATTGTATGAACAACTGTAATAATAAGGGTGCTCATTTTCGTCAGAAAATCGGCCCTTCTCAACATTAACCTACCTGCCATTTTTGAGTTGATTAACAGTGCCATAGAAATTGAGACAGCTATCCTCAGAAATTACGAAGCCTGCAAGAGTTGATAATAGAAGCATATTTCTGAGGCCAGAGCCGAAGCCGCAGCTAGTATGTATTACAAGTTTTTTCAGGGTTCCATTACAAATTTGTAAACTTCAAAATCTTTCAAACCAGATTGTATAAAGATCAATACCCATCCACGCAAACAAATTTATATAACTGGGGAATTCATTAAAATAAGGCCAATAAACAAAACATGTGTACTTTTTGGTATGTATTGTATATGTTACCATTCGGTATGACGAATATGACCATGACATGATTTTTTCAGATGTCTTTTAATATGTGCCGTACGCTATATATATATATATATATATATATATATATATCGGAATGTATCTCCAGCAATTTGGTAAAGTGCCCAGAAAGCCAATCGATAGAGATTTTCTGTTCGTTTGATTCTGTGACATAAATACTACCAGGAAACCGACTGTGCGATACGAAAGACGGTTCGTAGTTATATCCTGTTATGTTGCCCACTCCCAACTGTCATTGCTTAATTTGTTATAAACATTTAAAAACTTTATTTTTTATCGTTTTTGACCTGTAACTTGAATACCAATGAAGCAATCTCGATACTCTCGAATACAAACTGTAGAGAATTAAAATGCAAAAAATGAGCCCTAACGCGACTCGACTGGAATATTAGTATCGGAGAGAAACCGGAAAAAGCAGCTTTTTTTAATTCATAACTCTAAAAACTTTGTAGTGCAGGCTTTTCACGACATAGTAGTGATTAATATGTACTTTATGTGTGAAAAACTCAGACACTGTCGCAATATTAGTTTTGGCATTATTGCAATCTGAATTTTTCAATGCACTTTATTGCAGCAGACCTGGATGCGCCATAGATGGTCCGATTCCAATTTTTCAAAAAGATTTCGAGAGTAGAAGTATAATACTACAAAACGTATGCGTTAAAATGCTGCAAAATAGGTGAAAAACACCGAAAATGGGCGAGTACGTGAAAGTGGCTGAGTAGTGGGGGTGGAGCAGCAGATGCAGGGAAGCGTATGCGCCCGTTATGAATCCGCTGCGCTGCCCCCACTCATGAGCCGCTTTCATGCACTCGCCGGTTTTCGGTCATGTTTGCAAGTATTTCTCACCCACTTTGCAGCATTTCAACGCAAAATGAGAATACTCATTTTGTAGTACTATTTTTCAACTCTCAAAATCTTTCAGAACTCTTGAAATCGCACCACCTATGACGCATCCAGGTCTGCTGCAATAAAGTGCATTAAAATAATCAAATAGCAATTATACCAAAAGTAATAATCCAACAGTTCCTGAGTTTTTCACACATAAAGTACATATCAATCTCTACTATGTCGTGGAGAGGCTGCTTCAAAACTTAAAAAATGGCAGTGTTATGAATCAAAAGAAAAACGCAGATATTTCCTGTTTTTCTCCGTTACTAATATTCCGATCGAGTCGTGCCTGGGCTCATTTTCTTAGCATTTCGATTCTCTACAATTCGTCCATCGAGGGTATCGAGATTGCTCCATCAGTTTTCAAGTTACAAGTCAAAAATTATGAAAAATTAAAAAAAAATGCGAAAAACGACAGTTGGGAGTACAAAACATATCAGGATATAATTAAGGACCGTCTTCCGTATGATATAACAGACGGTTTCCTGGTAGTATTTTTGTCACGAAAAATTTTCTATTGATTGGTCTAAAGGTGCTAGATTCCTGGCGACTGATTGAAAATGTATATTTTAAGTCCCATAGGAACATGTTTCCGGAAAAATCAATTGAAATGCGCAACATAAGTACAAAGACCTACAGAAATAGACCTCCATAACTTCATTTCCATGTTGAAAAGGGAAACATTCTCAATTGAATATTGAATAGAAATATTTTTCTGTGAATATTGAAAAATCCACGATAAAAATGAAGATATTTTTTGTGAATGTCTAACAGAAAACAACTACTTTCCCGGCTAAAGCCACGCTGGACATTGAACTACACTGATAGATATTCTGAAAAGACCCCAACTCAAAAGAAAAAATCTGAAATTGAAAATTTGCATATACATCTGATAGATATTCTGAATGGACCCTAACTTTTGAGTTAAGGTCCTTTCAGAATATCTATCAGATGTAGTTCAATGTCCAGCGTGGCTTTAGCCAGGAAAATAGTTGTTTTCTGTTAGACATTCACAAAAAATAACTTCATTTTTCTCGTGGATTTTAATTCACAGAAAAATCAATATTGAGAATGTTCAATATTGAGAATGTTTCCCTTTCCAACATGAGTTGAGGTGAGGTGGATTCGTGTAGTAATAAAAGTCTATTTGATAATAACGTTTTTTTTCATCTTATTTTGTTAATAACAATTGCAATTTTTAACCTGCACCAAAATCCTCCAAAAACATTTTTCTAGAGGTGATTCCGAATCGAATGAGCCATCGCTCATATTTTTAGGACCTTTATCTCTATTTTTCACGTTTTTGAACTTGTTGATTAGACTATACATCTGATAGATATTCTGAATGGATCCTAACTTTTGAGTTAAGGTCCTTTCAGAATATCTATCAGATGTAGTTCAATGTCCAGCGTAGCTTTAGCCAGGAAAATAGTTGTTTTCTGTTAGACATTCACAAAAAATAACTTCATTTTTCTCGTGGATTTTTCAATTCACAGAAAAATCAATATTGAGAATGTTCAATATTGAGAATGTTCAATATTGAGAATGTTTCCCTTTTCAACATGAGTTGAGGTGAGAGTGGATTCGTGTAGTAATAAAAGTCTATTTGATAATAAAATACGTTTCGTCCCCGTCCGGGGACATTTTCAAATCTATATTTTTTGTTACTTTTCATGGCTGTCATTTTCTTGGGAATTTATTTCTAGAAAGAATGTAAAATGTTATTTTGTGAATTAATAACTCAACAGGTAACATATCTTGGCAGAAATGTTTCATGTAGAAACAGTTTCAGTTGTAGAAAAATTCGAATATATATATACCATGCTTCTTTTATTATTTTGGAACGAGTGTATTGCTTTCATCTGGTTGTGAATGGAATGTTTTGGTGCGGGTGGATGTAACGTTTGCTCGTATGGGTCGGAGATATTCGGAGAAGTCAAGTTTACAAACGGTTATTGTTTAGTTTTGTGTTTGATGGTAACGTTAGGGGAGAGTCGATTTTTTTTTAAATTTCGTTTGATGTAGTTAGGTATGATGCTTTTTTATTTTTTATTTTTTTGTTATCATTGCTTATGGTGATTACAAAATGGTGTGGTAAATTTCACTTAGGTTACCAATGTCCGTAAATCATCTCCTTAATGTTAATTTTTCTTGGGTTGGTTTCTATGCTTAAAATGCTGGTTTTATTGAAATAAGGGTTGTGGTCTTCATTTATGATATGTTTCTTTAGTGCCGTGCTTGACTTTTTCATATATTTATGCCCTTTCAGTCTATTTTCTAGTAATTGTGATGTCATACCTATACGACTTTTTCACAGTCATTACATGGAATACTGTAAATTACATTAGATTTTTTCATAGTTGGGGTTGTACTTTCTAGGGGTGTGAAAAGGTTTTTCAAAGTGTTGTTTGATTTATGACAAATGTGGTAATTGAATTTTTTTGTAATGTTAATGTTTTCTGAGCGAAATGGTACGTATGGAAGGGGGATATAGTTGGTATCTTTTTTCGTGTTTAATTGTTGTTTTGTTTGGTTATATAATTTATGGGTTCTTTGTTTTATAATTTGGTTTATTAGTTTGATTGGGGAGTTGTTATTCATTAATGTTTGTCATACTTTTTTTAGGGTGTCTTTTCGTAGAGTAGGGTGGGTTAATATGATTGTTCGGTCAGTTATGCCAATAATTTCGCCTTTTTTATGGGTGAAGGGGTGACATGAGTTAAATTTAGTATTTCCTGACCAGGTAGTTTTTGTGTACCATTTTGTGAGGATTTTTTTATTTTTTCAATGAGGGTCATGTCAAGGAAGTTTATTTGTTGTTTTTTCTTCTTCTAATGTGAATTGTAATTTTGTGTTGAAAGCGTTAAATGCTTTTAGGACTTTATCTTTTATATCTTTAGGGATAGCCATTATGCAGTCGTCAACGTATCTCTTGAAAAACGGTATATGACAATTTAACTTTTCTATGACAGATCCTGAAAGAAGTTGTTTTTCAATGTTAAGTTTACTGCTTTTGTGAATTCGTCGAACGGTAATGGGGTGTGGTCTTTTAATAAGTGCCATTTTTTTTGTAATATGTGTTCAATTTGGTTTATAGGTAAATTGGTATATAGAGATATGACGTCCGAGGATATTAGTAAGTAGTTATCTGGTAGTGTTATTTGGATCAATGAATTCTTTTAATGCGAAACTGTCTCTTATATAGTAGTTATTTTTTCCTATTATATTTGAGATACTTTTAGTGAGGAATCTGGATAGATTGTAGAAGGGCGATTTTATTGAGAATACGATGGGCCTGAGTGAATTCCTTTTTTGTGGAGTTTTGGTAGTCCGTATATTTTAGGCGGTGTTGCTTTTTTGATTTTCAATTTTTGTTCTATTTCTGTTGTTATAAGGTTTTGATTGTGCCATAAGATTATTGTTTTTATTTTGATAGATGTTTGTTGGGTTATGTTTTAATTTCTTATAGGTATTAGTGTCACTTAATAGGTTTTCCATTTTCTGTTCGTAGTCTTTCATAATGACACTTTTATTACTTTTTTCGGTTTTGATTACTATCAATTGAGGGTTTATTCTTAGGAAGGTTTTTGTTTTTTAGATGTTTTTAGCGAAGGTTTTTTGTGTATTGTTTAACTTAATATTCCTGTTTTTTTAAATTTGTATTGTAACTGGTGATTGACTTGACAATGTTGCATCCGAGTTCGTTTTGAACATTTTCAGTGGCTTTGGTTATTTAAGCTCCAATGGAGAATATCAATGGTGGGAATGTCTTCGATTTTTGTTGGGTGGAGGACGAATTTTTCACCATGGGAAAGTATTTGTTCAATATCTTTTGAGTGTCGGTTTGTGATAGGTTTGTGATACATTTGGATGTGTCTATTGATGGGGTGTTGTTTTCGTTTTTCTCCATTAAATTGTTCATTTTCTTTATATTATTGTGTTTTATTTTTAGAAATGATTTTTAATTTTTCTTTGTTTCTAATGATAAAATTTGTTAATTGTGTTATGAGGGATACGGTTGTAGAGGTTGGTAATTCTGGTATTGATTGTGAGGGTGGTTTTGTTCATAGTTTGGTTGGCATCTTTGATCAGTAAATTTAAACTTTGGTTCTTGTAGTTGTTTGTAAAGTTTTCAAATTTTCTGCCAAGGTACGTACCTGTTGATTTTACAGTTTTTAGTTCGACGTTTTGACATGAAGGGTAGATGTTTAGATCCTTGCATCGTCGTAGCTAAACAAAAACAAAACGAACAATCTTTTTACTAAGATGCAAGGATCTCAACATCTACCATTCATGTCTAAACTTCAAACTAAAAACTGTAAAACCAACAGATACGTACCTTGGCAGAAAATTTAAAACTTTACAAACAACTACAAAAACCAAATTTTAAATCTACTAATCAAAGATGCCACCCAAACTATAAACAAAACCACCCTTACAATCAATACCAAAATTAACAACCTCCCCAACCTCATAACATAATTAACAAATTTTTATCATTAGAAACAAAGAAAAATGAAAAATTATTTCTAAAAATAAAAAACGCAATAACAAAGGAAATAAACAATTTAATAAAGAAAAGCGAAAACAACACCCCATTAATAGACACATCCAAATGGATCACAAACCTATCCCAAACCGACAGCCCAGAAGATATCGAACAAATACTTGTCCATCGTGAATAATTCGCCCTCCACCCAACCAAAATCGAAGATATTCTCACCATTGATATTATAGCCTCCATTGAAGCTAACATAACCAAAGCCCCTGGAAATGTCCAAAACGAACTCAGATGCAAGTCAATCACCAGTTACAATACAAAAATTTAAGAACAGAAAAATTGAGTTAAACAATACACAAAAAACCTTCGCTAAAAACATCAAAAAAACAAAAACCTTCCTAAGAAACAACCCTCAATTAATAGTAATCAAACCCGCTAAAAGTAATGAATCTATCATTATGAACAAAAAAGACAACGAACAGAAAATGAAAAACCTATTAAGTGACACTAATACCTATAATAAATTAAAACATAACCCAACAAACATCTATCAAAATAAAAACAATAATCCAATAAAAAAATGGCACAATCAAAACCTTATAACAGAAATAGAACAAAAATTGGAAATTAAAAATGCAACAACGCCTAAAATATACGGACTACCAAAACTCCACAAAGAAGCAATTTCACTCAGGCTCATTGTATTCTCAATACAATCACCCTTCTACAATCTATCCAGATTCCTCACTAACAGTATCTCAAATATAATAGGAAAAAATAACTACTATATAAAAGACAGTTCCGCATTCAAAGAATTCATTGACTAAATAACACTACCAGATAACTACTTACTAATATCGTTGGACGTCATATATATACCAATTTCGCTATAAACCAAAGTGAACAGACATTTCAGGAAAAATGGCAATTATTAAAAGACCACTCCCCTTTACCGTTCGACGAATTCTAAAAAGCAGTAAACTTAACATTGAAAAACAACTTCTTTCAATATAAAAAAAATTTTTTCAACAACTAGATGGATGTGCAATGGGATCCCTCTATCAAGTTCAATTGCCCAACTAATTATGGAATCACTAGCAGAATCTGTCATAGAAAAGTTAAATTGTCATATACCGTTTTTCAAGAGATACGTTGACGACTGCATAATAGCTATCCCTGAAGATAAAAAAGATGAAGTCTTAAAATAATTTAACGCTTTCAACACAAAATTACAATCCACATAAAAAGAAGAAAAACACAACGAAATAAACTTCCTAGACATGACCCTTATTAGAAACAATAAAAAATCCTCACAAAATGGTACACAAAAACTACCTGGTCAGAAAAATACTTGAATTTTAACTCATGTCACCTCTTTACCCAAAAAAAGGCGTAATTATTGGCATAACTGAGCGAGCAATCATATTAACCCAACCTACTCTACGAAAAGACACCCTGAAAAAAGTAAGGCCAACATTAATGAATAACAACTTCACAATCAAACTAATAAACCAAATCATAAAACAGAGAACCCATAAATTATACAACCAAACAAAACCACAATTAAACACGAAAAAAGATACTAACTATATCCCCCTCCCATACGTACCATTTCTCTCAGAAAACATTAACATCACCAAAAAATTCAATTACCTAATTTGTCATAAATCAAACAACACTTTAAAAAACCTTTCCACACCCCTAGAAAGTACAACCCCAACTATAAAAACATCGAATGTAATTTACAGTATTCCATGTAATGACTGAAAAAAGTCTATATAGGTATGACGTCACAATTACTAGATAACAAAAAATTAAACCGACGAAATACGGAACTGAAAAGTAAAGAATAAAATAAACCTTCTTAGTCTCAATAACTAAGCTCCTAAACTAATGTAAGTAACTAATTTTGAGTCGGCGCCAAATAAACAAGCAAATGAATTAGGTGAGGCGTAAAATGATGGCATCGAGGTGGGCGGTGACATTCTGATAATTTTTTTGAAGTAATTCAATGATCTCCGTTGATTGTTTTTTTGGCGCCGACTCAAAATTAGTTACTAACATTAGTTTAGGAGCTTAGTTATTGAGACTAAGAAGGTTTATTTTATTTTTTACTTTTCAGTTCCGTATTTCGTTGTTTTAATTTTTTGTTAAAAAGTTTTAATTTTTCAAATTTTTGAGGCCGAAATCTACTAATTATTAACTGCTCGTTTTTTATTACTTCCAAAATACTTACACACCCACCTTACTTCAACTATTACCAGTTAAATAATATGATTATCTTCTTTTACTATTCGTTGTAATTTAAATTATTTTTGTTGTTCTGGTTACTTCATTTCATTACTTTGTATATCATTCCATCTTCTCATAGAATATAATGATTGTGATAATGACACTAGCGATCTGTCATTATCAACTACATAGTCGTGCCAATGTTCACAAGTGAAAAATCAATTATCCCCTATTTTTCAACCGTAAGGGTGGTTAATTCCATAGAAATCCAGATATGATCAACTATGAGGTATACCCTATCCGATAAAAGAAAAATCATCCAAATCGAAGATCCCAGTACAAAGTTATGCCTGATAGAATCGGTTAACGTACCAAAATTCAGAGGGTAAGTGATCAATATCCTTCATTTTGCTACCCTTAGGGGTGGATTTCATCTTAAAAATTCAAATGGGACCAACTTCGATGTACACCCTATCCACTGAAAAAAGAATGATCGGAATCGGACGCCTCAGTAAAGTTATGCGTGATCATAATAAAAAAAAAATATACGCGTCGACTATAGAACCTCCTCCTTTTTGGTTTCGTCAATTAGAACAATAAACGCGTCGACTAGAGAACCTCCTCCTTTTTGGTTTCGTCGGTTAAAAATAGACTGAAAGGGCCTAAATATATGACAAAGTCAAGCACGGCACTAAACAAACACATCATAAATGAAGACCACAACCCTAATTTCAATAAAACTAGCATTTTAAGCATAGAAACCAACCCAAGGAAAATTAACATCAAGGAGATGATTCACATATAAAAAACAACAACGCAATGAACAACAGAACGGCCAATGGTAACCTTAGTAAAATTAACCACACCATATTGTAATCACTATAAGCAATGATAACAAAAAAAATAAAAATAAAAAAGCATCATACCCAACTACATCAAACGAAATTCAAAAAAACTCCACTCACCCCTAACGTTACCATCAAACACACAACTAAACAATCACCATCCACCCGCACCAAAACATTCCATTCACAACCAGATGAAATCAATACACTCCTTCCAAAATGATAATAGAAGCATGGTATATATATATATATATATATATATATATATATATATATATATAAAAAGTAATATGGGACTTTAAAATAAAGTTAAGAATTTAATGGACATAGCTTTAAGAAATGTGTAACACTAACCGAGTTGAATAACTCGGCCTCATCAGTACTGATGAGCGAGAGCCAAGGTACTAGTGAATCTTGAATATCAAAATTCTTCACTGTTCTATCCCCTTTATTATATTCCGGGACTCGGATGTCACGCAGGTAGCTATAGCTGCCTCCGTGGTGACGTTGGTTGTTTCCTGGAATTCAGGGTCTGCTGACCGAAACCACAAATGAGCGGTTGGCGTCTGTTTGTTGACTCCGTTGATTTGTCGTTTTCTACCAAGTGTTGTTCATCTTTGCACTTCTCCACCGTACTGATGAGGGCCGAGAGCCCGAAACACGTGTCTACGGTTAACACTTCTCTCTGAGGGCTATGTCCATTAAATTCCTTCAACTTTAAATATATATATATATATATATATATATATATATATATATATATATATATATATATATATATATATATATATATATATATATATATATATATATATATATATATATATGTTATGGGGTTTTTCACTTATACGTCTTTTTAAAAAAGAACTTTATTTTAGTAATTACAACTAATCCGCAGTATGAATAACTGGGATGAATATTTATACAATACAGTATGTATCGGATTCAGTGAATGCTAATGAGTAACTATGAATAGCAATTAATATCAAAGAATGCTCTCCTGGAGTCTGGGATCCTCTTTTATAGACTATGGAGTGCTGACGGTGCATGGCGTCGTTCATCTAGGGCACCTTGAGAAGTGTTGACTGGTTTCCTGTCGAACTGCGTAGAAAAAGATACGGCGTAGAAGATGATGCAATCTTGGGACAATGGGATCATTCAGAATTCTGATATAACAACTTCCCCCTTGAAAAGAAAGTTGATGCGATGCGGCAACTTTCATCAGGCATATGATTTTGAGGGTGCATTGGAATTCAATTCGATTTGTTCTTCTTCAATTGGTTCTTGAAGATAAATGCTTGGTCTTCTCCTTGAGGGTAGTAAGCTTCTAAGGGATGATAATGCTATTCCCGGTCTTGGAGGTTGTGGAGGCTGATCGTTCATGCTTGAGGTCATTATACCAATTTTCATAGAACGTCTATTTCTGCACTTACAAAACATGTATAGTGAAATAATACAAATAATTATGGTAATAGTCAAATATGTAAACCAGAAATATGTTTTTTAAATTTTTATTGTTAATTCTTCATCATATTGAGTTAATTTATGTTGGGCAATATTCAGATTGTCAACATTTAATTTGCTTAATTTCAAAGGTTTTAGCTCAGGTAGCTTTTCTTTTTCTGGTAAATTATTGCAACATTGATAAGGTATCAAAATTGGATGTGTTCTATATGTAACATTTTGTTCTTGAGACATGAGAGATTTTGCATGTACTCTTGTATTTCCAATATATGCATTGCATTGAGGTTGTAATTTCAAAATTGAATTAGTTTTTATTACTTGGGTTGATACATCTCCTTTTTGACAATTAATAGTTTTGATTGAATTTCAAAAACATTGTAGTCTTTCGCAAATAGTAGTGAAACTGAACATATTTTGGGAAGTTCTAAGAGTGGTCTTAAAATTTGTGCTTCACATAATGAATAACTGTCAATTGGATATGAAACTACATTTTCACAGATTTGAAAATTAAAAAATAATTGTTTACATTTTCCAGGTTCTGAAAAGCAACGTACAACATCGAATCATCGTCTTTTGCAATGAAATTATGAGTTGTAGATAAAATGTGATGTAATCCAGTTCTATTATCTAGGATAGGAATGGGATACACACGGTAAATGGTATAGATTTCTGGTTCAACTAGGCGAATCTTTAATATAAAAATAATTCTTGAATCTGCTTGAAAAGCTTGTAGTTCAATAATCTCTAAATATTTGGATATTGATGACATTTTTATTGGTAAGGGAAGATTATTCTTTTGAGTTGTTTGAGAAATATCTCGAAGAGATGTTATTAAATCATTCGGTCTTATAATTGATGTATGAATAATATTGAGTCTGGCAAAGGTTATTGCATTTAAAATGTCATTCAATTCATCTTCCAGAAAAGTATAACTTTCTAGTAATTGTTCAGAGATTTTGATAGCTTTCAACTTTGCGTTGAGTATTGCTAATTCATCTGTTAAATCATAAATCCATGTTTCAATTTTCTTTATATCTTCATTGAAGGTTTTTCATCTATTTGCAGTTGCTGAATAGTTGTTAATTTTTTAAAAGTTGTTACTGAAATTTGGTTTTTGAGCAAATTTTCAATTTGGTGTTTATCTTTATATATTTTATTTATACAGTTATTGAAATATTCTCCGTCACTGGCATCTAAATTACCTGTGATTGCTTTCCATATCGAGCCTATTCCGTTTAGAATACCTCTTTTGTATCTCTTATCATATTCATTTGAATCCATTTTGATTTCATTATATTTTAAATCTACTTGTGCACTTATCTTACTTAATAAGCTTATATGTGTGTTTATTTCAGAATTGAAATATTGCATTCTAGGGTGATTAGTTTCTACGAGATGTACAAGTTCTTCTAATATTTTATTATTGTGATCTATTGCGACTTTGATTGGAGCGATATCATTCACCTTGTTCATGATAGTAAACTCCTATCGAGTTGTTTATAGGTGAGATGTTATACTGGGCGTTGGCAAGTTGAACTGCTAGAATTATCATTAATAAATGATATTCCATTATTGATCTGAAACAAAATATGGTTTCAATCGATCAAAATTGACTTTAGTATTGTAATTCGTTTCTGGGTTTTTGAGAAGGGCTGAGTTTTGATAAACTTCTAAAATTTCAAATGGGCCATTAAATTTGTTTTCTAGTTTATTCTTTATTTGAGATTCTTTCACAAATACTTTATCTCCAATGTTGTATGTGATAGGTTCATGATGTAATTTTTCATCAAATCGGATTTTGGCTTTTTCCTTTTTTTCTGTGAATCTTTTCGCGAGCTATTTTATAAAAGTATTCCATTCTGTTGTTCAAGTCTCTTATGTATTTTGTCTTTAATTCTTTTTGATTATATAATACTTCGGGGGGTCTACTTGAAGTATGTCCGAAAACTAATTCATATGGACTGAATCCATGTGATGCGTTTTTGGAATTATTGTAACAAATCACTGCATAGGGTAAAATTGTAAAAGGATGTTCATCTGGATTTTCTGTTTTATGAGCTCTAATCATTTCAGTTAAGGTTGCGTGAAATCTTTCTAGCGAACCATTTGATTGGGGATGATCTACACTAGAAAAAGTTAGTTTTATGTCATATAGTAGGCATAAGTCTTTCAATAAACTACTATTAAATTCTCTTCCTGAATCTGCATGTATTCTGAGAGGGGTTCCGAAATGTTGGAAGTAAAGGAGTAAAGTGTTTACGACTGATTTTGATGTTTTATCTTCTAATGGATATGCTTGCGTGAATTTAGTTAATTCGCATCTTATCGTTAACATATAGTTTTTTACTGGTATTTCTAATATATCAATGTTTATTCTCTCAAAAGGAGTCTTAGGTGTTTCAGTAATTACTAAGGGATTTTCTAAGTTTTCCTACTTTTTGTTTTCTGACATGTGTCACTTTCTGTTATGAATTTTTCTACATCTTTGGTCATTCCTGTCCAATTATATTTCTGTCTGACTCGTCGAATTGTTTCGTTAATTCCACGGTGTAAATTACTTTTTCCACTATGAAATTGATCAAGTATTATTGGTATTTGATCCTTTTCTGGTGTTGTTACAACATTTTGACAAATTAGAAATTTGATTTCTTCATTATCTGATAAAATGTAAGAAAGCATTTCCTGTATTGGTAAATCTGCATTATTTTCAACTTGATAAACTTTTGAAGTTTTAAATACGTCTTGGCATCTATATAATGAACTAAACATATATTCAATCGCGTTTTCTGGATCATAAGGTACTGGTATAATATAGTATTTTCTATTCTTGACTGTTTTACTTGTTAATACATTTATTCTATTACATTGAAAATTCGGTTCTTCTTCGAATATATCTTCAAAAATTTTGTCATGCAAGTTTGTAGTTTTATTTCTCTGGGGAAAAATTATAATGTCTTTATGGGCTTTATCCAATAGTTGAGCATTGGTAAATTCAAATTAGAATATTCTATCATCGATTTCGTTTTGAAAAGTCTGGAAAAGTTTGATAATTCTTCCAGTATTGTTTCTGGGGCAATTTCAGTTTCTGTGTCTGAAATTTCTGGTTCATCATTTTCATTATCAATGGCTAATATTTTTGAATGAAATTTTGTACATTCATTGAAATGATTTACTTTGATTCTAGATAATGCGTCGGCATTTTTATGTATTCTACCTGGTCTATAAATTACATTGAATTGATATTCTTCTAATTTTAAACGCCATCTGGCTAATCTACTGCCCGGGTCTTTGATAGAAAATAACCATGTTAAAGGTCGATGGTCTACTATAAAATTGAATTTTCTTCCATATAAATAAGGTCGAAAATGTTTTACTGACCAAACCATAGCTAACAATTCTCGTTCTATTGTTGAGTATCTTGTTTCAGCTGGACATAATGTTCTAGAGGCATACGCAATTGGTAAATCTTTTCCAATTGATATCTCAAGGACCTGATAGCGAAACTACTAACATGTACGTTAAGTATGAAGGGCTCGTTGAAATTTGGATATGTCAAAATTATACAAAGTCTTATTTGTCAAAAGCTTTTTTTTCTAAGTCAAAAAACTTCTTTACATTCTGGAGTAAAATTAAAAGGGTTTCTTTTTTTCAACAAATAGATGTTTTATTTAAGATCGTTCTTAAATATCAATATCAATAGATTCTAGATATAATTATTGTTATTTTATATTTTCTTGGTTGGTATTTTTTTTTTCAGGTGGTCTACCTGGAATATGTGAAAAGGTTTTATTTCAGGAGGTCTACCATATTTGTGTAGAAAGGTTTTCCTTTCAGGAGGTCTACCTGATTCATATAGAAATATGTTTCTTTCTGGAGGTCTACCCGATTTGTGTAGAAAGGTTTTTCTTTCAGGAGGTCTACCTGATTCATATAGAAAGATGTTTCTTTCTGGGGGACACATAGCAAGTCTAAAGATAAGTTCGATGAATTTGTTCGTTTTTGTAACTTCTAAAGTTGAATTTGTATTCTTTTTCTCATTAATCTTATATTCATATTTATTGAAGATCTGATTCTTTTCAAAAGTTCTAATTGATTCTGAAGTTTCATCTAGAACTTCAATAATCTTTGAAAAATCACATTTGTTATTTATATCAAAAGAATTTTGATTTTTTATATTTACTTCTACATTCAGTGCTTCGGCATTTCTTAAATTTGATTTTAATTCAAAATCTTTCTCTGTTTTTTCAGTTTTTACAATTGCATTTGAAAGTCTTACTTTTTCTTTTTCAGTAGCTAACAGTATAGCTTCTGTATTTCTCAAGTTTGATTTTAACTTGTAAACTTGTTCAGTTCTTTGTCCTATTTGTATTTCATTTGTTATTTTCGGTTTTAAGCTTGAATAAGTATGAAAATGAGTATTCTGAATTTCGGAGTTCTTTTGAATTTTGTTTGCTGAATATAAAGGAAATGTTTTGTAATTCAAAATTAATATTTGATTACCAATATCTACAATTCCATCGAAACGTTTAAGAAAGTCTGTTCCTTAAATACCGTCAAATTCGATATCTAAATCATGAACATAAATTTTGTGGTACACTGTATTTTCTTTTGTTCCAAAAGGTAACATAACTGATTCATTAATTATTATTTTTCCTTCTGTAATACCTGATATGGGAATATTTTCTGGATGTCTTTCTGAATAATTTTCTACCGTTCTTTTCTTAAAGATAGATAATGCGGCACCTGTATCAATTAAAATTCTAAAGTTACTCGGGCTTACGATATAATATAAATTGCTGAGGTTAGGGTTTATAGAAACTGTTGGTCTGACTGTTTCTGATTGTTCATTGTCTTGATCGTTGTAGGGTTCAAGGTTTTGGCTACGGCTGAAGGTTTTCTGTTATCTCTAATGGTTGGGTTGTGCATTCCTGCTGGCTTATTAATAGATTGTCCGTATAAAGGGTTTCTTGAAACTGAGTATCTGAATTGTCTGTTTGATTCATGTTGAACTCTATAGGTGGGCTGTTCAAAGATAGATTGTTGTGAAAATCCGTATTAAATTGATCTGTATCAATTTCTTCGTATTCATTTGATGGTGTGGGTTCATTATAGTATGAATTTTGAAATTGATTATTTTCATCTTGAAAATCTTCATAATAAAAATTTGTATAATCATTTGATGGAAAATCAATAGGATTATTGAATTCATCATAATCAACTAGATATGTTTTTGGTGTATTAGGCGTATTTTGGGGATTTCTTTGAATAACTGATGGTCTGTTTTGTTGATTTGAGTTATTGGGCTGACGAAATTGATTGAAATTCGACTGTGTTGGTTGAGGACGTGGTTGATATTGAAAATTTTGCCTTGGAGTATATTGAGTTTGGAAATTCGTATTTGGTCTTTGAAAATTCTGGGAAGGATTGGAATTTTGGGTTAAATTAAAATTCTGACGTGGTTGGTTTTGGTAAAAATTATCTCTTCTCTGAAAATTTGTTTGTCTATTCATGGGTTGTCTAGAAATATTCGGATTATTTCTCGTATTTATATTTGGTAAAGGACGTGTATTCGTTCTTTGATTTTCAAAGTATGAGAGCTGTATCTCACGCTTTATTCTGATTGAGGCGTCTATCATATTTTGGGGATTACCTGCTCTGATGATATGACCTATTTTTGGTTCTAAACCTGTCAATAGCGTGTTTAATACCATTGATTCTATCAATGCGGACTGAGCAATTTTCTGTTCGTTGTTAAGAATTGACTTTTGTACACATGAATGCATTTTGGCATTATGGCTCTGTAATCGTGAAAAAAATGCAAGTGCTGTTTCATTAGTATTTTGCCTGATTCTCTGCAAATCCTGTATTAATGAAGTTGAGTCTCGAGAGTCACCAAAATGAGCATTTAGTAAACATCTGATATCTAAATATGTTTCTGGATTTCTAGAATTTATTAGTTGAGAAGCTTTTCCTCTGAGTTTATTTCTAATATGGATTGTTAATAAAAGTTTCTGTTCATCTACAGCCATTCGCTCTGCATGATCACAAGCGTTTAAGAAATTTCCAAGCGAAATTGAATCGCCATCGTACTCTGGTATAATTGAGAAAATTTCAGAAAGTTTATATGGTTCAATAGCATCATCGAGATTTTCTTGTGAACCGCGTTCTGACATTGTGGATGATTTTTGGGAACTATTTCAATTTCGGAAATTATTATTTTCAAAGGTATGGAAATAGAACAGGGTTAAATCAATTTTCTACTTTGGGAAAAATTGAATGAACTTATAATAAATTGAGACAAATGATTCAATGTGGTACTCACAATAAATCCTTCGTCATTGACTAGCTTCGTTTTCTTTGTTGGTTTCTTTCTTCTTTGATGGTTTCTTTCTTCGTTGAAGGTTTCTTTCTTCGTTGTTTTCTTTGATGGTTTCTTTCTTCGTTGAAGGTTTCTTTCTTCGTTGTTTTCTTTGATGATGGTTTCTTTCTTCGTTGAAGGTTTCTTTCTTCGTTGTTTTCTTTGTTTGTTGTCGTGTCTCCTGGGTGTGATTGGATGAAATCCGGCTTCACAAGCTCTAGCTCCACCAAGATGAGCAGCGTTGAACGACTTCCGCGTGTTTCTTGTAGAAATCTTCGTTTCGGCAAGATGAGCAGCGTAAAACGACTTCCGCGTGTTTCTTGGAGTTGAAGAGACCGTCCAATTCACTTGGGTTTTGGCTGGGGGTTCCTTCCTCTTGAAAGTCGGAGACTACCGCTGGTTTTCTTCTGAATCGCAACGTTTTTGAGATCCTACCGACTGCGCCAATTTGTTATGGGGTTTTTCACTTATACGTCTTTTTAAAAAAGAACTTTATTTTAGTAATTACAACTAATCCGCAGTATGAATAACTGGGATGAATATTTATACAATACAGTATGTATCGGATTCAGTGAATGCTATGAATAGCAATTAATATCAAAGAATGCTCTCCTGGAGTCTGGGATCCTCCTTTATAGACTATGGAGTGCTGACGGTGCATGGCGTCGTTCATCTAGGGCACCTTGAGAAGTGTTGACTGGTTTCCTGTCGAACTGCGTAGAAAAAGATACGGCGTAGAAGATGATGCAATCTTGGGACAATGGGATCATTCAGAATTCTGATATAACATATATATATATATATATATATATATATATATATATTCGTATTTTTCTCCAACTAAAACTGTTTCTACATGAAACATTTCTGCCAACGTATGTTACCTGTTGAGTTATCAATTCACAAAATAACATTATACATTCTTTCCAGAAATAAATTCCCATGAAAATGTCAGCTATGAAAAGTAACAACAAAATATAGAATTGAAAATGTCCCCGTCCGGGGACGAAACGTATTTTATTATCAAATATATTTTTATTACTACACGAATCCAATAACCCAAGGAACTCCTCAAATATATATGTATATATATATATATATATATATATATATATATATATATATATATATATATATATATATATATAGAAAAAGGAATTTGTGGCATAATGGTCAGATTATAAAATTAAAGAAAAAAAGCATCCTCAAGGGGGACTCGAACCCAGAACCTTATGCTTTCTGGTCATAAGCTCTTACCACTGAGCTATCGAGGCTATGAGAATCGATACACACTCGCGAACACTTTACTTCCTTAATTTAATGTGAATGTTGGAATGAATCGAAAATCGAACGTACTTATCAATGGCCGTCGAGACCCGGTACCCATTCACCCAACATCATCGTCGAATTGACGATTTCAGTAGAAAATCTAGGAAGATGATCTCCAACCACTGATAATATTTAGCCAAATATATGATGTGAAAGTGGGAAATTATTGTCCGAGAGAAATTATGAAAAAGGAATTTGTGGCATAATTGACAGATTATTAAATTAAAGAAAAAATCATCCTCAAGCGGGACTCAAACCCACAACCTTATGCTTTCCGGTCATACGCTCTTACCACTGAGCTATCGAGGCTAAGAGAATCGACACACACTCGCGAACTCTTTACTTCCTCAATTTAATGTGAATGTTGGAATGAATCGAAAATCGAACGTACTTATCAATGGCCGTTCCAACATTCACATTAAATTAAGGAAGTGAAGTGTTCGCGAGTGTGTGTCGATTCTCATAGCCTCGATAGATCAGTGGTAAGAGCGTATGTCCGGAAAGCATAAGGTTGTGGGTTCGAGTCCCGTTTGAGGATGCTTTTTTTTTTAATTTAATAATCTGTCCATTATACCACAAATTCCTTTTTCATAATTTATCTCGGACAATAATTTCCCACTTTATATATATATATATATATATATATATATATATATATATATATTATAGATGACCACGCATAACTTTTTACAGAGTAGTCCTGGAGTTAATCTTATGATGGAGACGGAACTCCTCAACGGTTTACAGAAGCTATCTCGTGTTTGGGCTTATGATTTGCTTCCAACCTTTTCTTTCCTCATAATAAGATTCTTCCTAATATAGTTTTCTCATTCAAACATCATATTTTCTGCAGGCCTACCCATGTCGGTAAAAAAGGATTGTTGTGTTAAGTAGTTATATTATATATCAATTGATAGTTAAAGTATGTAATTATATTATATAACAGTTACTAGTTGAAGTATGGTAGGTAAGTAAGTATTCTGAAGGTAATCAAAAATGAAGTGAGTAGTACTTGGTAAATTTTTGCAAAGGGACGCGCCGCACCGACGCTGCGCATTGCCCTGCATTGAGTTTGGCGCCAACTCTAAAGTCAGTTACCTGCATTAGTTTAGGAATTCAGTTATTAAGACTTAAAAGATTTATTTTATTTTTCGCTTCTTAGTTAATTCTTTCGTCGGTTTCATTTGTTGTTAAAAAGTGTTTTGGATAAGATAGATTGGAATTCAAGTAAAAATGTATTTTATACCTCTATTGAGGTTTTCATCATGTAATTTATCATGTACTGAGGCACTCTACTATTCACCCTTGTAATATTCACAATCCCTATTGTAGTGCCCTCAGGATGACTTTATAAAAGTTGAAACGTCGGCAACAGATCCATAGTGGTTTCAGTTAATTGACCTTTTCCCAACCAACTACAAGCTATAATAACCAGTGAGGTCACAAAACCCTATAAGGAAAAATGTCAATTTATCATCCCTCAACGCGACCTAAGATGATACCAATCACTGAAAATCGTGTTTCCACAAATTGGAAAACATTAAAATCAGTGGGCTGTGTTAGTTTTTTGTAATTGGGAAGCCCTCTTGAAATTTCAAATAAATCAAATATTTTTAAGGGATCACTAATAAAATTCATAAACTTTGGAACTGGTCAAAAGTTAAATTTAGTATTTTTTTCTCATGTTGGCAATTGTTTGTATTTACAAAAAATGGCATCTTGCAAATTTTACCTCAACATTTTAATTTTCAAAGGTCGCTCAAGAATTTTGATTCTTGTGGAGTACTATAGATTAGACAAATAATAATTTCAGGACTATCTTCATTCTACAATCAATTAACATTATTCTAAACCAATCAATATGAACCACGAAACCCAAAAAATACTTGAATATGAAGAATATATGTTTACTAACATTCTTAATATGGATGATTTGACTAAATTTTAAAATTATTTTGAGTAGTTGGTAATTTTTTATGTACTCTTTACAAGTGGGATCACACTAGATAAATATCATAAATTCGAAATACAAAGCTAAAACCTAATTTATTTTAGTTCCATTTTTGAAAATAAATTACTAGAAAATTATCAGAGAAGATATTTCAGTATCATCACTAAATTATTTTTTATTTTTTAGATGAAAATTGAGTCGAAAAAAGGGTTATTCTACTGTATTGAATAATAACATTTTATTCCAAATTTCAGTCACTTATTCAATCTTATCGATAATTATATTATCAATACTTCTCTAAATTGTTCTCTAATTCATTTTTATTGGCGTTTGGATATAAGTTACGATTTTCCTCAATAATTTGTGACAAAAAATTGTTCTGTTCTTCATCAATAGCACTCGTTTTTACGATTGTGTAAGCAATTGCACGTTCAGCTGTATCGTTAACAACTTTCAAAGCACGAAAAGTTGTTGAACCTTCTAAGTAAGCACTATTGAATTTCCATGTATTATTTATGAAATCCTTCGAAAGCCCCTTCAATTCATATTGGGTTAATGGTTTCATTTAAAGGGTTCAACTAAAATTTGGGAATATTTTAGGTTTCCGGGCGCATCCCGAATCGATTGAAAGGTCCATTCATGTATACTATACTTTCTAAGCAATGTACTAATTTTAAGTTTGTTTCAAAAATTTTTCTTGGAGATGAAAGTTTTATAGTTTCTATTCCAAATATTCCAGTTTGAGTAATTTTTTTTTGTTCATACTGTAGTTATCATATTTTATATTCACCAGTAATGAATTTTTTCTATGAACCATTTCTTTCTTTCTCAAGATACTAGAAATAAGATATGTAGATACCAAGGATTTATTAAAAGGTTGCAGAAAAAGATAATTCTCCTATTATCTCTATCTTTCATTCCAAACGTATTTTAAACTTCAAACTGTGGAAATGACCCAAAATTCAGTTCAATGCAGCTCAATGTTTTTTTGTTCCAGCGAGAATATTTCAATGCTCAACTTGTGGGCGAAGATATAAACAAAAATCAGGACTGATGCAACACCTTCGATATGAGTGCCGACAAGAAGCTTCTTTTTGCTGTATGGGATGTCCATATAAAGCAAAACTGAAAAGTAATTTAAAAAGACATATATATGCACAACATAACTGAGATGAAATAATATTCATCCAGAAACGCAGACATATTGTTAATTCATCCTGTATAATTAGGTATTATCACAAATTAATAAGATATTTCGGAATTGAAAAACTTCATTTATAACATTCATTAATAATACCTCCTATAACAAACCAAATCCGACAGTACCCTCTGATTTCTACCTATGAAAACTGTTTTACAGACTGGGATCATGTTGGAAGTAGTTCACTCGTTAGCCAATTCGAAGTATATAAATGTCGATTGCACATTGTGTTTCCAGAATTTCATCCTATAGTTTCGATAAGATTCCAAAATAGCACACGCCCCTTTTTATGATGGCAACGCCTTCACAATTTATTCTTGGGAAAACATATACATTACCACTAGATTGACAAGTTGGTATGAGTAGAAAATATAATTTTTTTGGGTATATTGCTAGTAATTTCATAGATATAATTTTGAGTGATTCAGGCATAAATTGAGAATATATTTTGCACACAAGAACCTCAGTGGTTCATCCTTTTATAGGACAGAAATGTCAATAATTATAAGAAATATGTACGAAATTTTAAAATACGGAAAAAAGTAAGTATTAAAGTATTTCAAACATCAACTATCAGATTTCTCTGGGAGGAACGCTGCTTGAGTATAGAGTAATTTTCAAAAAATGTTTTTTAAAGACTAACGGGGTAAATATCAACAACAGAATGCGAATAAATGAGGAAAACCACAGAAGGAATCTTTTCTTGTATGTGGTTGGATCCAAATTCAATGAGAGTTAGTTGAAAGTTAATCTCATGTATACGTTCACTGAATTATCTTTAAAATATTCATACGCATATTTCTATGTGAACTTACGAAAACAGCCAGTGTAGATAATAATAAAGGAAAATCATAATAATTAGTCTATTTCATACTAGGATTTTTTTTTCAATTGTCAATTAGTTGATGAACCATCAAACGAGGCGTTTCAGATAAATAGTCGTGAACAGTTTTTTTCAGTTTGAATAGTGAGTTAATAGTTTTTATGACCTGTGGTAATCTATTTATTGTTTAGACCATAGGAACTCATATGATCTTTGGCCTATAGATTTGGTAGCAAAAGGTATCATATATAGATCCTCATTCCTTGTTGTATAATTATGATGTTGTTTTAAAAGCTTACTCTTTTCTTGATATTGCTTCAGAATGATAGCCTTACAATACAGTTATCTTATATCAAGAATATTTGCTTCTTCATATAGTTTTTCAGTTGAGTATTTCTGTTTTTTATTGAGCATTAGTTTCAAAAATCTTTTTTGTATCACCTCTAGTCATTTCAGGTAATTTTTCGAAATCCCCCCCTACCTACCATTCAATACGTTATATGACTCTGGACAAGACTGTTATAATTATATTTTAGGACGAATATATTTCGGAATTGTCGAAACTTATAGAGAACGAATCTTAATTTTTTCACAGTGTAATCAATGTGGTAATTCCATCTCATATGGAAGTCGATTATGACTCCAAGATATTTTATAAATGCTACAGATTTTAGGTTGTTAGCTCACTGAAGTCCGGAAGAGAAGAATTATAGTTACAGAATGGGGGGAAGTGTATTTTTATCCACATTGAGAGAAACAGTCTTTGATAAATTCCCAATTTTTTTCAGCGTTTTGTTTCACCACTGACCAGTTCTCCTCTGAATGAAGTACGGCAGTATCATCGGCAATACGAACTATTCTGCCAGTGCTTGTAGGATGTTATCGTAAGTGATTGCACAAGTGCATCAAAATTACCGATAATTTTGCATGACAGCGTGTTGTCAACCTTCGGTGTCGGGCTTTTTCTCCAAAAGTTAAAATGACCGAATGCAGTTTTTCAAAGACAACACGCCGCAAAGCGAAATTATCCGGTTATTTTGATGCACGAGTGTAATTCGGGGAAATATTTCCCGAATAAACTGTCAATTTGTCAAAGTGACGTTATTAATTTATAGATTCTTAGCTTGTCATCAATAACCATCCCGTAACTGGAAAAAAAGAAGAGACGCAGAAATAGGTTTGTTTCAATATTTTTCATTTATATATTATGAAAGTATACGTAAAAATATAATGAAACTATTTATTCAAGGTTAAACTAAATCAAAAGTTGCAGGAACTGCAGTGAAATACACAATTATTATACGTATTCTGTGCCTGTGGTACGTCCTGCCACGCATTTTTTTGACTATTTCTTCATGGTGATCTTCATCCATTTGAAGATATGGCGTTATCGTTATTGATTTTGAATTTGAATGGCCCGTGATTTTTATAAGTTGCTGAATCAGAAGAAATGTGTTTATTTTTGTAATATCAAAATCGCTAATATAAGAGTTCATAATTTTTTTAGTTCAGCCTATATATATATATATATATATATATATATATATATAATATATATACATAAATATATATATATATATATAAAATATATATATATATAAATAAATATATATATATATATATATATATATATATATAAGTTCATACCAATTTTTCATATTTGATATATTTTAACGATTCTTGTTTTTTAGCCTTGATAAAGACAATATAAATTTGTCGAAAGCTTGGAAAAGTAAAGAAGAGTTTTTCTTTATATAAGACCAGACTGAATACCCGCTAATTATTAAATATATATATATATGAAAGAGAGGGATATCGAGGGGACTGCTGAAAACAAAATGGGAGAAATTTGATGGACATAGCCCTCAAAGAAAACTGTATATACACCGTATACACGTGTTTCGGGCGTTCGGCCCTCATTAGAACGGTGAAGAAGTGCAAGGATGAACAAAACTTGGTAGTAAACGACAAATCAACGGAGTCAACAAACAGAAGCCATTTGTGGTTTCGGTAAGCAGACCCTGCATTCCAGGGCAACAACCAACGTCACCACGGAGGCAGCGATAGCTACCTGCGTGACATCCGAGTCCAGGATTATGAATATGAAAGAGAGGAATATCGAAGGGACTGTTGAAAACCAAATGGGAAAGATTTATGGACATAGCCCTCAAAGAAAAGTGTTAACCGTAGACACTTGTTTGTTGACTCTGTTGATTTGTCGTTTACCGAAAGCCCGAAACACGTGTCTACGGTTAACACTTTTCTCTGAGGGCTATGACCATCAAATTCCTTCCATTAAATATATATATATATATATATATATAATATATATATAATACGAATATATATTTATAATAATAAATCTGTTATATGTATATGTAATATTAGTTTAAAAGTATGCTTCCCAGAAGTTGTTAAAATAAAATTTAACTTTAGCTTCCTAAAAAAAAATGTGTGTAAGATCATTAAATTGGGGAAGGGCGCATTTCAGATCATTCCTGTACCCTGATTCTCTCTCTACTGTCGGAGGAAGCATAAAAGTCGAACAATAATCGCGGCAGTTTCTTCTTATGACTTGTATTGTTATGAAACTGGGTTCGTTTATTGAAATACCCCGTTAATATTATATGTTTGTTCATTCCACTTTGAAACACAACACAATAGTACACTCTGAATATAAAATACTTTTTCACAACTAGAATGCACTGAAACTGAATTGACTTCACCTCGAACTCGCTATATGAACTGCTTTATTTCTCTTGCACAACAATATTCACAAACTGCCGCTTCCATGATTCGCCCGAGACTTAATATCTTCGTTTCTAGCTTTAAAAATTTTCGAGCAATTCCTGGAATGATTTCGATGGTTCTTTCATGACGTCATCGCAATCAGAAACTGCTGGTGGTAAATTGCTACCACTAGGAGCAACAGCAAAGTTCGGTCCTTTGCTAGCATATTTTTTTCATTTGTGTCCAAATCTCTTTATGATAAATTGATTAGAGTTTTGTCTACAAAAAGTTACTTATTATTATTCTTGGAAAAAGTGTCAAGAATGAGTATTCCTCCACAATAATAAGCTTCAAACAATACTTATCAAGAAATGTTTACTTTAACTACTCACTAATTTTTCCTGAGAGATGGAAGTTTTATAGTTTTTATTCCGAATATTCTTGTTTGAGTTTGATTTCGTCATGTTATTTTATTTATATTGTAGTTATCATGTTTTTTGTTCTCTAGTAACTATTTCATTTTCCTCTTCAAGACACTTGAAATTAAATATTCAGTTACCATAAGGGATTCCCGAGGGTTTTCAGAAAAGGTTGCAGAAAAAGAGCATTTTGTTATTATATCTCTCTTCTAGTCCAATTGCATTTGAAACTTCGAACTGTGATAATGGCCCATTATTATTTAATTCAAAGCAGTTCAATATTTTTTTTTTTTCAGTAAGGATATTTCAATGCACATTTTGTGGGCGAAGATATAAACAAAAAGAAGGACTGATGCGACACATTCGATATGCGTGCCAAAAAGAAGCTGCTTTTCACTGCATGGAATGTCCATATAAAACAAAAGTGAAATTTAATTTAACAAAACATGTACATTCAAAACACTACTGAGTTCCAGAATAGCAGAGAAATTGACAATTCATGCTGTATGATTACGTATTTTTACAAATTGATGAGATATAAAGTCTGAATTAAAAATAGTTTGTTCATTATATTCATTTTTAATACTGCCTATACCAAACCAACTCACGGAAACTGATTGCACTCTCTGATTTCTATAGAAACTGACTAATCCAACAAATTGAGACGAAATTTCACCGAAATCTAACAAAAATTACAAAACAGCTGAAATTTGGGATTCAGAAAGAAATATATGAAATATCCATTAAGCAATTCCTTACCATGCCACGGCCCCAAAAATAAAAAAATTCCAAATAATTTCATATTTTGAGATACAACTCCAGGAGTATTGGAGATATGAAAAAATGTCTTGCATAAAAGTTGTAGCTCGATATTTTTTCTACAAAAATATTCCCATGAATTTTGCGATAAATCATGTCTTTAGGGAGATAAACGCGATTCTCCACTTGTAGTCTAACGCCGGGTTGAAATTGCGAGGGAACGAAAAATGGCACCAATTTTTATATAACCGGACTAGTCAATCGATGTACCTCGCTACTAAAAGCTGCTTAAAAGAAAGCCAAAGCACATAACATTTTGAAATAACTCCCATCTTTCTCATGAGATTAGTTTCGAAGTGCATGCAAAATTCAATCATGATTCAAAGATTGTTCAAATATTTCCGATTGAATAAATGTGCGTGAGACACATTTTGGTTGATGAATTTGTGAGGAATAATTGCCACGTTAATTCCTTGGTCATTTGTGCTGTTCGAGGTGGACATATTAACCCTGCTCAACCGGTTTTCGGTTTTATTAGAAGAAAGTATTTTGAGATGTAATTCGTAGGTATTTTTCTTGATAAAGGGTAACCTTGAATTTTGTTGTACATTTGATGATTTAATCAATAACGCCCCTTATAGAAAAATGATCGGCTGGTTTATTATAAGTATATTCAAATATGGCCTTTCGAATAGCATCCGAATTTTTTGAATGAGTACCGTGCTTTTTGAAATATTTCAAATTCCTGGAGATGGAGATATGTTCCAACTGTGATAATGACCCAATATTTAATTCAAAACAGTTCAATATTTTTTTTTCCAGCGAGGATATTTCAATACACATCTTGAGGGTGAAGATATAAACAAAAAGAAGGACTGATGCGACACATTCGATATGAGTGCCGAAATGAAGCTGTTTTTTACTGCATGGAATGTCCAAATAAAACAAAAGTGAAATTTAATTTAACAAAACATGTACATTCAAAACACTACTGAGTTCCAGAAAAGCAGAAATTTAATTTGTATGATTACGTATTTTCACAAATTGATGAGATATAAAGTCTGAATTAAAAAAAGTTGTTCATCATATTCATTTATAATACTGCCTTACCAAACCAATTCACGGGAACTGCTTGCACTCTCTGATTTTATAGAAACTGACTAATCCAATAAATTGGGACGAAATTTCACCGAAAGCTGCTTAAAAGAAAGCCAAAGCAGATAACATTTTGAAATAACTCCCATCTTTCTCATGAGATTAGTTTCGGAGTTCATACAAAATTCAATCATAATTCAAAGATTGTTCAAATATTTCCGATTGTATATATGTGCGTGAGTACACATTTAGGTTAATGAATTCGTAAGGAATAATTGCCACGTTAATTCCTTGGTCCTTTGTGCTGTTCGAAGTGGACATATTAACCCTGTTCAACCGGTTTATTCTCGCTTTTGTTAGAAGAAAGTATTTTGAGATGTAATTCGTAGGTATTTTTCTTGATAAAGAGGAACCTTGAATTTTGTACATTTAATCAATAACGCCCCTTATTTATTTATTTATTTGGTACTCCATTCAAACGGCTAGCAACCTTATGTTCTAACAAAAAAAACAGGTCCTTTCGGAATATAACAGTATAGCCCGCCAGGTGCCTACCCCCCTAATAGTCGAACCCTTTATTCGGGGTAGGTCCACCTGATACATAAATTACGGAATGAAATAAAACTTAAATGTGGACCTCAAACAATTCCCAATGAAAAACAAAATAAACTCTTGCCTGGTTGCCGGAGAGCAACAAACAGGACTACTGTGTACAGTGATCATTGTTCAACAAGAAAACATTACCAGTAAAAAAAAATTAGAAAAAAAATATTCATACCACAATAATAAAGTAAAACAAATCTTCCTGGATTGGATGCTGGCATCCGCATCCTGATCCTACGGGTCTGCCTACGGCATCAAACTAATGGGTGCTGAACATCCGCATCGGGGATATGCGGGTCAGGATACGACATCAACATGGACATGGGTGCTGAACATCCGCATCGGTGCTATGCTGGTCAGGATACGACATCAACATGGACAATGGGTGCTGAACATCCGCATCGGGGATATGCGGGTCAGGATACGACATCAACATGGGGTGCTGAACATCCGCATCGGGGATATGCGGGTCAGGATACGACATCAACATGGACATGGGTGCTGAACATCCGCATCGGGGATATGCGGGTCAGGATACGACATCAACATGGACATGGGTGCTGAACATCCGCATCGGGGATATGCGGGTCAGGATACGACATCAACATGGACATGGGTGCTGAACATCCGCATCGGGGATATGCGGGTCAGGATACGACATCAACATGGACATGGGTGCTGAACATCCGCATCGGGGATATGCGGGTCAGGATACCTACATGGCAGGGGCTGTCTGGGGTTGGTCCTCGGCTGGTCTCCTCTGGGCGGCTGGGTCGGAACAGTGGCATTCCCGCGAGAGGACATCCTTCAAGCCACATCGGGAGCAAAACAGGAGGGGCGTTTTCGTTGGCACACTCTGCGTGTGTGCCCTGGTTGACCACAGCGCCAGCACAGATCCCTATTGACGGGTAGGAATACAGTCAGAGGGGGTTCCGGAGCTGCTGGGGTGGCGGCTGCTTGTCCTTGTCTTCGAGGGCTGCTTGGTCGGTCAGAAGGTGTTGGTGAACGGCAACGGTACGCATCCTTCATGGAGACGGAATCGACTTTCTGGAAGTCGCTGCAAAACCTCGGCTCGTCATCTTTCTTTCGGACGATGACTACTGGCGAGCTCCACGGGCTTTCGGAGGGTTCTATGATGTTCTCCTGTGGCATTCTGTCAGCTTTGGGATTGAAAACTTCCTGCATCCTGGGATTCTGGGGTCGGTATCGCTGCTTTATCGGCTCTGGATTTAGGAGACGGATCCTATGTTCTACCAGCGGCGTTACCCCATGAATGTCCTCGAATGGGCGTAACTCGTCCTGTAGGAAGTCTTGCAAGTGGTCCTCTTCCTCTCTGGAAAGTGTCAGGGCCGGTCTTGGCTCAATAACCCAATTGGAAGCATGGTACGGGCCGAGCTTCCTTGCAATGGGTTGGTTCTTTACCAAGATTTGGCCACTTCCTAGGTCGAGTCCAAATTGCCTTTTTCCTCAATATATCCATTCCTAGGACCATATCGGATGACAGTCCACTCAGGTGTCCAAAAGACTCCTCGAAGCGGTGTTCTCCAACTCGGATCTCCACGTGATACGTTACGGGGACGGTAACGGTTTCTCCATTGGCCAGTCGGGCGGAACTCGTAGCAGTTGGAGTTTTCGGTACTCCTAGCAGATTCCACTGCCTGGCTATCCTGTCGCCGACATAGGAGATCACGGCACCTGTGTCAATCATCGCTTCAGCGGTGCCACCGGGAATCTTGACAGAAAGATGCGGTCGGTGGTCGGTGGTAGCGATGATGGCGGTAGTTGAGGCGTCATGGGAGCGGGGCTGCACGTACCTCCAGTCGTGGTTTTGATTTTCCGGCCGTGGGCATGGGCAATCACGAGACATTACTCCGTCTCGCTTGCATCGGGAGCAGAATATCCTTGGAGCGGATTGACATTGGCTCCTGAAGTGCCCTGTGTGCCCGCATCGCCAGCACTCTCGGCTATCTTCGATGGGGCGGCGGTTGACTGGGCTGGCCTGTGCCGCGGCCTGCTGATTAATGGGGTTCCTTGGAGATGGCGTGGCTACTGGAGCGATAAGTCTTGTTACCGCTGGCGGGGCCGATGGGGTTCGGTAGGTGCCATAAACGGTGTCGAGACCGGTTTCTGAGCTTGTTCGATTTCTGCTCGTGAAAGCTCGTATTCTCTGGCAGCTTTGGCAAACCCCTGCACGTCGTTGACGTCCGTCCTCTTGATTTCTCGACGGAATTCTGGGTGCAGGTTGCGGTACAGCCAGTTCAACTCCTGGTCTGGCGGAATTCCACCATGGCGGCGTATCAGAGTCTGCAGGTCGGTGATGTAGGCCGCTGTATTTTCTCGAAGGCTGTGCGTTCTCCTACTCATGGCGGCTTCCAGATCGATTCGGTAATTAACTGGAAAGAAGAAGTCTTGGAAGGCGATACAGAAATCTCCCCATCTTGGCCAGCATGCCCGGTTGTTCCTGAACCACATGGCGGGCATTCCTTCCAATAACTCTGGCATAGCCTGTAGGAGGCGGTCAGGAGCGATGCCTTGGGATTCTCGAATCTCCTCTAATCTTTCGAGAAAGGCGGCGGGGTCAGTGGTCCCATCAAAGGTCACTCGCCAGTCCCTCACTCTTAGTGGAGCCATCCCTATACTCGGGGTAGGCAGCAATGGGGCGGCCTGTGCTCCCACGAGGGTCCCGGTGAGCGCATGTGTCATGATCGGACTCCCGGTGCTCGTCACTGTTATCGTTGGTACGATTGTTGACTGGGCGGTTGACTGTCGTTGTCGTGGGAAACGAAAACGGATTTGTGACGGCTGGCGCTGGTGATGCTGCCCGTCCTTCTCGGAGAAACTTTATGATTCTCCTTCGCTTCTCGTCGACGGTGCCGGTTGTATCTAACCGGAATTTAGTGAGCTCGGTGTCTAGCTCTTCTTTTCGTAGTTGATATACCCATCCGACGCGGGTGTCGTTAGGGTCACTTCCTGTACCTGGACTCAGAGGCAGTGGGCATGTGGCCGGCCCTGTGGTGGTCACTGGCACGCTCATGAGGCTTCCTAGTCCTGTCGGCATCTTAGGTGAATATTCGGAACTCGTACGTCTTATTTGTCTCACTGTCGAAACTTAACTTTCTTGGCTGGCACGTCTTACTTGGTTCACAGTCGGAACTTCCCTCCCCAGCTTCTCGAGAACGGTATGTCTTATCGATGAACGGATGGCGGGGATCGCTTCTGCGCAATCGATTACCAAGTGACGGGGATATCTTACGGACGCCTGGCTCTCTTCTAAGCCGAATTTGACAATCTGTCAAAATTGACAGGTCGGTAGCCTATGACGGATTTTGGGTGTCAGAAACTTTCAACGGTTCCTACTCTCCGAGCTGTCTGTCTCTTTTTAGACCTGGTATCTTGCAAATGGTCAACACAGTCAGTAAACGGATGACTGAAACGGATTCTGCGCCCCTGAAAACCGATTGACGGAGGGGTCAGTCGGCCTGCTGACTCTCTTTTGAGTCGAAGTTGACAATCTGTGAAAGATGACAGGTCGATGGCCTGTAATGAAATTCGGTGTTGCACACTCTGTGGAATCAGTTATGGCGATTCCCAACCGTCTCTATCTTACGAACTTGCTTTCTCTTTCTCAACTCCAGTATCTAGTTAACGGTTCGCCTGAACGGGAAACTGATGATGGCAATCGATTCTACACCCCCGAAAACCTATTCAACGAGGGGTCACTCGGCATATGGACTCTCTTTTGAGCCGAGGTTGACATCTGTCAAAAATGACAGGTCTGCCGATTTCGGTATATTTCGATGCGGTATGACCAACGGAGCTTGTTTTGGGGCTTTTCAACGGACTATGAGCTTTGGAATACTGATTTGACTTGGAAACGGACTCTGACCTACTTTTTATTTTAGCAGGCTTGTTATACTATATAAAAACCGGTCCCTGCTCGGGCGCCAATTTGTGAAGGGGTTTCTTCCCCTAATATCAAACTTTGGCGCTTTTCACTATTCTCGGTTTTCCTCGGGCGCCACCTTTAGCTTTATAGTGGAAAAGGCCACTTTTGCTCCGGGCAGTCTCAGTGAAGAAAGACACTCCAGGGGTCAATATAGTCTTGACACTGTAACAGGGCCAGCAAGGCAGGCTTTAATTGCCTTCAACTGGGTTTCGGACCTGGGTGGCGACTGCGCACTAGATGTTTAAATTCTACTCAAGATAGTAAATGAAAGAATACTAAGAACAGGATAAACAGGTATATTAAAAATGATGAAATACAGTGAGGGCGGCTGACGGCGGCCTCAAGTTATCACAACCAATGAACACATGGCAAGCACTATATACAGAGAAAGCAAGGAGGGTGTTTTCAAGCAAGCGGGGTGAACTTAACAACCAAAAGCTCTGCGGTGGGGGGGGGTTATGTACGGCCTCGTATGCAGAAATTACCAGCACAGCATTGAAATGAATATGTGCCTCTTACGATCATGCGCACATCGCATCTGTGGTACTCACAAACATTTCCTGATATCTTCTACCTGATACAACATATTTACCAAACTCCGATCACACTGCCCCGGCAAGGTCCGGGACGGTCGTGGACTGCTTCGGTCTCTGGCTCTCACTCTGGATACTAGTCGGCCGCGTGACTGCTTCTGCTGGGCTGGGCAAGCTACTGAATCTTTGAAATATGTCGAAACGAAACTACGGCCGGCTTCTCCCTCTTTTCCGAATACCTCCTGATCGACTTATATGCGCGCGCCGTTTTGTGGACTCTGTCGTTTGCGATACAAATTATACCTTCACAGAATAATTACCCAGAATATCGGCCTCCCCTCCTTCGTGACGTCAACGGCTGCTCGGACACAGTGTCATGTTCTCGGTGGCGACGGCTGTGACGTCAGCTCGGTGCGTGCGCCTCCGCTGTACTCTCGTCCTTCTGGCGGAACTCTCTCTCTGGCGTGTTGGCTGGCTTCGCTGCTTCGGAACGACTCACTGCTTTCTCTCGCATTTGATCCAACGTCCAGAATATCGGCCTCCCTTCCTTCGTGACGTCAACGGCTGCTCGGACACAGTGTCATGTTCTCGGTGGCGACGGCTGTGACGTCAGCTCGGTGCGCGCGTCTCTGTCTAGACTCAACGGTGCTGGGTGGCGATCGGACTGTTGGCTCGTACGTGAATGAAAATGCGATCTTCAGTGAAAACTTTGATTCTCGAGTTTTGCGTTCGATTCAAGTGCTTGCTCCAGAGTGGGGCGGGTGACGTACGATTGCTTTGTTTCAATCATTCGTTCTTTCTTCACAACCACGCTCGCGGTATTGGCGTGAGTTACGGAGGGTGTTTAGCCTATTTATCGTGTTAGGGGTGATTCACGGATTTATCACGAACCTGAATGGTATTTCTAGACCTATTATTACTTTCAAGCGGGGTTTAATTCCTTACAGGGAGCTTTTGGCTGATAAATATAGCGGGAAAATAGTAACTTCGTTACAATTACATACTCAATCCAATTGAACACATATGGCATGAGTTGAAAGAATCATTAAGGAGGAATTATGTTTTACCAACTTTAAATTAATCTGTGATAGCTTTGATCCAGTCAGAAGTATTCCAAATGGAAGCTGGAAAAATTGTGTAGTGCTTGAACAAATAGTGGAAAAATCAAAGTTAAATATAGATCAATTTGCGAGAGAAAAAATTGTTGTGAACTTGGATGACGACACTGACAGTGAAACTGACTTGGGTTGAAATTTAATAATGATTTTTATGACACTCTCTTTTTATATATTATATTTGTACCTGTTAAACTCAATTTAATAAATTTCATTTATTTTTTCACCATTTTTATATCATATACATAATCATGTAAAAAATTATGACCGAATTTTTTACATGATTAAAAATGAATGAAATTTATTAAATTGAGTTTAACAGGTGCAAATATAATATGTACCCGAAATTTATTAAGTTGAATTTTAATATTCTACAAGCAAGTATATTTCGTAGGTATATGCATATTGTTACATGCATATAGATAAATGAGGGTCCTATATTGATTGTACACTATTATTTTCCGTACTGTCTATTCATTACTTGATATTGAATCAGACGTTATACATCAACTTTACTTTTATATATTTTTTTACCTTTTTTCGATACATTGAGAATAACTATCCTATTTTTCTACTGGTATTTGGAAAACTATACTTTTTCAGACGATAAAAAGGTTGTTTCAGTTTAAAGAAATTGTAGGTTAGATAAACTTATTGTCTACGAACTCACTATACAGTACCACTTTCCACAATCGTTAGTAAATATATTTTAGACCAACGTAATTATTTGTTGAACCGAGCCGTCAATAAAACATATCATCTTGGGTGACAATTTAATTATATCGAGTACGTCTCTGCTTGTGGTCGGTCCCCGTTGAGCCTTCGGCAATGAATATTAATGAGTCTCTTAGATGTTTTGCAAGATTATACAAAGTGCACCGCTTCCCGCTCAATCGCTTCCGTTCAGTTGGCATCAGGGGAGGATATATTGGTTATTTTGTTGACAACAGATAATATTTTCCATAATATAAAACAAGAAACAATAATTCATCCCGGTGAAAACGGCTTGCGCGTGTTGATGCAGGTGCACTATGACCGCCGTAATGAGTATTCATACTTTTTTTTTGTGGAAAATCGCGTTTATCTCCCTAACGACATGATTTTTTTTCGCAAAATTTATGGGAAATATTTTTTTAGAAAAAATGACGAACTATAACTTTTATGAAAGAAATGTTTCCATATCTCCCATACTTCTGGAGTTGTAGCTAAAAATATGAAAATTAGGAGAATTCTTGGGTTTTTCATTTTCTAATGGATACTTTATATCTTCAAATTCCTGAATTTCGCTGTTTTGAAATTTTTTTTTAGGTACATGTCTCTTGAGTGGATTAGATTCCCAAAGTGGAATTATGATTGAAGTAGTACACGCTTCATATTTTCTCCGTCAGCCCCTTTGATTCATCGAATATGAATGATACCAATTGTACATTGTGTTTCCATAATATCATCCTATCGTTTCGAGAAGATTCCAAAACAACACGCATAAAAACGCCTCCCTTCATAATGGCAACTCTAACTACCAACAATCTGAGCACAAATTCGCATAGAGATGATACAACATAACTGAAACATAATTGAAACAAATGATAAAATCGCTTGAGTGAGATATGAAGGTGAAAAACACATACCGATTATTCAAGAAAACCCAGATGTCAATCATAATTTTGCTATTCTCACCTTTAACCAAAGGAATTTTATCTTTTTAAACTATTCAGGAAGGGATTTTTTATCGTATTATTGAATACTAGAATTAATAGAGCGATTTTGTACATCAGATCCTTTTGAAAGTTTCGTTATCAGATATGTTGGTTTATTCAAAGAATTCATTTTGAATAGTGAACTGGACATATGTATGAAGAATCTCGATTCCAAATTTAACCATCTGGATTGCTTGATGGCTTCACTTATATTGTCAAATTTACGCAGTGTGTATCCTCTGACTACTATATTTGTCATTATTCGTTAGAGCTGCCCAATTTACAAGGTTACAGTGGGCAATACTTGACAAGATCAGATAGTGGCAGAAAAAATGTTTTATCCCTGACTGAGATCAGATTACCCATATAATCCGACTTGAAATTTTCAGATCGTTATTAAAATACAGGCCCAAATATTTCACACCAATTGAATAATTCTATTCTATAGGCGATTCCATCGCACTTCTCTGCTTAAGAGACCCATTACCAACATTTCGGTTACCTTTTCATTTATAAAAAGGCTCTGTGTTCTAAGTAGGTCTGATAATACGTACAAATTGCAGCGCACAACACGAATAGTATATTAAAGTATAAGTGGATAAAAAGGGCTTTAAAACACGCGCGATTTTTCGAGCACGACGGCGCAGCCGGAGTGCTCGAAATAGAGCAAGTGTTTTTAAGCCCAGTTATCCACGAATACTTTACGTTATTTTTTTTTATTGGTGCACTTTGAAATCATATATACTGGTATTATTACTACAAAAAATGAAATAAGAACTAATAATGAAGAAGGTTGAATTCGTGATGTGACATCAGTATACCTTTCGTTGTCATGGAAATGAGAAAAACATTCATTTGCAATTTGTTACCATAGATCAATATTTTTGTCACCAGAGCTCAAAAATGAATTATTCTAATATCGATTTTTTGAATAGTGAGACAGAATCGCGGGTTTAAAACACGAAAATCCAGTGATATATATAAAAAGACTAAGAAAGTTCATCAAATGGATGGAGGAGCACATATAAATGAACGAATTGTGAGTAATATTTTTATTTGACGTAAGGTACTCCTGTCAGATCAATAATCAAAAATATGTCATTTAGACTTCACGTTTCTCGATTTGTTGATGTTGTCATGGTAACCTTTAAAAAACGCGCGTTTTTTAAAGTTCGATTTAAACACGCTGAGGCGTGCTTTAAATGGGTAAAAAGGGGCACCAATAAAAAAAAATATCATTCGAGTTCGAAACAATAGAATTTCCGGACATCACCTGGAGATGGCAAATGTGAATTTGTAGAAACGTCGTGAAATCGGACCTTTTGAGGACCAATAAGACAGAACGCGGACAGAAACACGAGAATCTATTTCAACACATTACACCTACGAAAATCTATATATGTATATATATATATATATATATATATATATATATATATATATATATATATAAGTAGGAGATTTAAGCCGGTTCTGGGTCTCCCCCCACCACTATGACGTCACGTGTGACCTTGAATAGTTGCAGGTGTGCAGTGTGTGTGTGTTTGACCTTGAGATTTGACTTTGAGATTTGTCATTGAGTTTTGATATTGGGTTTGGTCGACTTTGAGATTCGACTTCAGTTTTGACCTTGAATATGACCTTGAGATTCATAACATTAAGTTTTGACTTTGAGATTTGACCTAGAGTTTTGATGTTGGGATTGTTTCGGCAACCTCAAGATTTGATCTCGATTTTTGTTTGATCTTGACTAAAGTTGTGGTGTAGGCATACATATTCTGTGCAGTCATGACCTTCATGAATCCTTGTACTCTCTT